>VZRU01005720.1:162753-213305 GCA_013398155.1 Pedionomus torquatus | reverse complement strand
GGTTTTTTATGTGTACATCCCACAGCAGACATGTCAGGGAACATGGCACTTTTTTTTTTTTTTTTATGTCATGGAGATCAAACAAAGTCATATTTGAAACACTGTGTGAAGATGAAGGTTTCTTCAAAATTAAAGAGCTGGATTAGTTGTGGGTCTTCATGTCACGTCATCTCCCCAAATGTTTTCATGTCAGCAGAAAAAACAAGAGCGAGGCTTTCTGACCTTGAAAAGAAATGCCCGAGGGAAAGACTTCTTCATGCAATTTTTAATACCCTTCCTAGTGACTTTTTTTTTTTTTTTAAACTGCTGTAGCTCAATACAGGTTTGAACTAATGAATGTCACGCTCATGTGGGGCAGTTCCAAAAATGAAAGACCTTGAGTGACTGAGTGTTTTTATTGCACTGTATGAAGATGTTATCAACATCACCTACATTTCTGACTTTCAAGTGTCTTGGTATCTCAGAGTTAGGCTGTCTGATGCATGAGAGACACACTCTAGATTTAGTTTCAAAGCCATCACATAAAACTTTACTCAAAAAAAAGTACATAAAAGGGAGCATTATATACTGATTATTTTTTCATTATCATTATCATTTGCCTGATCTCTTTTATTTAAGGTAGTATTGCTGAAGGTTGTTCTCAACAGCAATGTTCCTAATACTGGAGGAAGAGGGGGTAATTTTCAAATCCCTTTGAAAGTCATTTCATTTGTAGGTTACAAATACATGGATGAGGTTATTGTGGTACAACCTTAGGTGCATTTTGTACCTTTAGCAAAATGCCTCAGTCGTATCACTCCTTTCCTGGAGGAGGAAGGCCTTCTTGCTTTCAAACATCCCCCATAGCGGATGCGTTAACTACTTGAGGGAGGCAGCAGACCCCAGTTCTTGCACCACATGGATTTTGAGGGTCCTCCTCTGATAACATGTTCAGCTCAGGCACAAAATTTGATTTAATGAGCAGATCAAGTGGGGAACTCTTGTCATCAAGGCAGATTTTAGGGATGGATTTGGGTCTCTACCGAAGTTAGTTGTAAAATATTCCTTGATTTCAATGAAGGCCGTCTCCTCCCTCTCTGTTTTGGGCAGCAGTATGAGGCGGTAGGCTTCACCTTTCGAATGAAGCAGGCTGACTGTAAAAGCCAGTGGGGGGAGGAAGGCAGGTATTTTGGTGAGCTGCAGCATGATCCTTGCATGCTTGTGCCAGTGAGGCATGAGCTTGCCCAGTCCAATGAGGCACACCTCACCTGGTACAGATGCCTCTGCAGCCCCGTTTCATGGAGTCATGCTGTCTCAGAATTGTCAAAGTTGGAAGGGGCCTCTAGAGATCATCCATTCCAACTCCCCTGCTAAAGCAGGATTGCCCAGAGCACATCACTCAAGACTGCATCCAGGTGGGGCTTGAAAGTCTCCAGAGAAGGGGACTCCACACCCTCCCTGGGCAACCTGTTCCAGGGCTCGGTCACCCTCTCCCTAAGGAAGTTTTTCCTTATATTGGAATGGAACTTCTTGTGTTCCACCTTGTACCCATTGCCCCTTGTCCTGTCACTGGGAAGGACTGAGAAGAGTCCAGCTCCATCCTCCTTCAACCCACTCTTTAGATACTTAGAAGCATTACTAAGGTCTCCCCTCAGCCTTCTCTTCTCCAAGTTAAGAGTCCCAGCTCTTTCAGCCTTTCCTTGTAAGGCAGGTGGTCCAATCCCTTAATCACCTCTGTTGCCCTAAGCTCCTCAGTTTGAGTTTGCTTCTGTTGCTTAACCTGCAGCTCTACAACAATGTGCACACATTGCAAACCCACACATTTGCACTGTGGAAGAATGAGATTTGAGGAGTTTTGTCACTTTGACACACATGCATATAACAAGGGACAGTAGCACCAGAGACACCACAGATTTCGTAGTCATGAATCCCCTCTCGGGAGAAGAGATGCGTAACCTACTTTAGCAAGAGAAAGCAGCCTTTATTAGGTGACCTGTGCTCCCTGTGCTCTTTCCATGCCAGGACTGATTCACCTTGTGGTCTTGTGTGGTATAAACTGACAAGCAATGAGAGGATGTTGTAGGACACACATGGGCTTTTGGTTGGACTAACCAACTCCTTTAGCTAGTCCAAGGACATGGAGCTCAGCAGAAAGCCGTACCCAGAGCTTCATGGCCAAACTCCTTCTGGAAATGCTGGTGGGGCCCACAGCCCACAGATGCACAGAAGGTCCCTCCAGCCATATGGTATCCAACTGCTGCAGCAGGAGCCAGGGAAGAAGCTCTCTGGTTGAGCTGCTAAGAGATAACATTATTTTTCCCCTTCTTTATGCTTATAGTCATGCAAAAAAGCTATTTCAATAAAACCCCTGTGCTGTGGGACTAGTGAACTCAGCCCCTAGTTCAGGGCTGCTGCTGTGATGGGTCCCTGATCTTGTCCTTTCCGATCTCGCTTCTGTGGAACAGCAACGTCTCTGCTACCATGAGGAAATGGAAAAACCTTGGATTTTTCTTGGCACCACTTCATGTAGCAGCTACTGGGTATTGTCAAACCCCGGCTACAGCCCCATTTTCTTTGTGAGGCTGCCCAGCAAAACTTCCCAGGGAGGCCTGGCAGGGTTGAGAAATTTTCCACCAACTCTGTCCTGAAGCTATTTGCAGTTTGAGCTGGAAAAGTGAATTAAAACAATCAATCAAGCCAACTATGTAAAAACAGNATGTAATATTTTACCCTTAATGTTACACTTGTCACTGTCAATAAGTAATGATGTAACTTTATGTAGATTGCTGAATATCATGTTGCCTAACTGGCCTGGCTTTTTTTTGTGTTTTTTTTTTTTTTTTTTTTTTTTGTGGTTAACAAGGTGTTTTGGTGATGTGTGTCCAGGGCTCTCAGTTCCCTTTTGTTTTCCCTTGCCTTCCTACTCCCTCCTACACCACTCCAGCATCAGTAACGGTCCAGTATGAGACAGGCTGTAATTATTTAAGCAGAACTGATACAAAAAAATGAAGGTAATGGCTAATGAGGAAGCACTGGGAAGAGGTGCCTGTTTTCCTCAGACTGCACTAACAAAGATATGCTCCCATCCCATGCTCTGATGGAAACCACAGAAAGCTTCTTCATCCTCACTAACTCTGCCAGGGTTTTCACTTCTGTGCTCCTGGTGCCCAGCAGTTCAGAGGGGTCTCGCCACAGACAGAATTTCTGTCATTTTGTTGTCTTCCAACAACAAAGTTCTCTAAAAATAAAATAGAAATTGCTGGAAAGAAAGAAGTGCAAAATCTAGTTCAGTTATATCTCTTTCTATAGTTTCTTTTGCCCTGAAATAGCTCTAGCAAAAATTTAATCTTAGCCTGCACAAGCTACTGTTCTGAGTAGAAAGTATAGCCCAGCAGAGAGGAAAAAATATCCAATAATCCTGTTTTAAAATAGACACACAGACTAGTTGTGCCTGGGTTATTTTAGACCGTATTTTTCAACACATTTTGTAATGGCAGAAGAAAATACGATCTATAATTCTATGAAGATTGTTTTCATCAGAACATTTCTCATTTATTTTAAATTTACCAGGAAGAAATAGAGCCTTTGTTTCCTTCATCAAATTGAAAGTCCAGGCTACAAATAAATAACATTGTCAGAAGTGAAGAAAAATTCAATGGTTAAAGGACTTAGCTATCACAAAGAATGTTTTCCAGCATACAAAATAATACCTACTTTTTCTTTGTCTCTCTCTCTCTCTTTTTTTTTTTTTTTCTTTTTTTTTNCTTTTTTTTTTTTTTTTTTTTTTAATAAGAAAGGAGAAGTATTAGGTACTCTCACTGAAGAATTCCTGTATTTGCAAATGGATTTTTGCAAATGTATTTTCTTCACCAAATTGGCTATGCTAAGAATTCGGTTATCTTGGCTGTACTCTCTCATGCCTCACCATTCCAGTCGAGATGCTCAAGAGTTCGCTCTGCTAGCAATAAAATAACCTTAGCAGTCCTGAAAATTACAATATGTTATAAAAATTTACAGTACACTTTTATAAGTTAAGAATACACCTTCCATAGGGGAATGTCAGCCTTTCACTTGTTCTACAGAGAAAGTCAATAGTGGAGTTGATTTAAGGGAAGAGAAAGTCATCACTGACCAGATACTGAGTTTTTTCCTGGATGCCCCAGTTTTGTGCCAACAGGAGGAAAGCCCAACAAGTGGTTGCGTATTCTGGATACTTGGTAAGTGGCTGTTTTACAAAGAAGTAGAAATAATAATGTGAGAAGATTATTTGGATTGTCAAAGAATAGCAGTACTTTGCTCATTTGATAAAAGCCAGTTTGGAAGATGATGGAAGTAAATAACTGGATATTAGGAAGTGAAGCCAGTTGTTGTGGGCAGTTAGAAACAGATGAGGTTAAGGAGTTGACTGCCCTACTAAAATAACATTTATGTCTTAAAACCTGATTTAAAAAAAAATCCCAAAAATACCTATTACCAGTTTGAAGCAGTGGTCAGCAAAGATATGATTTGCTTTTAGCCCAGAGTTAGTCAAGTTTTATGTCCATGAACATGGTATCTTAGAGACCTGTCTCTGAGATTAGTCTCCCTAAGATGGTGCTTGTTTCTCTTCATTGCCAGTGAAAGGAGCTCAATGACATGCTAGGCAAATGCTGAAAAAAGATGAGATTAATGCCCTCCTACAGGATTACCAGGAACAAGACTTCTTGGTCCATTATGAATTTGGGTTAAAAGACATCAGATTTTAGGGGAAAATAACAATGATGTTCACCTTGTGTTCATTGGCTTGTTTTGCTCTGCTTATGTTGTCCAGGTTTCTTCCGTAGATATAAAGGGTTGAAACATCCCTTATAATAACAAGAAATAAAAGCAGGGCTTGTCCCTTCAGCTCTTGGAGATGCAACTTGTGGCTCTATGGAAAACTCTCTGCCATCATATGGACCCTGATTTAATTGCAAGCATAATGCCTCTCAGATCCACAGAGAGTCCTAAGGGTGCCCAAGGTACAGATAAAGTCTCTGTTAGCTGTAATGTCTACTCTGGTACATACTGAAAACTGAGTGGTTCAGAAATAGGATGAAGTCCTCTATGGGAAAGGTGACACCATGGGCTGGGGTCTTGCTGCTGGCAATAGTGTTAGGGCACTAGGACACTGCCTGCATCATCTCCTGAGCCCTGCTTCAGTGCTCAGAGGTGCAGCAGGGAAGTCTGTGCTGTTGTGAAGAAACACCTGATCCTTTCCCTTCTCTAAAACTGGCCAGAACATCAAAGCCAAGTATATAGGGAGAAAAGCTGCTTTCTTCATAGCTGTTGTTTGGACATTTGGGAACAGAGGGCTTGGAGAGATTCTTGGGTTATACCACAGGTATTTTGGAAATGAAAAGGAGGACCTCTAGAAACTAAGTATAAGGTGTGAGACCCAGGTCAAGAGTACGACCCCTAAATTTAATTGCCTACATGTACACTTGGTATGTAAACTCAGAGTATAGTCAATGGAGATCAGGTTGATGGAGCCTGGAGAATGATGTTGCTCATCTTAAAGCTCGCTGCTCAGCTATATCACTCCTCAGGCCACATAGACAATGGCTAGGGGTGGGATGCAGTGTCCTAAACACAGGTGTCTTTCACCATTTCAGAGGTGCTAGGAGGTCCCATGGGTATACCCAAAAAACCACAGGTCTGTGCAGACATGGTGGTGTACACACCAACCTTCTGCAGACACCCTGATGTACTTCAAATGGCACTCAGCAACTCATTAGCAATCCAAAATGATCCCTAAAACTCCACTGATTATGATGGGAGTTTATACACTCAGTGTAACCATAAACATCTAAAATTTAGGCTTCTTGATCTGAAATTTAATCATAACCAAGCTCTCACCAGCATCATTCAGGCAATCCTTTCAACCAGCTTGCTTCCAGTCCCAGCTGATGGATGCTTTTCAGATGTAAGCTGGCAAAGGGAAAATCTTTCTACTATGCCCTGAACTGGCAGGGAAGTGTGAGCTCTGGCCACCTTGCTTACCCCAGCAGATGCCAGGGGACTTGAAGGCACAGTAGGCCTGTTCTTCTCTACCCTCACCTCCCCTTTGCCTTGGTCAAAACCTCACAGCTTGATACTAGGAGTGGATGAACACCAAAAGGTGAGTAGAACATGTCGGGGCAGCGAAAGAGTTGCTCTGTGTATGAGCCATCATCTGAAATCCCCTATTTCCTCAGTCATCTTGTGTCATCAAATCTTGGGGTTTTTTTCCACAAACTAGCTTTGTGATTAGTAGCTATAACGCAGCTGTTTTATTATACTTCAGAAATGCTCTTAGCCTCCTAGAAAATGACTTTGTGGGGTCTGTGCTGCCATGTTCACTCTCCTGCTGAGTCTGTCATTAAAGTGTGGGTGAGAGGACCCCTCACTCCAGATGCCTTTTTGGGTTCTGCCTGCATGGCAGATGCTGTCCCAGCCTTCCTCACTGGGATTTTGTCTGGTCCCTTACTGCACACTGGCCTTAGGCTCACTCAAATGCTGCAAAGTGCCTCATGTCCCAATTTTTCACTTAGCTGCTGTGGACAAGCGTACGTGTGTGTACGTGCACACAGGAGGGAGAAATGGTATTTAAAATTCACCAACCTTCAACTTCAAATTACTGCATGTAAAGCAAACCTCCAAATCATTTATTTCTAGGCTTCTTCCTTGATTCCCAGAGTTTTGATTTAATCTTAAAATATTTAATCATTTCCTTGGCAAATGACACTGAAATTGGACAGATGGTTTAAACTTAGCTCTCTTCCCTGGAGAAAAGCTGCTCAATTAAAACAACTGTAGCTCTCACACATTCAATTCATCCTTATCAGTCTGTCCCAATTAATCCTCTAAATGCAGTGTTACATAACGTGGGATCCTCTCTCCCTCATTTACTTTTCCATCTTGTCATTATTTCCTCTGTTTGCTTACCTGCCCGGCATTGGGTGTCAGGAGAAAGCTGTGGTGCAGGGAGAGGTGTGTGGAATTTCCAAGTCACATCTGTTAGAGCGAAAGGGAGGGACACGTATCAGCCATCACACTCAGTCACTCATGCTTTTAATCTCTGCCATTATTTTTCTTCATTGACAAATGATCTTTGCAAATCCTTAAAACAGCAGAATTGAATTTCTGTTGTGCTGTTTTCCGCATAGCTACATAATCTCTTTCTGCTGCTAGTGCTGGGATTGCTTGGTTTACAGGGCATTCGCTGCTTGTGAAAATCTGTTTTTGCCTGTGCTGGGGGAGTGCAGTTTGCTTAGTGGCAGAAAGGAGGGAATTAGAGCTGGGCTCAAGGAGACCGTAGTAAATGGCCGTAATAAATCCTGCTGGAGACTGGGAGGTCAAACGCTCTTAGTCTTGCCTCTGTAGTATTGCCTGAATCATTGCACTGCTGCAGTATTCAGAACAATAATTTGAATTTAATAGGCCTGGATGTAATTCAAGCAGTCAGTGAAGGTGAAGTCCTGCCAGGGGCGGTGGTCTTGTGGCTGCGCTCCTGAGGAGCAGGTCTGGGAGCAGGCACATGCATGCTGGGTCTCTGGGCTCGATGCTGCCTGGTACATCAGCTGTATGCTCAATGTGTCCTTGGGCTAGCTGGGTTCAGGGCATCTGGTGGTGGCTTGGGCTGCTATAGGCTCCATGTAACCCTCCTGTGTATCCTGTGCCATCCAGCAGTGTCAAGGTGGATTTCCAGAGCGAGCTCAGGCTGAGAATATCACCTAGGGGTCTCACTGAAAGAGAATCAGGGCCCTGGGAAGAAGAAAACTCATGCCTAGGATGGATTTATTTAATCTGTCTTCAGATTGTAATGGAGAAGGCTGCCCCAAAATGGAATCTTTGGCCACTCTTTTCCTGCTCAAAATATTACAGGCTAAACACCACATAATTATCTCTTACTGGTCTAGAGCTGTTGTCTCTTACTGGTCTAGAGCTGATACATGCCCAATAAAACCTTAAATATGAGGAACTTTGAAGCTAGTCCTAATTTAAGTGGGAGGTTGGACTGGGGACCTCTAAGAGTCCCTTCCAGCTTGAATTTTTCCATGATTCTGCATCCAAAGAATATTAAGTGCAATTATCCCTTTAATAGTTGTATTAACAAGGAAAATAATCAAGAAATGCCAGATTCCACTGGATTTTTCCTCTAAATAAATGAGTAGAATAAAACATTCTGCTTTACATATTTATTTGTAAACAACTTCCTAAAGTATTATTATTTTGTTTAGTTTTGTTTTTCCTGAATAATTCCTTTGGCTACTAACTGTACTGAACAATTGGCTGTATGGAGAGGGGAAACCACCACATCTTTAAAAAAATCTGGAATTTTCTTTGGATTCTACTGTAATTAAAACAAGGTTGTGTTAGTTTCCTAGACGTTTTTTGTTCTTTTTCTGCAGCACTATTTTGTTTAATATCAGTAAAGGATGCATTTGAACGCTGAGGCATGAAAGCAGAATATTCTGTTTGAAAATGAAGGGATTTGTGGGAACCCACTGAAAAGCAGCAGCGTGTAGGGCTCTTCTACTTTGTCTCTATATCAAAAAGAAAAACTTATCTAATAATCCTGCAAGTCAGAAACAGAAATAATTTATTGACAGGGCAGGGTTTTGCTCACTACTGTTTGTTTTTCCAGTGTTACATTCAAGGCAGTAATTAAATTTGGAAGGTAACGAGAGACTGCTTACCTGGGGAATTATTCCACTGCTTCATTCTCCTGGAATCCTTCTGGGTATTCAGGGAAATTTCAGAACCTCTTAATTCCTTTCTGTTATTTTCAGATGTATTTGTATGTATCACATACTGAATCATTAATAGCCATAAATATGATACACTTGAAGAAAAAAAAAACAAACAAAATAAAATCAAAGAAAACCTTTACAGCCTAAGACATCTGTAAGTTTTTCCAGGATTTCTAACCCTTGAGAAGGTCTGATCACTGAGCCTTCATAGGTCCAAGTTGTTACAACTATGCATACAATATTTCTTTGTATTGAAAAGTAGAGTGCTATTATGTCTAGGTAATTTACTAGCAGGAAAAGTAGTTTTGCAATTTAAATAGGGGAATTCTAAATATGAATTAAAGTATTTATCTTATTTTTATCATTCTTATGGATTCTTCAGCTCTTTAATCAAAAGAATTTTGACCTAAATTTTCCCTGACAGAGTTCCTATTACAAGATTCATCAAAACATTTTTTCTGTCTCAGTCTCCCCTGCTACAGAGAAATAATATTATGGCCATAGAATGGTGTTGGGAAATTAATTTTATTTTTAGATTCACTGAAGGCCCCTGGGTCCCCTGTGACAATGGGTTTTGAAGGTATGAAGTCGTCTTGCTGCTATTGGGACAATGAACTTACAAATATTTGTAAATAAATGAATGAAAATGCAAATTCACATAAGACGTTGATTATTTCATTCTAAGCAGCCAACTCCAAATGCCCCTAATTTGTGGAAATTAATTATGAAACACAACCATATGTCCCTATAATTACAAGAAAATGGATGGAAGCTGAGGAGACGGGCTGCATCCCGTGAATGAACAAATCTCATTAAAGACTCTGGCCCTAATTCCTGCTTTAGGGAATTCAATCCAGCCACACACCCATGTGTGGGCTCCCTCCATGACATCCCACCATATTGCTGTGTGTCAGGGTACCATGAAACTAAATCCCCCGGAAACGTATTTTCAATAATAAGCTGCTGAGACTTTAGCTCAGAAGCGGAGGAGCGAGAGATGGGGTTTGGGTGGCGACTGAAGCACTAACTTATTATACTCTGCCTTTTAACAGTGTCCATTATCTCTCATGCCTAAATCTCTTCTGAAACCTGAGGAGCAGCAGGGATTAACCCCAAGATTGTTTTCCCCTGTCCCCACTGTCAGGCAGCAGGAGAGATTAGGAAAGAACCACGTACATAGTGATGGACCTTCAAAGCGGTCCAGAGGTGCTCAGCCTGAGTGGGAGCCATTGAGTTCTGGCTCTGCATGGAGATGGACTCATGGAGAGCAGTGGCTGGCAGCTGCTCAAGCCAGTGCTGCCAGGGGATCCTGGAATTAGTTACTCATTATCTTTAGGGTTTTTCAGCCGGTATCAATGAAGAAACGTACACATCTGACTCAGCCATTGTATTCCAGGATTATTTTATTGACTTCTGTGGGGTGGAACAAAGCTCCAGAAGGATCTTGGTGAAGAGAAATGGGACCATGCCTGGAGCAAACTAAAGATTTGCAACAGTATGGTAGCTGTTTCCTTTTGACTGACTGGGCTAGGAGACCAGCAAGGATATGATCTTCAAAGATCAAGACAACAAGAAAGTCTAATTACTAGTCCTTACCCATCCAAGAATGTGTGTGAAAGTCTTTCAGGCTTTCATTTGATTTCTGGGAGACACTCCCTGATTATTGAACTTACATCATCATCCTGCTCTCCCTAGGACACTGCTGTCTGTCTTTGTTGGTTGGTGCTTTCAGTATCTGCCTGGCAGGCTCAGTATTACAGTATCCTCTTTGGGACTGTCATTGTCCTGCACAAAGCCTTTGTTATTAGCAGCGATTCCCTGTGACACGATGTGATTTTAAAATGATTGTTGACATTGCTTTGTACAGCTTCTGTGTGGCCATCTGTCCATCAATGAGGCAGCTCAATAAATGAATACGCAGCTGAATGCAAAAGTGTATATAAGTCTTACACCCAATAATTTTATTTTAAAAGCTGTGCATCAAGCTCAGCTCCCTTCTTATAATTTTTTCCCGCTGGTGTCTCTGTTGTTTTTTAAATGTACAGTAACCACTCTAATGTGTGCTTTAGTGATTAGATTAATGATTAAATATTTATTCTGGGTTTATTTAAGACTTTGACTATAATTGACTGTCTGCTGTCAACCATCTTGTGCCTCCAAAAGAGCGTGGTCGAACACTGGGGCAGGCTTTCTAGGAAGGTGGTCGATGCCCCAAGCCTGTCAGTGTTTGAGAGGCATTTGGGCAACATCTTTAATAACATGCTTTGGTCAGGTCTGAAGTGCTCAAGCACTTGGACTAGGTGATCATTCTAGGTCCCTTCTAACTAAATTTAGTCTAGTCTAGTCTATTGTGTTTGGCTCCAGCAAATAGGCTAAACAGATGCAAAACTAGGCATGTCTAAGGTGCACAGACCTGAGGCCCAAAATTAAGTCTTCCAAGTATAATAGAAAATGTAGTGGGGACAAAGAAAACCTGCAGCCCTGCTTGACTATCAAAGTTTCAGCTAAGGAAATGATTGGTGTGAGCATCAAAAAGCAGCAGTAGGTTGTTTTCTTTTTCCTCAGGACTGCCTGCAAACTTCATGACAACACATTTTCCCCTTTTGCATCCCTCCAGTCCCCCAGGGGATCCCTGTGGTAACCTTTGGCATTTTGTATCGTGAGAGCAGGACGTTTCCCGTGGTGTGTCAATAGCAATTTGGTTTTCTCTGATACCAAATTGAAAAATTCATCTGACAAGTCCAATATCTGTGAACTAAACGTGTGACAAATGTGAGCTGACTTGAACAGTCATTTCAAGTAACCTGCCAAGATATTGAAGTTCTTGGGTCATTTTGAAAATCAGAGAAAAAAACATTAATATCTACTAATGTAAAACCAGCATTGGCAAAAAAGTATGGCTTTTAATGGAGTAAAGAGAAGTGTATGGCTGATGTGTTTGCAAATAGTAGCTTAGGATGACTAGAGCAAGGTGAATACTAGATGCATAGCCCTTATTTTGTTGGTATTATTTTTCAGTTTTATGAATATTATACACAATGTGTCTTTTATTTCTAGAAGCATGAAGCATCAAGTGAAATTCACAGCCCCAGAGAAAACCCAGATTTGCCAGCAGTCAATTTTGCTTTTTGTATTTAAACCGATCATTGAAAATCTCCATTTTACTATAAGAATGATAGAGTTAGAGGCTGGGCACGGTAGTATGCAAACCCAACAGCCTAATGGCAGCCCATTGAAATAGTAAATCTTGCAAGACGTTCAAGCATTGTGAAATTTGTTTTTAAGTGAGGTGAAAAGTTGGAATTTTGAAATGTTTTGTAGAACAGAAAAGCTGAAGTATTTCTGGTGGGAAACATCAGACAGATTTCTTGAAATGAAGCATTTCAGTGGTGTCAAAGTGTGCCATGAATGTCAGGCAATAATACAGTGAAAAATATATTCCATCCTGTCCTGTCCTGCTCTGTTCTATTGTCAGTGCAACGGGAAGAGAAAAGGGTGACTGGAGATAAAACAAGATAACGAATTTTGATTTTGAATTATTCAGAAACATTTTCCCATGGAAAATATCAAATGGGAGCTCTTCCTGAGAAACAGCACTTCTTTATGTGGTGCCATCCTCTGTGTAGTTTGACAATGGCCAATGAAATACGTCATGTCTGGCTGCTCTTCCCTGCCAGCACTTTTCTTATCCTCGTCTCTCCTCAACACTGGCTTGTCCTGTGGCTGAAGTTTCCCGGATCAGTTGCTGGAGCTGTGTTGGGGTTCTGTTGGGATGGCCCCACAAGGGCATGGCACCCCTGTGCCTGGCAGATAAACTCACCCTTAAACAAAATGGCTGTCTTTCTACCTAAAGTATTCACAGCCTAAATAGAGCCAAGGACTCTGCATTAACCCATCTCATCAACCTAGTTAAATATGGCTCTGGATGGTACTTCTTTGAAACAGGAGAACCATGTGGCCTAAGGTTGTTGCTTTCTGCTGCATCCCTTGGCAGGATGGGCTGTTTCAGGGGAGATGTTTCTCTCTCACAGAGGTGGTATTTATGTCCATGTTCTCTTCAGACTGTGGCTGGATAACCGGGAGGCATCACATGTCTTCTCCTGGAGATTTGTGCAGCTATGGAGCCATTAGTGGGGTTGTCCTGCAGCCCATGACCAACAAAATAAGATGGTAACTTGAGTGTGAGCAAGTGCAAGGGCTCCAGTGGCAGCGGTGATCGCAGCTCCTTGGGGCAGTCTTAATCGACAAAGGTACAGGAGTGCACTTGGTTGTTTGTTTTTTTTACTGAGAACTATGCTTTAAAGTTTTACAGAGAACATGTGGGTGGGATTCCTGTATGAGCTTCAGTGCCTGACTTGGATGCTAATGGAAGTTAACCTCAACATGATACTGAAAAATCCTACCAGCTGCCACCATGCACCTTCAGGAGCCAAATATCAAAAATGTGAAAACACAGGCAATGCCATTGAGACAGACTCCCACTGGGCACAACATGTTCCTGGCTTTGGAGGTAGGTCCTCTGTTCATTTTCCCAGTTTGGTTCTTCTCTGCTAAAGATCTAAAAGATCTTAAGTTGATTTATTTCCTGCTCTGTTTTATTTGAGTGTGTAGACATGGACGAGCACTTGGCTATGGAATTTACAATGAGAGCTATTCAAGTGTTTTAATTGTAACATTAGTCGTGTGGAATTTGGAACATTGTCTTTTTAATGAATTACATTCAGAAGGACTAATTAGTATTCTGACGGGGTGCTGTTTGTGTGTGTGCCTATCTGCCACGCAATGTACCGCTAACAAAGCACAACAGTCACATCTGTCCAAGATATTAATCATTCTTCAGTAGAGAGAAAATACCTCATTTTAATTGCTGTGCCATTCTACACGTCACATTAATTAGCATTTGTTAAGCACCAAGAGCGTGCTTGGTGCTGTGCGGTACAGAGCTTACAGCCTGGGCAGGGTTATTTACCAAGGCAAAGGCCATTCTAGGAGCAGTGGCCACCCAAAAGCAGTCTGGAGATGTGGAGGCCAAGGAGTTTCAGTCCATAGTCAAGACAGAGAGGAAATTTTGTAGACGTGATCAAGTCTAGATAGCTGGACATTTAAATGCATTTGAGGTAAGGAACCACTTAGTGGGATAGTAGAGCACCTGGGATTTGTGATGTGGTTGTTTTGGGGGAAGGAGCAAAAATCATCCTGTTCTCACTAGTACTGTGATATTTATCAAGTATTTGGGTCCAATGCAGGCTCCACATTCCCTAAGCCTCCATCTTGTGCTGTTAGAATAAAAGGAAAGCACGGGGTCTGGATGGGAGCTAGATGGCTGCAGACCTCACTCTTGTTGACTCCAGTGCAGGTGTCCTCTCTGTGAGGGTTTTACAGGGCTGCAGCAGAGTAGGACACTTATAAGTGACAAGCATTGAAGAAAATAATTGGATTTCATTGATTTGACTGTACATGGCTGCCGCTTATCAGTCTTCCCAAAAGCTCAGATGCTGGTGATCGTAGGGGAAAACATTCTGGCTATGCATGAGATTAGATGAGCAAATGTGATCATGTGAAAAAAAGGGAATACCTAATCAAAAGGAGACACTGTGACATGAGTGGCTTGCTTGGCTGTTATGATATCACTATGTTTTAATTTCAAATTCAGAACCAGTAACAGGGCCAATTTTTCTGCATTGGGGGCAAAGATCTTTTTTTGTGCTTTCAATAACTGTTTGCTTGGCAGGGGATAGACCCCATTGACAGAAGATTTAAAAACCCTGATCAAAAGTGTGGCTAATCTTCTCACCTCCCCTTGACTTTTTGACAATCCTCCAGCAGGGTGAGGAGGTGGGATCGTAGGACAGAGATGGAGAGGTGCTGGTGATGCCACTGTGATGCAGCTAAGCTGCTGACCTGGGCACGGATGAGCTTGGCCAGGTCACCCTCCACTGTTAGACTTGTCACCTCCACCCCAGGGATGGGTGCAGGCACTGCTGGCACAAGGCCTTCTCTGGAGGGGATCAGCCAGAGAGTGATGCACCGTGCAGTGTAGCCTGTGCCTTTGGCTTTGAACCTGAGCTCCTGAATTAACAAGGCGGTGGGTTGGTGTGCTTCCTGCACTAGCACCGTGCTTCTTTGCTGCCTGGGCTGGCTCAAGAAGGAGGATATCAGTATTAATATTAATGCAGCGTTTATTTCTCTTGTGTTCTTGACATTCAAAAAAGTGAATGTATAATGTACAGAGGTCAAAGTAGGCCAGTCCTGTCATTTCAAAGAGAACGGGAGATGAAGACAGAACAGCTCTGCTCTGCGAGTCCAGTGTTTCCATAAAGATATTTCTGACTCTATGTATCTCTACACACACACACACACACATATATGCATATACACTGCTATAGCTGAGGACAACATCTCGATTGACTTGCAGTTCTGCACTCACACACAGACTGTTACATCTTTCTTCCAGTTACTTGATGAAGAAGCAATTGCTAACAAACCCTGAAACATCCCCCTGAAAGATGCTAAAATGATGAATCTCTTTTCACCAGAGATATGAAGTTTAATTTTGGCCAAACAAGTCTCCACACATTTGGGTTTCCAATAATCCCTTTGTAGCTTATCAATTAATTTTCATATTTCCACTCTGTGGAGATGGGGAATTCGTTTCCTGCTGGAGAGGTTACTGGAATGATAATGCGCAGGTGGCTTGAGATATAGCATAAATATATTATGCTTTGGTATGTCTCATTTATTATGTAAATACGCATACGCTCTGTGCAGATGAACCAGCTTGATGCCGCAGCAGGGTCGGGCATTGGCTGGCAGTCATTTGCAAGGTTCTTCAATAATGCAAGTCAAGCAGTGACCGCAGACGCTGCGGCTTCAAAGAGGGTGCCCTCCCCGCAGAAGGCGCAGGATGCGAGGCTGTTCTCCTTGTTTTGTTTTGGTGGCATTTACCAGTGCTTGCAGGCAGTGAATGAAATGCAAGGGAAAGGATGCAAGAGCTCCCTTTTTGTGAGGGCTACAGTGGTGGTGTATTCTGGCTGTCCTTCTAAAGGTCCTGTGTTTCCTGATGTGTCTATAGCAGCTAATCTTGGAGGAGCGGAGGAACATTCAAGCATCACAATTCAGTGCCCAGTTTACTGTGGGCACACGCTTTAAGGTGTTTTTGCAAGAAAAGTGGCCTTGCTCAGTTTCTGTTGGCTGTATTTTGGGAGAGATGTTCTCACTGTTATGGTAATTGAACCCAACAAAGTCCTAGCTCCAGCCAGAAGACTTTAGAGAACAAGTCTGTGTTATTTGTCCTGAGGTTGTTGTTACAGACGGGCTGTGTCTGCAGGTCCCTGTAGTCTGTAGATGTAGTATCATGGAAGAGTCACTGTTACTTCCAGGGGATGGCACTGGACTGGGTCATGATATTACAAGCAGGAAGCCTCAAAAAAGGCATTAAGAAAAAATGGGAAGGGGAAACACATTTTTGTCTTGTAGTCCTTGTGCTTCACAATGTTACGGCCAGGAGGGGTAAGGGGAGCCCATTCTGAGTGATGCTCAGGTCCCACAGGAACCCCGGCTGTGGGTCCCAGGAGCGGTGCCTGCTCTGGATGCTGACACTGGGCTGTCAGTGGGTTCGATTTGTAATGGCCACATTTACAGGAAATGTTTTATACCACTACGACAGTTGGGTTCCCAACTTTTTTAGGTAAGTGCAGTAATAGATCAGGCACTTCCATGGGAGTTACTCTTTGCACTCTGTTTTGTCTTTCCTTTCCAAAGCTCTCTGTTTTGCATTCAGCTACGCTTAACAAAAACAGCTGAGGCAAATCTGCCGCTGCTGCTCACTTCACAACAATTTGCAAAACAGATCTGAGCCTGAACAGTTGTTACACAAATTGGGACTCAATGCTCAAATGAAAACTAGAAAACAAACAAACAAAACGCAGCACATGGTTGCACTGTGGGCCTCTCCGGGAGACGGGCTTGAGCAGGGATGTTGGCTCATCCCTTCTGTGGAAAGGCAAGCAGGTTACCAGCTGCTTTGCCTGTTGACAGAGCAGCGAAGCCTGGGAGTGGCTCGTTCTGCCACCAGGCGAGTGGGAGCACTTCCTATTGCCGTCCTGAGTGGCAAAGTGCAAGGGCAGAGTTTGGCATCATTATAACGGACCCCTGGAATTTTTTCCTCCACTTGCATTTGACAAGATGTGAGAGATTAAGCTGCATACTTGCCTAAAGCTTTGAGTGGGTCCATAAATAAGTAAATATTCCTCTGCAAAGAAAACACCTTCCAGACATCAATACAACAGGGGATGCTCTGCATGCGTGCAAGAAAGGGAGGAAGGGGCCATGTGATGTGCAGATGGAGGGTTGTTATTACAAAGGCCTTATCTCCTCTATGCTTAAAAAAAGTTAAAATTTTCCAATGAGCTTCCCTTGTCTTGCATGCCATGGAAACAGTAGTATCTGCCAGAGCAAACACTGCACAACCTAATGACCATTCTCTTGAAAATACCACTATAAAAAATTCAGCACCTGCGAGCAGTTTAAGAAGTCCTGGTACAGCCTGACCTAAAAATTCAAATCAAAATAGTTTTTTGCCTACTCACTTTGACTAAAAAGCTGATGCACAGCTGTTGGTTTGGAAACTGGGTATTTTTTCAGCTCTTTTAGTTAGTGGCCAAAACCAAACACAGCCAAATGACCTTTTAAGTCAAGAGCCTCAAGCCATGAGCTCCCTTGGACAGACTTGATCTTGGTGAGGAAGAAAATCTTTGCTCTTCTATGGCCTGAATCAGCCAGACTTTCTATGGGGAATGCTCCCAAGAAGTGTCAACCACAGCTTAAATCGAACTTTGATTCTGCAGCACCCTGCCCTTGAGGCTAGATGGGGGAAACACAAAATAGGTGGTGTGGGAAGTAAAGGGAGCATACTGGTTTCTGGTGAATCACAGCCAAACCCAGCAACACGGCTGCATGTTACGACAGCTTTTGTGGTTCTCTACCTACAGGTAGAAACAGCAGGTGATGCAGAGCAAACTGAAGGGTTGTAGTGCCAGGCGAGCCTGTACAGAAAAGTTCTGGCCTGGAAGAAGTGGCAGCAACTGGTATGTCAGTGCGTGAACCTGAAGCGGGGGCTATTCCCGGCTTTGTATGGGGCGGGTCTCAGCCCCTCTCTGTGCCTCAGCTTCCCTGCACAGACAGCATGTGCTGAGCTGGCTGATCAGCTCATGTAGCTCTTCACTTACTACTGTTGTGCCTGCTTTTGATGAGCTTCTCCTCTGTAAAGTATGCTGCTTAAGTAAAACTGCTGTTTCAGTTGAGTGCTCACCTTGGGATCTGGGAATTTCCTGAGGTAGGATAAAAACTGTTCTTTAAGTCCCCAGGGATGAAACTGTCAGTGAAATAACAATAGCAATAGTTTAAAACAAATTCCCTTACTCTTTTAGTTCCTCTGTGCCCTGTTCATCTTGGGCTCATCTGTAAGCATTAAACTTTAAGAGAGACACTTTCATGCGATAGTGTTGTTGCAGGTTCATATAGGCGGCTTTAGGTGAGCTGGTATATGGAAAGGTTACAATTTCCACTTTGGCTTTAGAATCATAGAATCATAAAATTATTTGGATTGAAAAAGACCCTGAAGATTGTTGAGTTCAATCATAAACCTAACACTGCCAACTCCACCAAAACCCCCACATCCCTAAGTCTCCATCCTACATGCCTTTTAAATAAAACCAATGGGAAAAGCATCCAAACATGAATTCTCAGTGAGTTTGTGCATTTTGAAAATGCCTGTGTTTGGAGAGGAGTGTGTACAAGTGCAATTTTGAAATGAAAATCAGAATTATTCATGAGTTTATAATAATCACTCATGCCTCTCATCTAGAGCTAGTGCTTTCTCTGGTGGCCTTCCATCCATCTTTAGAGAACAGTTGTAGTAGAAAGTGCTATTACTGCGTGCTAGCTTTCTATTAATTATGTATGGATTAAAAGTGCTTTTTCTAAGGTCTGCATGTCTTTTCCATATAGTATAAAAGTGATGACAAACATAATTTATGCCTGCTCTTGTAGATCTTTGCTCTTTGTCCCATGACAGGGAATTGCCTGAGCTTCCTATGCCTCTCCATTCCCCCAGAGCCTGAAGGAGACAGGGAGGACCAGTCCCTTCTTGGCTGCTGCCAGTCTCAAAGAGCCTCTTGTGTGGGACACCTGGGAACGTTGGAGGGAATGGATGGGATATCGATGTTTTGACTGTAGACAGTACAGGAGAAGAACACAGCTTATAAGGCCAGCAGCCTGGTCTTTCACTGAACTCTGCACTACCAGCAGGTTATTTGTGCTGAAGGACTGAATAGTAAAACAACAAATGGACTTCAGTCATTGCTGGTGGCCCCACTGGTGTATTCCTGCAGTGTAGAATCTCTCTGTTATCAGATTAGCTTTTGGGATATAGGTTGTTTAGAAAAAAAAAAAAAAAAAAGATTTTGTTGCTACATAAAATTGCAACTTCTAGAAGAAATATCAAAACCTGAAATCTTTCAAATCAAAATGGCGCATTTCTACAACCAACAAGCCAGGGCAATGAACTTCAGTCCCTATCTAAGGAATGGGCTAGACACCATTTTCTGAAAAGGCCGCCCTTTTTCTTTCCTGGGGAGATGTGTGGTATATCCAGGAGTATCAGGATTGCAACAGGTGCAGATTTTAGCTTCCATCTGGCACAGGAATACCACCATGGTGATTGGGAGAGGATCCTGAAGACCGGAGGGAGCAAGTGCTACTCCTGCCTTCAAGAAGGGCAAGAGGAAAGGTCCAGGGAACTACAGGCCGGTAAGCCTCACCTCAGTCCTTGCAAAAGTGAAGGAGAAAATGTCCTGGAAACCATTTTCAGACATATGAAGGAAAAGAAGATTATCAGGAGTAGTCAGCTTGAGTTTTCAAAGGTGAATTCATATGTGATCTTCTGCAATGATACAACTAGTCTGGTGGATGAAGAGGGGGCAGTGGATAATGTTTACCTTGGCTTTGGTAAGGCTCTTGATGGTGTCTCCTATAACATCCTCATGGACAAACTGACAAAGTGCAGAATAGACATGTGGACAGTGAGGCAAACCAAAACCTAGCTGAAAGACTGGGACCAGAGAGTAGTGATCAGTCATACAAAGTCCAGTTAGAGGCCAGTCACCAGTGATGCACTCCAGGGCTCAACACTATGGCAAATACTATTTAACATCTTTATTAATGATTTGGCAGATGGGATGCAGTGCACACTTAGGAACTTTGCAGCTGGCATTGGTGCCGTCCAGTGAGACCTCAGTGCGCTGAAGAACCGCACAGAGGTGAACTTTGTGAAGTTCAGCAAGGGGAAATACCAAGTCTTGCACCTGGGGAGGAACACTCTCAAGCACCAGAACATGCTGGGGGCTGATCAGCTGGAAAGCAGCTCCACGGAGAAGGACCTGGGTGGGGTTCCTGAGGGACAACAAGCTAACCATGACCCAGCAATGCACCTTTGTGGCAAAGGCCAAGGATCTTCAGGAACGCATTAGAAGGAGTTTTGCCAGCAGGTCGAGGGGAAGGATCTTTCCTCTCTTCTCAGCAAGGGTGAGGACACATCGGGAGTGCTTGATTCGGTTCTGGGCTCCCCAGTAAAAAGGAGACATTGACACACTGGAGAAAGTCCAACACAGGGCCATGAAGATGAGGAAGAGATTGGAGCATCTATTCTATGAGGGAAGACTGAGAGAAATGGGACTGTTCAGCCTAGAGAAGAGAAGGCTCAAGGGGAGATGTCATCAGTGTGCATAAGTACCTGGTGGGAGGGAGTGAAGAAGAGGGAGACAGACTCTTCTCAGAATCACTGACAGGACAAGAGGCACTGGCCATAAATTAAGAGAAAAATTAATCTGAACTCATGAAAACACTTCTTTCCTGTAAGGGTAGTCAAACGTGCACAGGCTGCCCAGAGAGGTTGTGGAGTCATCATCCTTGGAAATAACCAAAACCAAACTCGACATGGTCCTGGAAAACCTGCTCTAGCTGGCCCTGCTTGGGCTGGGGAGTTTGACTGGATGATCTCCAGGAGTCCCTGACAACCTCAAGTGTTCAGTGATTTTTGTGATATTTTAGTTGTGAACATTTGCTTGCATCTGAGAAATAAAAAATGCTTTCAGGGAAATGGTTAGTTCAGGTGAAAAATTTGAAATACAGATAAGACAGAAATCCTCCCTGTAGCCCTGTTGGTCCCATATTCACCAGTGATGAGACCTGCCAGTTTTTAACGTTTTTTAAATTGCTACCTGGCAGATAACAGAGATCCTCATCTGAAAGCAGGCGCTTTCAAATGAGTTTTCTGTGTTGTTTACATGATGACAGATGGAAGCCTGACATACGTCCACATGCAAGAAAATGTGTTATTCCCTAGATAAAATGTCTGCTGTTATTTTCTAAAAGCAGCACAGGGCAGATATGTATATGCAAAGCTTAAGAGACAAAGGAATTTTCCTGATTATACGTCAAGCACCACCTTGTTTCTAACACATTATAAATTAATAAATCTGTCACTAAGATGAGATAAATTGCTTGAAGTTTCTGGGAACTTATTACTGGCAACTCTTGCTTCACAGATCTGACCTGCCCTTGTTAAAGTTTTCTTACTCGTCTGTGGCGTGCAGTGCTCAGGTCCCTCCTGGATGGCTTCTCCGTGTACTGCAGCGTTAAGCTCAGAGTTGGATGCCACATTTTTCTCATTCCAGCTTGCATATGAGAAATGTATTGCTCTATAAATGCAGTTGTTTACAGATTGATGTTATAATGTCCACCTATACAAGAGGTGTCTTTCTTTCCCCCCCCTCCCGGTGCAGTCTTGTTTATAATATGCCTTGGATCATCAGCAGTAACATCTTTTATTTTTTAGTATCAGTTGTCCCATTACCCAGCTAGGGAGGCACTTCAGTGGTTGTTCTTTGTTTGCTTGTATTTTTCTCCCCTGCAGTTTTTTTGCGTAGCCATAAAAAAGCTATGAGGGTTATGCACCAACAATAGTGAAAACCAAGGCACTATTTTTTAACCCTTAGCCTTGCTAGAGTAATTATTGGGGGAATGTTGACACCCTCCTGCTGTTTCCATTGAAATCTAGGGTGTCGTGCGTGGGTATAAGACAACCCTCATGTTTATTATCTTGAAGAAGACAAGTCTCACGTTTTCAGTTCTGTGGGATTGACTCATGTCTACAAAAGCTTTGTGATGTCCAGAATGCATCAGCAGAAACAATGCAAGTCAGTGGAGATTAAGAGCAGGATAATTGGAAGCACCTAAGTCCTGCTTCAAAAGCTGAAACAGATTGTTCAGTATTCAACTCTCATTATCTCTCATCCTCAGTTAGCCTTGGAGATGATTATATCACCTTTGAAAATGGACCTCAGGCACTGAAAGAACAGATACGTTGTTGGAAATATTGCTGAGGTGTTTAAAGAGGAGGCCCCCTATGTTTACCTGCAAAGTGTGCAAGCCAACCAAGTGAGTGCACACATAAATGCCTTTAGAGGAAAGCGGATTCAGTACCATTGTGCTTACTGCTCCAGTGCAAATGAATTTTCTAACTCGGTCATCTCTGGTTTTGAAAATTTGTCCCAACTGATCATGGTTTGAGAAGTCTCTCAATATGTTTCTCCTCTTAAAAAACTAAATTATATTTTGAGCCAACTACTTTTCCTTCTTGTGTCTCAAAAAAACCTAATTGAGATGCTGTTTCAAAATCCATCCCACTATTTCATGTTTGCTTTCACCTTTAAACACCACATTTCTGCTTTCAAACTGTTAAATACATAACCTTTATGAAGGCTGCAAGGTACCTTGCATTTGAGGGGCAGCAGAGCCAGCTGGTGCATCTCACAAATAGCATCTATACACCTACATCTGTTTGATGGTATTTTGTACCATGTATGCGTAAGAATATGCCAAATTTGTTTCTGTTATTGATAAGAAAGCATAATCAGCTCTGAACAGTTCAGCAAAACTAAATAACTATCATTTTTAAAGTATAATGGAAAAGGGAGACTTTCAGACAGTGTGAAGGACATTCATGTGTCTGAATCAGGTTGAAAGTCAGTAAGAATTGAGGGCTGACTTTCTCTGCCAACCCTCTTGTCACAGCTCCCTGTGTTGAAAGATGTCCTGGCTTTGTTGGCCATTGTAGATAGCCTCAGAAGGCTATTTGGTGAGACATGGTGAGACCTGCATCCCTGACTTCCCAGGTATTGCTGTCTGGGCAGTTGAGTTCCTCCATGGGGTCTTCTGGGTCTTACCTTTGTTTGCCTCCTTGACAGCAAACAGGTTGCATCAGTAAATGTCTGATGGATAAAGCCAGTTGTGCCTCCATCCAAATAGACATGCAGGGTTCAAGTCTGTCCCTCTTCTCTGTGCTGTGGGACATCTCACTCCACAATGGCCTGCTGTTAGCCACGAGAGGAGAAGACCTTGGTCTGAATGGGGTAGACTCTGCTGCTTCATCCTTGTGGTGCAGAACACAATGTGAATGTGAGACAGGGAGAGGGCTCTGACCTGGAATGGCTGATAATGACTGTCTGTCGTGGTTTCAGCCAAAATCCACCAAAACCCGATCGACAGATGTTCCCCCCTCCCCCCTTTTGGTCAGAGAAGAGAGGAAGGAGTTAAAGAGATTCGAGAGTTTAGAACAAACTAAACTACTTTAATGAAAATATAAGTAATATAATAAAAAGGAAATTTAGGAAAAAGGGAGTATACAGTATATACAAAACCGTATCAAGCTCCCAGGATGACGACCACGTCACCAGCAGGCTTCAGGAAAAGTCCCAAACTGGACTCGGTGATCGACAGGAGTCGGATTCCAGATCTGAAGTCAGGAATGCTCGGATCGGGATCGAAGGCAGACGAACAGGCAGAGTCCTCCTTGGATGTCAGCCATCGAGGAAGGGCGAAGGGGCGAAAAAAGGGCGAAAAAGGAGTTGACCTGTTGATCCTTCAGCTTTTATACAGGGCATGATGCTGATGGGATGGAATACCCCTGTTGGTCCGTTCTGGGTCACCTGTCCTCTCTGCTCCTCCTTGAAGGTGGGACCCTCCAACGGGCAAATGCTGAAAATTATCTGACCTTGGTTCTTCCAGCAATAAGTCTAAACAAGGGCCTCTCTGCAGACCATCCCTTGGTATAATCAGGTCTTATCACTGTGAGACGGAACAGCTCTGAACAATGTGCTGTTAATTTCAGAGTTTTGCTAGTTAGAAGAGGCCTAGCTAAGAAAGTAAAACTGTAAAACAGAAAATTGGTTCGTTTTACCTCAAACCAGGACACTGTCTTCACCTGCCCTTTGGGGGCTTGTGGGGCACCAGGGAGCAGCAGGTTGGACAGCAAGGTGGTCACTCTTCCTGTGGATGCTTGCTGCTCTGTTGCAAATAGAAATGGACTGCTCGTCCATACCTGGTGTCTCTGAAAGGTCACTTGAAAAGACTGACCCATCAAATGACTTTCCTCTGATGTATCCCACTGTTTCCATAGAGATCCTCAGTTTTACATCTTGGTGATGCCAAGTGAATCAGAAATAGCCTGGTTGCACTGTTGTGCTTTTCAGGCCTTTCATCACTTGATAAATCTGAATGTTACTGTCAGTGCGTCTGTATCTCAATAGTGAATTTCTCATGGCCTGGTTGGGACAGGGCAGTTTCCAGGACACTGATCCTTGTGGTGAAACAGCCTCTGTCTCGCACCCTACAAAGCTCTGCAGTTTGTTAGTTTGGAAAACTGGCACCTTAGTGATCACCCAGTGTGCCCCAGAGTCTGAAACTTCTTACCCCTGTGCTGACCATATGAGGTATGGTACAATCCATATGAGCTATGGAAAGCTCATATGAGGTTTCATGTGATGATGTTGCCTGATTTTTTTTCCACCAAGCTACATTGTCTGCTTTGGGTGGCACCTTCTTGAGAAGAATGGTTATGGAACACCCTCTTGCCTCATGGCTGGCATGTGAGAACCTTTGCTGGCCTCAGCAAGGTCCTGCCAGACACCCACGGCCTGGGTGCTCGGCAAGGCTGTCTGACCACGTCACTGACTAATGCTAATATCTGCATTGACGTAGTCAAGGTCTCAGTCAGAAAAACTTGTGTGGTTGCCCAGAAATGCTGGGAAGGAGATAATCTAGCTGGCAGTACAGGGTACTTCTGCAACTGGAACTGCTACTAACCAGCTGGCCAGACCCCTGGGAAAAATCACACAAGATGACAAACTTCTCCTTTATTAATAAATGCCAGGTGACAGCTAGATAGCAAGACAGAAGCTTGCTTAATTTCTTTCTCATGTTTCCTCTTGAAAGTGACAGCAACTTCTTTCTCTGGCATGAAATAACCATGAACTGAAGGTTAAAGCATCTGATCAAATTTCATTGTTTATTTTCACTGGTTTAGGGCCAATGCTAATCTTGAAATGCTGAGATTTAGTTAATTAGAGGTGTTGTGAAGGGAACTGGAGACCAGGAACTGGAGCAGCCTAGAGTCTGAGCCAGCTGCTGGCCTGGTTGGCTCCTTGCCTTTTCCAGACTCCCACAGCTGAAAATGAGATGGCCAGGACTCCTTCCTCCCCAGCCTCTTTCCTCTGCCTCACCAGCTCCAGGACATAGGACATCTTTGCCCAGAGCCACAGACCTGGATCTGCCTGGAGGCAACTCAGCTTCTCCTCTCAAAGTAACTCCCAAGGCCATGGAGATGGAAGAAAAATTCTGCAGGCAAGGGTTTTAGACCAAGCATAAACCCAGAAATCCTCCAAGCTATTGCAAATCCTGGGGCCGGGCCAGGGGAGTGGGAAGACAAAAAAGGCTACATTTCCTAAAACCTGTGAAGCTTTGTTCTGGCTCCTTCCATCCTCCTCCTTTACCCCAGATGACACTGGCCTCAATTCGGGTGGTAGAGAGAAGAACAGGAACCTTAAAAAGAAAATGAGCAATTTTGCCTTTGCTATTCTTCGGTATGGAAAAATCTGAATTTCTGAGAGAAAGCTTTATGAGATTTTTTCCTATAAATTAGCAGAGAAAGGATTTATTTTTTTCATTGTTGTTCATAAGTATTTTAGAATGTCTTATATTAGTTAATTTTAGTTTCTATAAGCATAACTTTCCTTCTGCTTAAATGTCATTTACTTCCAGAATTTGAATTTGTCCTCCACACATCACAGACACATCAGAAGGCAAAAAATATATGTATTGTTTATGCAATGTATCTTAATCTCTACCAAATAGCTATTTGAGGCATTAAGTACATTATTTGAAACTAAATAATGCATTTTAATTTATTTAATAATATTCTTGGTAGGATTTTCTCCCAACCGTGTTACTTCACTTGTTTTCTATTAGATCAGGGATCTAAAACCACATAAATCAGCTTAGGTGAGAACTAAAACAACATTAATAAGGCACACGAGGGCAAAAGATGCTGTAGAAATATGTGGCATTGTTTGGACCATGAGATATCCAGTGTCTGGAGATCTCCCTGTAATTTGACAGTTTTTCTCTTCTGCCTAAACTCCTGTGGTTTCCCCAGTCCTTGCTGTCAGATTTCAAGACCTCAGTGCACACTGGAGTTCGGGCACAGATTTATGGATGGTGTTACTAAACTGAAGCAGAACCTGCCAGAAAATGCTTGTGCTGTGATATTTATGAAAAATGGATAATCTCAAAGGCTCAGGAACTGTCATGCCAGCCTCGGTGTTCTAATCAAAAACATCTTCAAGTTAATTGATCTGCTGCTGTATTTTCCATATGCTCTCCATGTAAGCTAGTCTACCGTCACCACAAAGTCACATAATTGCATGATACAGTGATAACACCTTTCTGAAAATACCTGGTAATAACTAAGTTTTATAGGGAAGCAAATTTTCACATTCACAAAGGTCACTGCCTCTGCCATTTTTGTGTCTCACACTTTTGGAGCTCAAAAATGAAGCAGTGCATGATGACATTCTTTACAATGCCTCAGGGAGAAATTTTTAAATGATGGCACTGCCTGTGACGCAGTAAATATTAGAGCTGGTTGGGAGAAGATTTTTCCCCATCAGGAAAATTATGGCTGAGATTTTTCTTTAGCAGAAATTTATAGGTTGTCAACAAATTATTTTTCATTGGGAAATATATTCATGAAAATATACTCATGAAAAAGGCAGCTTTGGACATAAACAATGTATTCATTTGAATGACATGGGAGTCTGGTGTAAACACATCTGATGCATGCTCTGATAAGCACGTATAGATTTTCAGACCAGTGGGAGAGAATGTTTGCTATTATTTTTATTTATACACTGACGTTTCTCTATGATGTTTAATTCTGCAATCTAACAGTCAACAAGGAAGATGTGGTGCATCAGTAAAACCAAAGAAGGAAATAATTAGAGTGTTTCCTATTTCTTCTTTTCATCTTAATGAACTTTGTTGTTTTTGCTAATGTGAGACACCTGTGGACTACCTACATGAGGCAATGGTTATGAGTGATGGTTTCACATCACCTCAGAAAAGCACCTAAGGCTGCTAGTCTGTCTCCCTCCCTCCCAGGGTGGTGATGTGGAGTTGACTTCTTTGGGAAGCAATTTCTAAGGTAAATTGCAGTCCCAATCTCCCTATGGAAGGGCCAATCTCTTTCCAGTGATCACCAAGGAAAACTTAGGAGAATCATCCATGCAGATGAGCTGGTGAAATCAGGTTGCACAGGTTGGTTGGTTGGCTTGAATTTCTTCTTGTCTTCTCCCTCCTTCACCTCTGTAGCTCTTCCTAAAGAGCTGGTGGAGGGATCAGTGTCTCTGAGGACTAGTTGTGAACATTAATCTCAAGGAAGGAGAGTGATTACAGGGAAAGAAAGATCTTGTTGTTTGGCTTTGACTGCCCTCCAGGTAGTATTGCTGTGTCCTCTTTGGACAGCAGCTGCTGCAGATGTCGTCATAGAGAGAAAGAAACAGGTGCTGGTAATGGAAGATTTAATTATTAAGGATATCAGTCACATGTCAGATGCACAGGGGCTTATGATGTGCAGTAACTTGATGTCTGGGTCAAGTTTAGGACAGCTAGATGGGTTACCTGCAAAAAGTCAACAGTTGTGGTCTGTATTGGTACCAGTCATAGAGGAAAGTGTGCGAGTTTAAATTCAAGTGGTGGGCAGGAGGCTGAATTCCAAGACTTTCACATAGTGTTTGCACAATTGCTATCAATAAGGGAGGCAGATTATTGCATGTGTCCAATATTAAGTGACAGAGTGAGGACACAATTTGCAAGTGTTTTCACACCAGTGCTAGAAGCTTCAAAAAATAAGATGAAGGAATTAAGAAGCCTGGCAGCCCTGCCACAGCAGGGATCTCAGGGACACAGTAGAGAGGAGTTAAACAGCGAGATAGAGAAATGTTAATGTTCAACATACAGGTCAGGGAGTGGCACACTATGTGAAGGATTATGTACAGTGAAACAACATAAAGTTATTATTGGAAAATAGAAGCCCAATAAGATCACAGTTGATAGAAATCCCATACCCCAACAACAAACGTACAACAAAGCCACCAGTCTGGATTTGGTCTTCAGTGGTGCCCAGGGTCTTACCTGGGAGTCATTAGTGGGAGAGTTAATTATAGCAGTATCCACAATACAAATAGTTTTAACATTGTGGCAGGAGAGAGCAGGCCAAATTAATCCGACATGCAGATATTAAATTCAGAATCAGGGAGCAACATTAAAAGGCAGTAATTAGTCAAAAACCCACACAGAATTAGCTAAAAGAAAGTCTGAAAAGCTAGAGGCCCAGATGAAATGTTTGCTGTGAATAAAGTAAAACCAAAGTAATCCGATAAAGCACAGCATGGACAATAAACAGTCAGGGTGACTCTCAGAAGAAAAGGCAAGTCTCCAAGAAGAGCAGAACTATTTTCCAAGTAAGGGTAATAGCAAAGCCCATAAAGTATGTGAGATTGAAGGTAAATAGGAAAATAACAGGGCTGAAAAAAGAATTTGGAAAACACCTCATAAAAGATGCTCAAGCTGAGAGTAAGAAGTTAATTAGGTACATCTAAAGAAAGCGAAGGAATTAGTGGGAAAATATAAAAGAGACCTCATTGATACATAGGACTTGAGGGACCATAAGGCATAGCAGAACAGCTCAGTGAATTCTTGACCTCATTGCTGAAGATATTGGAGACATTCCAACATTGGCTACATACATCAAGGTGCATGGGAGAAGTGAAGCCAATAGGAAATATTAGATCAAATAGATGAATTATATATTCTGGTCATGGTTTGTAAGCTCTCTTTGCAAAGTGCCATTGTGTCAGGTAACTGGTGAACTGCCAGAGTAATTCCTAACAACCAGTGAGGCTGTGGAGGGGCTCATGGGGGTGATGAACCAGTGAACCAGAGTTCCATCCTTTGTAAGATGGTGGATTCATAACAAAGAATAAATTTATTGAGCAACCCTTTGGATCTGGGAAGGAGTTGTCATGTTTTCTGGGAAGAGAATCCTGTCCCACCATCCTGCTGCAGTTTTGGAATAGTGTCAGGAAGCATGTGGATAGAGGGAGTCCAGTGGATGTAAGGGTGGCTACTCTGATGCCCACCAAATGTTGCTCAAGGAAGTAAGTTGCAGCAGGACTGGAAGAAAGTCCTGTTACAGGCTGAGAGCTGGTTAACAAATGGAAAGGACAGGACAGGACTTAGTGGTCACTTTCCAGGTTGGAGAAGAGTTAGTGCTGGGCAGTGGTTAAAGTGAAGACAGAACTACCATCCGCCGTCTCTCAGCAAATAGAGGGCATTTGGTAGGGTAGGGCTTCACAGTTTAAAATCCCTAATATAAATTTGTAGATGCTGGGAGTAGTACAAGGAGAGTGGATTAGAGTAAATGGCCAGATTTCCACGTTCTCCCTGAACAGCATGTACTATTGGGGTCATTAGACCCACCCAGCATAGGAACATTTTTGTTCCTATGCACTGTCTAGATACAGACACATTGGGAATATGGCCTCTTGCGGTATCCTAGGGTCTACTTGGGCTTTTGAACACCTTGTCAGCTACTGGGGTGGGCACGTGCTGGTTAGGGAGAGAGTATGGTGGAGGGCGAAGCCATGCCTGCTGTCCCTAGGCTGGAGATGTTGCTGTGCTTGAGAGATGGTGGTCTCACTCACTGAGGTTCAGCCCTGGGGCATTACATTGTGTAGAAGAGTAGGATGCTAGGAGATTTATGTGCCATAGACAAAGAAACAAGAATGAAATTAACTCAGAAATACTGGAGTGAATGACAAGGTAAAGGACTGTGGGGCAGGGGGAATGCAGGCACGGTGTCCTCCTGGGTGATAAACAGAGCTTCTTGGTGATAAACAGAGCTCCTTGGTGCCACAGATGGACAGACAATAAATTATAGATCCTCACAGCTTCTTCTGGATGCATGAAGCAGGAAAGTGAGGCATCTGAAATGCTTGTATTTGTATAACACTGTGTGTGTCTGACAGAGACTTGTTAAAGAAATGCCACTTGCTTGTGAGCCGTATGCCATCACCAGCCTCTTCTGCTCATTTACTGTTCAGGCAGGCAGGCAGTTCTGGGAGAGGAACTCACACAGCTCGCCTTTAACTATGGCTAATGACAAATTTATAAGCCTGCAATGTTTGGCTTTCTCATCTGAGGTGGTAGTGGTGGTGGGGGGAACAATAAAGACGAACTTCTTCCTGACATTTAATCTATTACTGTGTTTGCCGCAGTTTGGAGACCAAGCTAGTAAATCTGAGCATGCTGATAAGGGATTTTTAGCTGATATCATTTGTTTGGTATGAATGCTGACATCTCTGGAGAAAGGGCTGCAGGCTTTAATGGAAGGGTCCAGTGAAATCATGTACATTTATTTTCCTGGTAATGCACTGAATTCCTCCAGTAGGAAATAAAGTGTCTATTTTTCTTGTTTTAAGTCAGATGGGGAAGGAGAGATGTGAGATACTGGTTAGAAGAGTGCAGAAACGTATAAATTAATGTGCTGTATAAATTAACAATGACTCTGTTTTGAATAGTTTGGAAAATGCTGGTTTCATGGGTCAAGAAGACACATGAATGATTTCAGAACATACACAAGGATCGTACTAAAAATGATACTTTTGTTAGCAGAAAGGTTTTTTTTAAAAAAAAATAGTTAAAAATACGACTAGAAGAGCAGATGTACTTCTTGACAGTCAGCTATTGAAATGGATTCCTGCTCTTTGGACCGTATGAATAGTGCCTCGCAGTAGCTTTTTCAACATTATTCAGTTAGCTGGGGGTTCTATTTGAAACTCATTTCTTTTGCTGTGTATTGTAAATACACCCGTTTGGCTCCTAATTGGAGAAAAGCTGAGCACCTTGTTTGAGGTCGCACGTCTCTTGTCCCTTGGCAACGACAGCATCGTGTTCTTTGGTGAGCTTGTTTCCTAATGGTATCACAACAAGCTGCACATGGCTCTACAATAAAAGTAATTATTGTATTAGTGGAAAGTGCTAGGCTATGCATTTGGTATCGGAAAAAGGTCAGCCTAAGGTAGGAAATGCTGTACCATCCTGTTTCCAAATAGTTGCTAATGATCGATTATAAAGAAAGAAACGAGTGCTCTGTGTATTCACCCTCAAATTATCAAAGAAAGAGGTACAAGCTACCACTAATAATAGATAATCCAGTAAATCAGCTTTCTTTCCCATAATGAGGTATATTTTGTTTATATTCATTTAAGAATGGTATTCTTAAACATTTTTTAAAGGAAGCACTGCAGAGAAGAAACAGCACAAGTAAACAGGGTAGTTTAGTAGCCTTAAGCCTCACATCTGATCTGACTGAAGCCCATCGAAGCCCAGACCAGAGCCCCAGCAGGATCACTTCAGCATTCCAAGACCCTCCATGAGAATAAAACACAAATGGGAGTTGATTTTTGTCTTTTGACTTTGATCTGTCATACACAGGCTTTAAATTTCCCCTTGGGCTTTCAGCTTATGTCCATTACCTGCTCCACTGCCTTTCTTCTCCTTTGGAGTCAGTGCACCAAAGCCCCCATGGGTGCAAGCTAGTAGTAGAACTGTGTCCAAAGTTTATGGAGGGCAACTAGTGCGTGCAGAATATAAAGCAGCCCAGGCCACGGCAAGCCCTGAGGTCCCGATCTCTTGATCATTTCTATCAGGCTGAAACACATCTATGCAATCTGATTTTCCTCCTATTGAAGCCTGCTCGTGGGAGGGTGATTCATAGCCCATCTGTATTTCATCCTGATGTCGGATGCGGATGTAGAGAGGCTCCTGGGTCTTGCTGTTCACAGCGTGCAAAGCTGCCCGACCACTCTGACGGCGTTTGGGTCAGGAGTCTTGTTTTAGAAGCATCCTGGAATGAAAGACACTTTGCCATCATCATAAAGGTGGTGTCAGAGAGAGAGAGAGAGGGATGTCAGCCGTGGTTGCTGATCAGTTTCTCTCTGGGAAAAAGGAGCTGGTAGTAATAGCCCTGCTGTGTACATTATCAGCACTTAACATTTATGTACAAAGTAATATGAATAGTGCTAAATGCTACCAGGGAGGAAGTCAGGGAGAGAAGGAAAACAGTAGGAAATACTAATCAGAGCAACGATTAATGCAATGCATACGCTTTAAGATTTTGTTTAAGGTTTGAAGGGCTTCATATAGCTGGGAAATGCATCTCCATAGTGCCAAGCATTATCAGGTATTTGAAAGATACGGTGTCTGAGTAACTGCACTGGATGCAGGGGTCAGACCATTTTAATGATGGTCTGAATAGCATTAATAATACAGAATAGCCTCAAATGACCAGTCCTCTGAGAAGACCTCTGCCCAAATGAAATCTCTTCCCAAAATGAGGGAGTTCAGCTGCTATTCCCATACAGATGTAGTTTTTTTAAATTTCTGCTTTTCAAGAGATGGTTTAGCTAAAACTATGAGTAATGCTTTGGAGTTTCATAATATTTATCATTTTTCAAGGCATAGGGGAGATGGACATTACAAGCGTATCTGTTTTTTTTTCCATTGATCTTATAATTCTCCTGTCACAAAGATGAAGATAAACATTCTGTTGCAGCTGTAAGACAGATGTGTGCTGTGCATCTTTGAGTAAGTCAGATTAAGAACAGCCCTTTCCCTAACCCTAGAGCTTGTCCCTCAAAGCCATTTAAATCAGTGGAATTAGAAGCTGCTTAGTCCAGTTGAGGGCATATGACAAGAAAATTCCTGGCATCACGTCTTTCTCCTATACCTTGCTTTATAATTCTTTTCCTTTATTTTTAATTATACTCTGGATAGCATAAATCTGCTCCACTATAGGCAGTTTTAGACACCATTTTTGTGACTCATATGCCTACACTCACAAGGAGGAAGGACTCCATCCCTTGGAAAGGTCCCATTTCCCAAAGGGTTTGCAGCAGTACAAGAAATACTCATAATACACCTTCAGGAATAGCATGTTCTGATAACCAGAGTTATTTCAAATGGACGTTTCATTTGCACCTAGCAGACCTAGTGACAAGCCAAGACCCTCTTGTGTAAGATGATGCTGGTTATATTGGCTGTTAATCAACAAACCATCCCAGGCACAAGCTCACAACTCAAGAGCCTGTCTACACTGCGGCTGGTACAGCCATATCCAAATATGTTGTCCCCTAACCAGCTCAGCTGCGTGTTGGAGCAGGACAGGCACAAGCTTTGAAACCTGCCCAGGTATTTCTCTCCAGACTCTCGAGGGAGATAGTAGGGGAATTCGGGATGGTAATGCTCAGACAGCCCACCCAAGCTCAGGACATGACTGGAGACTTGCTGACCTCTCAGTTTACCAGCCTGATCTCTCAAATTTTGCTGCACAGCCCACACCTCCAACCCCTCCATATCACCCCATGCCCTTTTTTTTTTTTTCCTTGAGTGGCTGAGACTTGCAGGTATTTCACTGGCAAGTAGCCTCAAGGACCCCTAAGAAGAAGTTACCCTCTGAGGATGCTCTTTATACCCATGTAGGTCACTGGTGGATCCTGCTCACAAGAGCCTGGGAAGCCCTGAAGGACAAGAACCAGAGCCACCCATCCCCATCTAAGCCTTCCTGTAGTACTCAGTTAAACCTGGCATAAACAGCCCTTGCACAAGGGCCTCTGCGAGAAACGGAAAACAACACTCAAACATCAAAGCAGACCTTTCTTCCCCAAACCACCAGTACCTGTTGGTAAACTCCTTTCTCTCTCTCCCCATTTCCTCTACAGTAAGCAATGGGGAAGAATGTAAATATAGTTCTCTTGCCTGTACGATACAAATATCTCCCTTGAAAACACACTAGCATCAATGTGTGCTTAACACCAGAGCATCCTGCAAGCTGCTGAGAGTGCTGGGTGACTGCTCTCCTTATTTGACTCTGGTGCTGATGAGTCCCATGATTGCCAGAGCACAAAAATGTCAGTGACTGTATCTCTTCAGTGGCTTTTGCTAGTGATGACCCTTTGAACAGATGATGCCCAGAAACAGGAGATGTGAGATGACTGTCTGGGTCTGGGAATATGAATGGCTTTTCTATCACACGGTGTTTCGGAAATGTCAGCTGTAATTGAAACTTAATCTTCCAACAAGTTTCAGCTGGCTGCTATTTGCAGACAATGTGAATGTTGCATTTTAGTAAATGGCATCTGAACTAAAAGGTTCTGTTGATTTATCCTATTTTTTCCCCCAAAGGACACTGACAGCTAGGGTGTGGGTCCTAGATTAATTTGACTTTCACAAATCAGATACTTCCCATTCTCCGTGCATAATTTTTCAAAAATTAGCCTGGATAGCCAGGGAAAAAAAAGTCTGGATAGCAAAAAATAGCATCCCAAAACTTTGATCTGCTGTAGCAGGACTTGCAATACTGTTGGTATTTTTAAACTAGCAGAGCTGAAGAATATAGGCTAAAAGATGAATCTAAACCTGTGTCTGAAGCTGGTGGATAGTACACAAAAGCAAAGAGCAAGCAAACATAGGCTGATGTAATCAGCATTTATGCAACACCTAACTATGGGAGAAATAAAGAGATACCTGTTTCCAAAGGAATGCCTGTCACCAGAAAAGGCTGCCATGATACTCAGTGTTCAAGACATTTCAGAAGGTCTTCGATCATGCATGCTAGCTGATAAGGACAGGGACTTCTCCTTTCCCTCCCTCTATCTGCCAGCCCTGCAAACTGAACCTCACTTGTTTCAGGAGCCAGGGTGGTTTCTGTTTGTGCCAGGGACAAGAGACCCCAGCTGGTGTGGATGCAGGTCACCCCCTGTGGCAGGTCTCCACGAGCGTGATGGTTTGGGCTTCAGTTATCAGTTTTGTGAGTCAGTTGCAGACATGAGTTGTTCAAATGCAAAAGAAACTTTCTGTTATGTTAAACAAGCTCTGTCTGAAGCCTGGTGAGTTCCTGCTCACTGGTAGATGAAGTTGGGGTCTACTGACAGGTTTGAATGTAATGAGCCCCATGTTCTGCAGACTTTTTGCCCATTCTGTGAGTGTGTATTCAGGATACACACAGCTGAGGTGCACAGTGCCCACACTGAACCAAAAAAGGAAAAGTTCAGCAAAGCCAAGGTGCGTTTCACTTCTGCCACTGCAATTCCTCGCTGATCAAGTTTGAGCCCAGCAAACGCTGCTTTCCACAGAGCTCAGGACTTCATGCAAAGTTTGCCAACTAACTCAGATTTTCAGGGATGCTGGAGAGGCTGGACCTCAGGCCGGGATGGGACTAAGCATCAACCCACACCAGAGATGAGTGCCATATGTCCTGGACCCACAGAAGTACCCAGCCAAACAATCAACATTTATCTTTGCCTTTGAAGTCAGCAGCTGTGAGCTGGAACACGTCCAGGAAGGAGATCCGTGAAACAAGAAGGCATTTATTTTTACGGAGTAAGTCCTGATGTTAAACAAGCTAATCTTCTTGAAAGTGATATGTCTCCTTTTTGGTAAATTACCTGCAGGAATTCCTGATATAGGATCCTTCTCAAAAATCCACCTCAAAGATGTCTGTGATTTGTCATACCAATGATTTTGAGTCAAGCTTTCAAAACTGGTCTCTACCTACACACAGTGGTCCTCAGTTAATACCCAGAGCGTGAGCCCCATTTTCAACTAATTTGAAAACTCAGCTGTATTCAGACATTCTTTAATACTCTGGGTTTTACAGTTTACATAATAAGAAAGGAAAAGGCATCACCCGAGCCCATCATTCCATATTATAAATCCATGGGATGCTGTGTACATCCTGGTCACTCCGTTTTGGACAAAGATACAGTAGAACAAAAAAAGGTGCAGAGAAAGGTGTTAACCAGATACATCAAACAGCTTCTATAGCAGGAAGTACTTGATATACTGAACTTTCAAGACCAAAAGGAGGTGGCTGAGGGGTGACATCAGATGGGTAAAGGAGGTGAATAAAGAATAATTATTTGCTTTTTTTAATAATACAGGTATGACCAGGACATAAGGGTTTATTAGTAGAAAATTTTGAACAAAAAAATGGAAGAACTTTTCATACATGCAGATGATCAAATCATGGAAGTTGTGAAAAAATACTGTAGTGGTAAAAAACACAGAGAAGCTGGAAGATTGAGTCAGTCGTGTCAAAAAAGTACAAAACTCAGGTGTATCCCCAAAGCCACGAAGTCTCCAAATTGCTCATTGCTGAAGGAGATGAAAGGGTGGAAGCAGTCCATGCTTCCTGCATTTCTTACACCTTCTCATTGGCACCTATTGCTGCTCAGCATCACAGACTTAGACAATCACTCTGCATTTAATAATATCTGACTTTAACTGTATTTTGAGTACCATTCAAGAAAGTCCTCTTCCTGTCATCTTGGCAGGGTTCCCACCACTCTGAACACAATCCAAGCCTCAAACAAACCTGTTCCTCTGCTTTCCAGGGCTTCCTTGGCACATCTTTGTCCTCAGCCTAGAAGCTCCTTGGGTGACTATAACATTATTTCTCAGGTGCATATAATTGTGCCCATTTCAGGAGCAGGTCACCTCAAAGGTCTTTGTGGCCCAGGGTTGGGCAAAGAGACACCTGAACTGAGCCCAGAGAAGCCTAAATAGTTAGATGAGATTGTGTAGTTTGACTGTAGCTGGATTTGGGGTTGTGCTGGCTACCAGTCTAGCACTCAATGCATTTGTCCAGGGACTTCACTTGTGCAAAGTTACATGACATTGCACCTACATTAGTATCTTTTAATTGTCCTAACTGCTAGGGCATGGAGTACCCTGGATGACTGCACTTGCCACTACTCCTGCCAAAACTGAGCCACTTTGTAGCCATGCAGGCAAGTGTCATGAATCCAGGTGAGCAGCAGGTTAGAAGACACCTCACTCCTCAAGCCCTGGGGGTAGGCACCCTTCTAGGAGGATGGAAGCTGGGCTGCTATACCCTGCTTTGGTTGTGACTACATCTGAACAAACAAATTAATGGGCCAGGGACCATTATTTTGTGTTGAGGACGACTAGCACAGCATAGCTTGCTTTCATACAGCTTTACTCTCTTACCCTCCAAAACATGATGGCTGCTCCCCACCCTGACTCATAACAGCCCCAAGCCATGCCCAGATGCTGACAAAGTGCTAGCTGTCTTGAGCTGAAGCTGTGCCAGGGGAACCACTATAAGAATCTGGGGCACACTCTGGCCATGTGAAGTGTGCAGGGTTAATCGATTGACCTTAGAGACCTCCCTTGCACGGGCTCTGAGAAGGAAGGTGGCCCCAGCTCCCCAGCTGCCTACCTCTGGCCTAGAGGAGGCAAGGTGGAGCTGGGTTCTGTTGAGATTGCGTGCTGCCCATCCTCCTGGTGGTATCATCTCCCAGGTGGTCTCCTAATCTACTGGGCCATGGTGTGGCAGGACCGCATCCCCCTGCCCTGTGCATCTGCCTGCACATCTTCAGTGGCACCCACCCTTCTCCTCCCGCTCCAGAAGAAGACTCCAGAGGGGTGTATCTGCCTGCCTGAACTGTCTTCTTCCCCCTCCCCTCCTGGGCCAGATGCCTAAAATTGCAGTGAAGCTTTGCCCAAATTACTTACCGAAATGAGACTGACTGGAGCCTGTCCAACATGTCTGTTCTAACGGGTGGTTTTATTGCCTCAGCTACAATTGTTTTGAAATGTGCTTTGTTTATAGCAATAATTGATCATGCTTTGTTACAAGTGAATTAGTGGCAGCTGGAAGATCTAAGCTCTAATTTTCCTTCAAATAGGGAGAAGTTTTATAACTTCTATTGCTCCTGTATAAGAAAACATCTTTTTTCCTTTCTTTATTTTTCCCCTGGTTTTGGAAATATATTTCCAGTGTTCAACCCACAGTAGAAGCCCATTAAATGAACTATGGTGAGTTTGGTGCTCAGGAGAAGTTTACCATTTGCCTTTTTGATTTAAAAAGATTGTTTGACAGTACACTTCATCAGACAGAGTCTAAGAAAATGCTTTACAAATCTTACTCATACTTTAGCTTTCGTAAGGAAGCTAAAGGGAAGTATTCCCAGATGCCACAAGAAGAAGAGAAGCTTCTGTGCTCATTACCACTAGCAAGGGCAATCTTGTATGCTCAAAGAAAAGGTTGTTGAGGGGACCAGGAACCCTGATCTGCAGAAAGCGTACCCGCTTGGGCTCATCAAGGGCTGCAGGATAGTTAGAGTTGCTGTGAGATGAATGAAAACCTCCAAATAACAAGCCCCTGCTATTTGGAATAGAATATTTTAATACTGGTTTCCAATTTAATGGTGACAGAAAGAAAACTGAACAGTCCAGCAAAATAATGTGGCATTTTAAAAGCCACTTTAGGCTATGTTTAACTCTGCCACAATTCCCAAGGTTCACACACATTGGTAAGGGCAATCAGTGAAGCACCTCACCCGCTTCTGGCTGTGTGTATGGTGATGGAAAGAGCCAGGCACTTCCCAAGGTGGTCTGTGTCTTGGGAGAGCTGGATTGTGCTGTGGAGGTCTTGGTTTCCCTGCATTTGTTAGAGAAGGCAACTAGTGCCCTGACGTGGGTGGGATAAACCTGAGCTCAGGAACCCCTATGGGCTTGCGTGAAGCTATTTTACTTTCCTGCCTCTGTTTCTCTGCCTTAAAAAGTCAGTTTAATAGAAGGTGTTGGCTGTACAATTCTACTATGTTAATTAAAGTATATGCAGAGTGCTTAGGCAAAGAGAACATGGTTTAAATGACAGACGGTTTTTAGAGTATTATCTGATGTTACTGATAATGAGGGGTATTCACTTTAATTCAGGGAGGGTCAGCTGCAGATCTGATTTTAGGTCTGAGGCATTTGAACTGATTCCTCCTCCTAAGCAGTTATAAAAACTTGTTTTTCTGGACTGGGGCAGGAAACAAGCAGAAGCCAATGACAACACAAACCAACCTCAGTTTCCAACAGCTATAGGGAATAAGCAGGTGTCATATATTTCCTGCTCTTTGATCACTTTGCTTTGAATGCTTCACACCAAAAAAAATGCTCAAAAGCTGTTGAAGACTTTTGCTGTGTTACATGATATGCCAAGGCAGGAATGCTGTTACGCTTTTCTTTGCTTGAAACAAAATATTAGACAAAACAGCTATTCTGGTGGCTGTTACCATGAGTTTAAAAACATTGTGTTGACTAGTTTGACATCTTACACTCATATTTTTATGTGCAGCAGCAGGGATTAATAAGCCTGGTGGGAAAGGTTTTTTTTTTTTAAAGCAGTAAGTTGAAGTACATACCCCAAGCTCATCGCCAATGACCTTTTCAACTTTAGAGATGTTGCAGTTCCCTAGCAGAGTCCTCTCTCCTGTCTGTTTGTCTGTGCTGCTTGGACACCTTCCCCAGAAACCCAAGCTGTCATTTCAGGGACTTATACAAGTGTCTCAAAACCTCAAGAAAGCCTGGGCTTTTGTGCCCCTCCTGGCTGGCTGCCCACACCCAACGTCATTGCCTGACCCGCTGAGGTGAGGAGAGCACTGACAATTTGCAACAGTCTGTGTCCAACCCCATGCACTGAGCTTTTTAAAATACGGGACTTTTACTTGTTGATAAGCTTTTAAAAATAGCCTAAGTGACTCAGAAACCTGAGAGACAAGGTCCACATTGAAAATGGGTGTTTAGCTGTGAAACCAAACCTAGCCCAAAATTTCCACCTTGTCTGGTTGGAAGTTATCGGATTGCTCTGGCCCCAATTCCTGAAAATGTGGCCAAATATTCTTTTAAGAGTTGGTCACAGCTGGGAAAAAGTTTAGCACACATGAGAGGATATTTATACAGCTGATTGAAGGATTTAACCTCAGGCACCTAATGCCAGTCAGGGAAAGAAAGGGCTCTGCAGAAGGTGTGGTGGAGCACTGGAGATTGGCTCTTCTTCTGAATGTGTCTCTTGAGAAGATGTGTTCCTTGGAGACCGTGACCTCTAACCATGCAGAGTCCAGCTTGGTTAATTGGGCAGGTGGTTCTGTGGGGCTGTTCTGCTTGGTCCTGAGGCATTTATGATCTGGTTTAATCTGCAACAAGGTTTCTTCCTTTCTTTTGCAGTTGGGATTAAGCAAAATGAAAGGAGCAGTTCTTTAACCTTGCAAAATTGAAGGCTAGGGTGGATTTTGAAAAAAAAAAAAAAAAAAAAGAGTTCTTTGCTTTTTATAATAGAACCTCTTTTATTCAAGTTTAATGAAGGTAAAAGGAAGAGCTCTGAAAAATGCAGCCAACCATGACAAAACATGCAAAGCCCTAGAGAAGCTGCATCTGCATGTTGGAATCCCACTGTGTAGCAGTATAAAAAGTGCAGGAGGAAAGGAGGCAATTTTATCACTATTGACAGGTCAGAGAGAGACAGAGAACAGGTTTAACCCTTTCATAGCAGATTTTGAAGCCATACCTTTAATTTTTTCCTGCTGTTAGCTCTCTCTCCACTTCTAGGCAGCACGGTTGTGTTGCCAGAGCTTAGGTGCACTTGGCTGCCTTCCCCAGCACTGGTGTGGAGTGCATCCCACCACACGGGACGAGAAGGTATTTGCAGCAGTGGACTCTCTGAGTGGTGGTGTTGAAAGCTGGGGTTCCCCTCTCCTTCCTATCTCTGTCATGCTGTGCAGAGACAGCTGCTTTCCAAACACTGGGAAGGAATTTTTTTGGCTTAAATTTTATCTGGTCAGAGAAAATCAGTGGGGTAATACTTGGCTCTGCAATTCATAACTCTCCCAGCTGAGAAATAAAAGCGTGTTGGGCACTTATGTACCTGCATGAAGGTGTTTGAATCTGAGTCCCATCCTGTTTTGGTGAAATCTGTAATGTTAAACCCAAGACTGCATGAGATGAGCTTGGTCTTGCCCACCTTCAGGTGCTCAGTTCACATATCCTTGTGTCCTACTGCACCAGGGAGTTAAATGAAGACTTGGCTTTCTCTCTCAATGCTGATCCTGACTTACAGATTGATTCATTCAAAGCTTCTTCAGCGTGTGCATGAGTTAGATGAGTTTCTCTCCCTTGACTCTAAAGGGAGTTTGAGGTGCCTACTGCAGGAGACAACGTCTGCCTTTGGCCAGTTAAATCCCACCCATGCACAGTCCCTGATCTACCCTGACACCACTGTGCTCCTGGGATCTTTCTGGAAGAGAAAAAATTTTGAGGGCAGTCTACATCAGAAGAGCCTTTCAGTCCCTGTTGTGGCTTTGTCTTTCAGCAGCTCGAGAGGCGGTGCCACTTATGAAGAGTGAATGGTTGTAATAATAACAAGCAGAAAAACAGTGAAATGGCAGGATTCATGTGATAGGTGTGAAAAGTCCCTGAAATAAGCCCCTTAAAAAGAGTTTGGATGCTATATAAAGAGAGCTGGGCATCTTTCCAGACAGCTTACTTTGGGAAAGCTGTGTTGCTGCTCACATGATGAGGGTTTCTAACCAAGCACTTGAGGATGTGCTGCATTGTAAAACTGCAAGCTGTCCTGAGGACCCCTTGTCCAGAGGGGCTGGGGTGGAGGTGCTGACACATCCTTCTTCCCTGCATATACCTTCTTTCCACATGTGGAAATCTTGCTCATCGTGTGGGTTTCAAGGTGGTGCCACATTTGTACAGCTTTCTGCCAGTGCACACACTTTGGTTTGCTTGAGGAGCACAAGTAGCAGCATCATCCTGTTGTTGGAGGTGGCAGAGGTCACTCCTACCCATGTGGGGCATGTTAAGCAATCTGGAAGGGACTCCCCAAAGATGTGCCCCCCACAAGAGGCATAGTATTGCTGTGGTGAAGCAGCCAGTAAAGTACCTGGGCAGCCTGCACCAGTAGGTCGAGGTTGGAATTTAATGCTCAATGGCATTAAGCCCTTCGCACCCAAGTTCTGGATGTGGATTTCTGCTCTGGCACTTGTTAGACACCTCTTAAGTAGAGGCTAAAATGCTCCTTTACGACTCACACAAACATAGGGGCTCATGTCTGGCTCACACCAAGCTCTCCTTGTGACTAGGACCTTCAAATCTTACTTGGAAAGTTATCTTCATAAGGAAATTCCTCTACTCCTGTGTGCATTTCTCACCAAGTAGCACCATTGTTTATCCATTTTATGCTCCATTTCCCACCATGATCTTATCAAGTTTCAAGCAGGAGGGAAAGGAAGCAGTCAAGAAGCGGCAGCACAGCAATACAACCCCGGCACAACGCCCGAGCAATACAACCTCATTGTGAAAAATATCCTGACTCCCGGCAGGATTTTGACTATTGATAGCATTGTATAACGAGCTGTGAGAAATGACTGCAGAGACTTTTAAACACGACTTTGCTTCCAAGGGATCGGGAGCCTTCTTGTTCGCATGCCCTGAACTCTCATCACCACGTTGTGATGCTTGTACAGACATTCCTGGAAAATGTGGTTTGTGTCTGTAGCAGATTTTTGTTTCAGCATGAAACCAGAGCTGGAAGGGGTGAATGATACTCATAGTGCGGTGGGGTTGTTCAGTCTGCAGGATGGGCTACTGAATCACAGCTCTGGGATGTTTCTGGGCTGCTCTGTGAGCAATTCTGGAACCAGTGTTTTAAGGCTTTCTGTGGTATGAATTAGGAAAAGCAAAAATTCCCAGGTGTTTGTTGTCTAAAGAAGAAGAAATGACTAAACAGAAAAAGGTAATTGTTTTCCAAATGTAAAAAGCAACAAAATTTTGCTTCAAATTGTGTTTAAAAAAGGTTTGAAAACCAGACACTTCCCAATGAGCCTTTTCTGCTGAAGACAATGGTTTCCATAGAAGCCCTCTCAAGACCTGATCGCGTTTGTTGGTGACACTTTTGGTAGGAGATATTGTGCTAGTCATGGGTATTACCTTTACTACCACACAGCAGCATATGCCTCTCTGCATATAGTTTTTATGTTATTACTGAGCTTATAATAAGTGTGTATGTATATATTTTTGTATTCTTTTTAATTCCAAAGGTGTAAATCCTTGGTGTTACAATTTCCCACCTTATTTGATTTACTACAATGAAATGCAAGGGCTTCTTTTGCTGTTACCAGGTGTCATTCCAGGGTAGATGTTAGGAAAATATTTTTAATTAATATAACCCTTTGTTTTAGCTTTCCTAACGAGAATGCTTTGCTGGACATACTAGCTGCTGGTAGGCTATGGTCCTAAGAGATGAATTTCAATTTATGCTTAGCCAGCTGGAAAATATAATCTGTCTCTGAGTAGCAAAATAATTTACTTTTATATTAAGTTAAGGATTTTTTTTGAGGTAGGACTGGTTTTGGGTACTCTCTCTGGATACATCCCTACTACTGAATAACAGAGCCAAGGACTGATTTTCGGGTGGGAGGCCAAGGAGCAGACTGGTTCATCTCCATTTTGCTCCCTCCGGAGAGGACTGGTTGCATCTACACTAAACAGTGCTTGGCCGTGGCTCTCCACTGGGCCCCACGAGGGGGACGTTGGCCATAAAAACATGGTTGTTATTTTTACTGTGTTTTTCCAGTTCCACTTCTCTAAAGGAAAATGAGTAAAGTGCTGCAGCCCACCACAGCAGTGTTTTTTTCACATGATCCTGGTGTTTTGCTGATATTTAGCACGAGGGCATATGAGGTTGCAAAGCCGCCCGGGAAAGTGCTGGAGAATTTGTGGGGTGGAGGGAGCCAAACGCCGTTCAGTCCAGTCAAATCAGTCTAACAGTCACATTAGGGAAAAGTCCTCCCATGAACATCTCAGCATGTGTGCCCAAACTCTTTTCTACAGACAGCTGGTGGGGAAGGTACAGGACAGAGGCAGACATTGTCTGGCTGAAGCATCGCTGGTTGGTCAGGGGCTTAGTGCTGGACTTTCTCCCCTGTCCTCTTTCCCTAAGAGGTACATATATTCCTTATGATAAGCACCTTGATGGAGAGATTTTTGTAGGAGGGTATGGCTGGGGAGGGTTGGAGGGCTATAATTTTCCCCTCCCCAGCACCAGCACTGCTAGCTGCTGTCGGGACCCCCTCACTCCCCACGCTACGTGACCTATGGTAGAGAAGATTGCTTTGGGGATTGCAGCTCAGGGGTGCCAGCTTGCTGGGAATGAAAGGACCACACTAAAGCCATGTTAGAGCCTGGAAAGAACATCTCAATGGGTTTTTCTGTCCAGCTTTTAGGATTCACAGGATGTACTTTCTCACCAGCCCTTACCTCAGTGGCTGATGAGCTCTGGGTGAACCTGATGTGGAGAAAGGCTGTTCTCTCACCTTTCTCACCTGCGGCAGGCAGCAAGCTGTGGAGGGAGGAAGACTTGCCTGGGATAGCCCAGGCAGGAGAAATATGTCATCAGCAGGAGCAACTGTAAAGCTCTGGGCTTGCTGCAGGAGTTGGGTTAAAATCTAGATGACATTTCGCACTGCTGGTCAAGTTGATGGTAAAACAGTGCTGCAAATGGCAAAGGGCTAGGATGCAACGTAGCTGAACGCTGCTGAAGGAGTGACTGAGCTGCATACAGAAATCTATTATTTTTGCAGCTATGGTGGCTTCTGCTTTGTCTCCATCGCTTGAGAAGGCAACTCCTGGCATTCTAATAAAACTATGGAGTTAATTTTAATTACCGACAACTGCAGCTTGGGTTGCTATGGAAACACAAAGAACTGCCACTTCTACAAGTTTCGTCTGTAACTTGCTGTCTGGAAATGTCATATGGGGTCTGATTCCTCTCCCCCAGCTAGCAGTAGCAGAACAGGCATGGCCACCACATCAATCAGGTTTAAACAGTGCACAACAGGTTTAGGTAAGTGTAAAACCTCCATCTTTTTTCTCAGCTGTGCCATTTCTCTGTGATTCTGTAATAAAATTGGTATGTTCCTAGTTTCCTAATGACTTGAAAAACAGTCCCCAGTCAGTTGATGAAGGAAACTAGAGCACAAAATCACTGATATTAGAGTTGAAAAGCAGCTATTAGGTCACGCAGTCCCCATACAAAATTGTTCCTATGCTATTTTTTCCTACTACTTTTCACTGTCTTATTATAAATGCAGCTGCATTTGTAATAAAATCTCCTTCAGCTTTAGTTTCAGGGCCAGAATATTATACCTAGAGCACGAGTTGTTGGACAAAGAAGGTTTTCCAAGTGTTTCCATTCTGAACTCCCTTTTCCGTTTGCTGCTGCTTTCTTAGACTAAAATGTCTCATTTTTACTCCCTGCCTTTTGTCTGGGAGTAAACAGCGTTGGAAAGCCAGAACCTGGATACTTCATCTTCCTAAAAGCTATATAAAAGGCTTGTTTATTTTCTGCACCCAGTCCACTAAAATATATAGTGGGTTCAGTTGAGGCCTAGAGTTAGCTTTGTAATTTATTGAAATTATTGAAGTTACACCCATTAACACCTGGTGTTCCTTTCCCTCTTTAGTTATGCATTAGTGTTTAAAGTTACGTGAAGTATCTAAGTTGCCAGAGGTCCTAGAGGAGCTGGACTCTCCTCACATGACTCAAAGATCTTAGTATTCTCTGCATAACAGGTTTGTGAAAAGCAAATACTGATGCACTTTTGTAAAAAAAAGAATGGTGAGTAGGATTGGTGAGTAGAAGTTGTGCCTTCAGCTTCCTCATGATAAATACATTACAGATTTCTACTGTGCCTGCAATTTTTCATCCCTGCATTGTGGTACTCAAGCACAATTCCCACTGATTTTAGCTAATTGTCCCATTTTGATGGCCTGGAGTAGGCTCCCTCTCATACTGGCCTAAATCACCACGTCCAAATTTCATTTCAGTTATATATTTTTCTACAAAGTATAAACCTGGTCTTAGGTTACCAGCAAAGCTTTTAACATAGTCTTGTGAACCATTTTGAAATGCAGTTACTTCCACTCCCATTGAGGTCTGAAAGCACTCTGGCTCCTTTCTAGCAAAACAATGTTTGGTGGAATCGCGTAAGATGACTGTGAAGAGTTCTTGAGCCTCAAGGCAGGAGAAGCAGCACAGCTCATTAGCTGTTCATGGCATGGAACTTCAGGGTTGTTTGTGTTTTACAGTTTTTAATACCTGTCTGGTCTGGGACAATGAGCAGGTAGCTAGAGAGGGAAGCAGAGAATAGACCTTGATTTTTGTAAGCCTGTAATTATTTTACTTTTTTTATTTACTGCTGGAATCTCATTATCTTGTAAGAGTCACAGTCATGCTGGGTTCACAGAGCCTTGCTTGGAAAATCTGAATACTGAACTCAGCAGAGCTCCACAAAGAGTCTGGCAGGTGCAGGAGGGCATGAGGAAAATCAGTGTTGGTGGAATTATTTAACTGCACTATAGCGCCAGCTTCTATTACCATTTTATACTATATGAGAGATTGGCTCTATGTTTGGAGACCTGTGGTTTTATTCGGTCATCTGAACAGCTGGGATGCCCTGGGATATTCTGCCTGGCCTCCAGCTGCTTCTCTGGGTGGGCATTGGTTTTCCACAGGTCCTGAATTCAGATCTGGCACCTCATCGGCACCAGATACCAACACTTACATGACTATGTTACCATAATAGACAATAACCGCCTGCAGAAGCTGCAGGTCCTCAGCTTCAACAGTCAGCTGACGAGACCCTCAACAATCAACTTGTTATGACTGTCCCTGCTCTGAGCAGGAGGCAAGAGTAGGTGACCTCCAGAGGTCCCTCCAGCATGGGGAGGGACCTTTCAGACACTTGTTGAGGATGGTTCACTCATCCCTTTTCCTGGACGCTGTTCCAGCTGAAGGTGTTACCCTGCTCAGCTGCTTGCAACTGATTTCCTCTTCTGTGTTTCCACTCCCTCCAAACTAGGTTTGGATATGTGTGTAGCTGAACCTAATAGCCTGGCAAAGTCTTATGCTCACCTTCCTCCTGTTTACCTCCTCCTAAGCTGTCCATCTCAGGAGGGCAGTCATCTCAGACTCCATAGGCATGTCCAGTCTTGGACCTTAGGAGCCTGAGCTTCCCTACAGGAAAGTTTTCCTCTCTGCTGACTATGTAGGGAGTTTGGGCTGTTGAATCCTAGGTCTCACTATTTAAGCTGTTTCATATAACACAGGGTGATTTGACAGAAATGGGACAGAGAGCATGCCCAAGAGCAGCTCAGCCAGCAGATCTGAGCAGGCCATGAATTCTGCTAGGGACAGCCTCAGGCAGGGACAGTGGTTCCTGTGGAGGACACTGTCAGGAGATATGTTCCCACAGCTTCACACCTGGCAATGCCAGCTTGCTACTACCCTCCTCTTTGTGAGGTACAAGACCTCCTGGATTTCGATGCTCCACCATTTTCCTCCCCAAAAGCCATAAACCCACATGCCCTTGATCTACGAGTAGGGTATATAAAAATGGGAAGGACATGGACCTATCTTAAAGGCCACCTTAATTCCCTGATTATGTTCCAGCTAATTGTGTTGATTTGAAATTGGAGGATGTATAACTGATGCTCTGAACAGAAGCTTTAGAGGTCTCTGGTGCTTCAGAGGCCAGGGAAGTGGCCTGGGTTTGACCTCAGTGAAAGACACAGGCAAGAATTCAGTGGATATCTTGAATGAGAGACAATCGTTCTCCTTTTATGTTTTACAATATGCACTACTTTGAAATGTAGGTTTACGAGAATGCAAGAAGATTAATTAATGTTCAATTATATCTAGAACTTTCCTGCAGTTTGTCAAATTAGGCAGCATGTTTTAATAAATGAAAATAGTGGGTCTGACACATCTTTACTGCTATAGTTGGAGAATTCATAAGGAGCACAGACTGTGACAACTCTTATCTGAGCTGATGAATGACTCAAAAAAGAGCTTAGCTCTTGATTTTACTTTTGTTACCCACTGTTGTTACAGAATCTAATTCTAGACGTGTCCTTTGTGGTTAGGAAATCCATAGTTTTCCTCCGTGCTCAACTGTTGGGAGATCACAGGAAGGGGCATGTAAATATACCCCTTGCCAAGCCGTGTTGGGCTTTTGAGGGAACTTGCCAAGGACACGAGAGACCTGGATATGGTCTACCTCTCCATGTTTCTTCAAGCAATTTCTGTGGCTAGGTTGGCTGTTCCCCTCCTCAGGAAGGCAAGTGGTCTCCTCTCTCATGTCAATGTCTTTGGGCTTTTGATAGGTAAATTTGAGGCAAACCCCCTTATTGGCTTCTTCTTGACTTTCTTTTGTGAATTTATATGGTTCTTTCATGCTGAGGGATCAAAAACCACGATGATCACAGGTAGTACGTCACTTGTACTGTTTGAGGGTTTTGTTGTGGGGTGATGGAGGTAAACTTCCACCTGCAGGACCAGATGTGACCATTTACCGCTGTAAGGAGCTGCTCAGATGGACCTTGTTCCTATCCTGCAATTTTGCTGTTTTCTAGACACTTGTACAAATTGTTCAAGACCTGTTTAAACTGAAGATACCAAACTCAACCAAACTGCTTTTGCCTGGATGCTTTTCATACAGATGCTACTTTCACAGGGGCTGCATTGTCTCTGGTTCAAGTTTACCATCAAGTTTCACACTGCTCTTCCCTGTGTCAGTATGAAGCAGGCCAATTTTTTCAGATGACCACAAAGATGGTAAGAGACCACCTAAGGTTTTTAATACTTCCAATGGAAAGATCAGCACAGGAAGTTCATAATTAAGTACTAATTAACACATGTTCTTTAGCTAATCAAGGACTTTCATTGCAAAGCCCTTAAAGTGAACAAGTTAAAAATGTTCCCTTAAGAGAAGAGGTTGACTGTAAGATTGTTCAGCTGCTTTGTTTGCAAGCAAGCACGATCCTGACTTCTAAAAGTGGAGGGGAAAAAAAATCCTCAGCAATTTCCCAATGTGATTTTGAAAAAAGAAAAGGTGTAAAGAAAATCACAGCTTTTGAAATTGTAGAGAATTTTTCTGAGGAAGACTTCAAGACAGTCTTAGAATAAATAACAGCTGTCTGCAACAATGGGCTTGTGATGCACAGCGACAGGAAGGGGTCACGAATTGCACTGAATTGTGCCATGGCGCCACACCTCAGTGGACACAGCTGCATCAGAGATGGAAGACTGTGTGGGATAAACTTGGTGCTTTAGGAAGTTTTTGGCTTCTTGTTGTCCTAGAGGAGTTCTGCATTTGGGCCCCCTGGGGTATGAGGGGTTAAGGGCATTAGTGGGGCATACCAGGAAAAAGAGGCCACCAATGGAGCATCAGTTGTCATCTGGGGCCAGCAGGTGCCATTTCGAGTGTGCTGCTCCTGAGGAGGTCCAGAAACAAGAGCTTCAGTTGGAGAAATTTCATGTTCCCAGGCTGGCAATGAGTGAATCTAGAAGGTCCTTATGTGCAGTGGACATCACACCTGGAGGGGTGGGGGCTCCAGACCAAGTGGAAAAGCTAGATTTACACTCACCTGAACAGAGGGAGGATTCACACATGCCTGAACAGACAGACTGGGGAACACTTCTGTGAAGAAACCGTGACATTGATGTGAGCTGCCTTGCTTGGTCTCCAGGTACCAATGTGTTCAGCAGCAATTTTATCCAGACAGTCCACTTGCCTCTGCTTTGATGCTGAGCACTTGGTATGCCTTTGCCCAATGCCTTCTGCAGATGGTTACAGCTTTGCAGGGGGATGTAAAATGCCCCTAAATGAGATACATGAGTGACCTTCTCTGCCATGAGTTGGTGGGCACCAGAAAGAGAGCAGCAGCCATGTAGAACACCCTTGTAAATAAGCTGAGACAGACTGTAAGGGTCCTGTTGCTGCAGCAATTCAGTTTACAGTGTACATTTACCCAAGGCATGCTAAAAAATATGTCCCTGTGCCTCCTCCTATGGAGGGCATCCTATGGAGAGGTGTCAGCAGCACCTCCTCACTGTGGCCTGTACCATGTACCAAGTTAAAGGCACTATTGCAGTTGATATTTGCCAATGTCACACAGTTGTCACGCATCAGAAACTCTCTCTCTCTCTGTTTGGGTCCTGTATTTGTGGCTTCTCAGTGTGTTTCGTGGTACATTTTGTGCCCATCTCCTTGCAGAGATGACTCATGTGATGGAACGTCATGTTTCTCAGTGAGTGATGGCAGTAACTGAATAATTTTAATGCTTCTGAATGCCAATTTTTTTTTCAAATACATTTCTGTTTTATGTGTAGCTTCCAAGTAGATTGTGATCTTGATATTTTCTATTTCTTGTATAAAGTTTTGAAATCCAGACTCAATGAAAAGGCTGAAGTTGTCATATATTTCAAAAATTCAGCTTTAGTTACTTTTCCTGATTTCCTCCTGGAGTTTGTAATATTTCAGATATGTTTGAGTGATGATGTCTTTGATAATAGTTCTTCGTTATATTTAAAATGTAACATGTGCATTTCAGGGGGCTTTCTAAAACCCAAGATTTTCTAAAATTGCATTTCCTGGGTAAGATGTCTTG
>VZRU01005720.1:133441-162725 GCA_013398155.1 Pedionomus torquatus | reverse complement strand
TTTTTTTTTTTTTTTCTTCAGTGTATTTAATTTGGAGGTTATTCAATATATTATTTTTGTTCTTTCCATGATTTACACAGTGCTCAAGGAATTCATGGAAGAAGAAATTTTCCCATTTCATAAGCTTTTACCATTTAATTCTATACCAGTATATACTACTGAAAAATAGGTGCCAAGTAACATGGGAGATAAGCTGAAGTCAAGTGAGGCATAAGCAAAGTATCTTTCCCATGTTTCTACTTAACAGTTGTGAAACCTTCAGTCCACTATTTCATGTCTCTGAACTAACAAGAAACTTCTAAGTTGAATTTGTACAAACCAAATCCACTGAGTTAGTGACTTTAATATGTCTTGAGTGACCTATTGGGAGATCAGCAGAACAGGCAAGGGACAATCTGAGGGGTATTGCATCATTTACCTTAAACATCCAATTACTGATGCCCGGGCAAGGCATATGATTTTGCCTATGCATCCTACAGAGCACATGGAAAGAAACAACATCCTCCAGGAGGTGACAAAAAAATAGGGGCTGCGCTTCTGCCCTGCCATGTGCTCTCCAGAGGAGAGGAGAGGGAGAGGAGAGGAAGAGGAGAGGGAGAGGAGGGGAGGGGAAGGGAGGGGAGGGGAAGGGAGAGGAAGGAGAAGGGAGAGGAGAAGTCACAGCAGGCAAGGAGCTCCCCAGAGCACCCAGGGTTGGTCTGTACTTAGCTGTAGATGTTCATGTCCTTGGGGGAATAGGTGGAGCTATGGGGGGCCTCAGACCTCCAGTGCAAGGCTCCCTCAATAATGGCGTAACTTGGAAAGCTTTCCTGCTTTCAGGCTCTTGGTGACCACAGCTGTTTTCTGCAGGGAGCTTTTCCTGGGTGCTGCTGTGTGCCTTATACCATTTGGGGTGCTCCCAATAGCCTCACAGCTGGGACCAGATGGATCTCCCCAAGCCTGAGGTTGGGTTCACCCTGCTTTGACATTTGCTTGGTGGGGCAGTCCCCTTCATAGGCACCTGGCACCAACCCTATATCTATCCTACAGCCAGCTGTGCTTTGCTCTCCCTCTGCATTTTGTCCTTTTCTTTGAGGGACTTTGCTTTGTTAAGGCTCTGTAGATGGAGGGGACTCTGGATGCCCAAGCTTATGCTTATTTGTTTGCTTTTATTTCCATACTTGTTTTGAGTACATACTGAAGTTGACTCCATTACTCCTATTCTGAATCCAAACACCACCTGTGTTTGACTAAGACACGCTGTTTTAGAAAGGACATCACAAAATGGAGAATTTACAATAACGTGCTCTCAGGTTTCATCACCCTCAGTGTGAAATGTATGTGCCTTCTTTCTCATTTTAAGGCATTTTCTTTTAGCATCCTACCACTGGTGCTTATGTTTTTTTTCTGCTTGTTGCACCTTTGTCTTCTTTCCTTCATGTTCCTTAATTTCATCTAAAATTGTTCATCCATTTTTTTTTCACTTTCTTGCTTTTTTGTCTTGTAAGAGCAATCACAGATCAGCATCAAACAGCTGTATGAGTTCTAGTAACTGTTTGTATCTCTGGAGATTTTAAACTTTGTCAGAATATCCTGATAATATGCTGATTGAAATTCCCCTCTGAAGTCTCAATTTTATACATACTGTTGTTTCCCCTGTACCTCTTTGCAGACAGATATTTAGTGATGTTTTTGTTTAACCTCTGGAGAAGCCACAAAATGGAAAACAAGCAAGTAACAAGCATTTCCAAATCCCAGTGCTATAAATCTGTTTTGCTTCCCTTCTGCTTACAAAAGTGGCAAATTATTTATTTTATTATATGATATCAAACCAATAACAAGAGGAGTCTGTTCTATGCAGTCCAATTATGAAAATTTGTTGGAGATAAAATGACTCACAGTGGACCTGTTTTTCATGGCCCTGTTGCAAGGAAATATTTACCTGCCTGAAGTGAGGAGAATTTACACTCATGCTGGCAGCTGAAAACATCCAATCCAGAAAAAAAAAATAATTGTAAGATAAAATGTTGCTCAGTCCCAATAAGTTGGACAATTTTGTTGATGCATGAAACCTAGTTTGATACTAACCACGAAATTTTTCAATCTTTGGCCAGTGGTAGAGCTTAGGGCATTGGGATAGGTTGGAGAGTCCTCTCAATTCCCTTCCAAAAAAAGCTGAGAACAGCTTTCTCCATGTAACTCAAATGTTTTCTGTCCAGATGTGTGAATGAATTTGCTCAAGTGGAACATTTTCTTCTGGGTTTGGCATTTTTATTGGTTTGTAGTAAATAAGCTAAAAACCTTCATCATTCCCCAGGTGTGTGTGTACTGCTGGTGGACGGGAAATATTAGTAATGTATGTCAGTAATAACATTAGTCCCTCAGTCATTTTATTTGGTTATATGCAATCCCAAATGGCTGGATCCCCTCTTGTCGAGCAATACAGAAATGGAAGTTTCTGAAAGAAGCAGACATCAGCCTTCTTTGCCAGAAAGCCACGTAGAAGAGGGCTACATATTTGTCATATTTTCACGAAAATTGCTAATATCTCAATGTAATTTAGTGGTATTCAGCCTGCAAAGCCTTCAGGCTTTAGGGATGGTTGATGAAAAGTATGTATCTCAGTCAGCAGACTTTCATATCAGAGTGGTAATATTCTGAGTATACATGGGCGTATAGACAAGTATACAGACAGAATGACCATGTCAGCCTGCAGCTACTTTGCAATATTCTGTCCCATCCTGATCTCACTCCTCCGCCTCTCACACACCGCAGAGGCTGAATTTTTTGCATGCTCCTGGCTGTGCTGACTGGATGTCCTGGGCAGAGAGGGAGGGCACGAAATCAGGAGCCTGTGACATCACTTAAGGCCTCATCCACAGCTGGTTGAGCTGAAAAGCATTTCTATTTTCTATTGGATCAGCAGGAACCACTGTTGGCTAAGATTTAATGTTCAGTCACTGAGGAAACAATATATTTATTTTCTTTATAATGTTTATGTGACGCGGGGGATAAGGCTGTCATTTTAGATGCAGGGCAAGGGTATGGGTTTTCTCTTCACCTGAACGGTGGCACATGCAATTAGCCCTGAGGGTGCCGTACATCATTTTCCACTCCCCAGCCCTGCCCAACAGCCTGCTGATGACTCTGCGGCCATTCCAGGGAGTGAGTATGAAAAGGGAACAAGTCCTTTGCATTACTGGGGCTTTCACTAACAACCAAAGCAAGTTTTGCTTGGCTTTTTTCTCTGCCCTTTGTCAGTTAGTATCTTCCCGAGAGAGAGAGTCCTTTACTTTTAGCTCAGGTGGTTAATGTTGGTGATTAATAGCAGAGGAACGTGAAGGTGGCTCACCAGGACAGGCTTCTGTGGTGATTAATGATGGGGCAGGCTCTGCTGAAAAATCATGGTGGGAATCACATATACATGTTTATGTATTTACTTGTACTATATAAGTGTGTGTTTGTGTGCATATGTTTCTGGAAGTTTATACTAAAAATATCTTCTTTGAAGTCAGAAAATTGATTTTTTTGTCTCCTTTGTATCTTAGAGAACAGCAGTAGACACATTCCATCCTCCTGAAAAATTCATGTTTGTTCTGGGAATTTCTTTGGCCTCAAGGCAGCACATTTAAAAATGTACTTTTAAAAGGAGAGTAAGAAAGATTTTCTGAGCCTTGCAGAAGTTCCTGCCCTGAGATGGTCCTCTTCCTTCTGGCTTAACTCCACAAGCCCAGGCTTCCTGCTTCACTCAGGCCAACCTTCACCTTGCTGTGGCACAGAGGGTTTTGCTGGAGAGGAAGCCTTGATGTTTGATGCAACCCAGTTGGGATGGGTCACCATGCACTGCGGTTTGCCACATGCTGTGGCAAATAAGAATTCCTGTTCTGCAAAATGGAAACTCTCTTTGGGGCAGAGAGAAACACAAGGTCTCGTAGCCTGTGAGGATGAAGAGAAGACTAGCTAATGATGGCCAGAGTGTGCAGCTAACAGGATCATTATTGCCTGGAGCAATTACAAATCAATTGAGAGATTTAAAAAAAAAAAAACAAAAACAAAACAAAACAAAAAAATGTGCTTCACCAGTGATGGGCTGCCTCCAGGTGCCTCTGGATCTTGAAGATGTCCTGCAGCCCAAGAGGTTGTCGACCTTAGAGAGACAGCTGCAGGGACCTTCATCTGATGCCAGGAGTTGCACTGCCATTACCAGGCTGATGTCCTCTCCTGCACTGAATCTGTAAGAGGATGCTGCAGGCCATAAGTGAAGACACTTTTTTTTTTTTGTTGGTGGTGGTTGTTTGTTTTGTTTTATGAAGAGAACCTCTTAAGAAAAGTGACTGATTTCTGTACCTTTCTCCAACCCGGGGTGCTAGAGTAGCAATGTGACCACTTCAGCCACCAGGCAAGGTTTTGGGATGGTCATGTCAGACAGCAGTCTGGCACACTGCTAGCAAGGAAGTTAACTTCATCGCAGCTGAAACTGTGACAGCAGCCCTATTTCCAGCTAGATGGACTACCACTCTGGGCTGAAGGCAGTAAGTAGTTGTGCTAACCTTGGTGGTGGGGCAAGGACAACTCTGAAACCTGGCTTTTTCTGGTGGACTCTGCAGGGGAAGGGAACCCACAGTGTGTCTCCTCTGAGGATGGCTTCTGGACGCCTCCAGTGTGACTGAACAGCACAGGTGGGTGCTCCCATAAGTCAGGCAGGACTGTGGTACCAATGCCACCCCCATCCTACCCTCAAGTCTGAAGAGTGGTGAACTGGTAGGGCTATGTTGTGCTCTGGGTTATGACTCATGACATAACTAATCTGTACAGGGAAGCAGAAATCCATATTACCTCTTTGTGCAGAGGTACAGGGAGGTTCTTCAATGACTCTTTGAAATACTGCTGTGAGACTGCCAAGGTGATTTAAAAAAACCTGTCTTACAGAAGATGGTGAAATGCAGGGTGGAGCTGATCAAGTTTTAATTCAAGAGTTTCAAACACACATTACCTAGCCCATTGCAATCTCCTCCTGGTAATGTACACACAGGGGTAAAAATGTTGCTACATGGTTTATGAAACTCCTATTCAGAAATGCTCCAGATGGCATAGGGATCACCTAGTTGCATGGTTCTGAATCGCTATTGGCGGGAAAAAAATATTATTGAGAGAAAAGTGCCTGTGTGAAAATGAACACTTCTACGTTCACTGAAAATACTACTCTTGCTCTTTCCCACTACTGCTTCCCTGATACCCAAGACATCCCCCAACAGTGGCCGCATACAGGAGACTGAACTTGTCATAGAATCATAGAATGGTTAGAGTTGGAAGGGACCTTCAAGATCATTGAGTTCCAACCCCCTGCCATGGGCAGGGACACCTCCCACTAGACCAGGTTGCTCAAAGCCCCATCCAGCCTGGCCTTGAACATCTCCAGGGATGGGGCATCCACAACTTCTCTGGGCAGCATGTTCCAGTGCCTCACCACCCTCACAGGAAAGTATTTCTTTCTAACATCCAATCTAAATCTCCCCTCTTATTGTTTAAAACCGTTACCCCTTGTCCTATCCCTAGGCTTCCGCTGGACCCTTTTCAACAGTTCTATGTCCTTTCTTTGTTGAAGACTCCAGAGCTGGACACAGTACTTCAGGTGGGGTCTCATGAGCCAGGAGAATCACCTCGTGACCTGCTGGTCACGCTTCTTCTGATGCAGCCCAGGATACGGTTGGCTTTCTGGGAACTCTGTCACTGACATAAAGCTGTACTATCCAAATACTCACAGTACTCGCATAGACCTACCCACGTAGGCATGCTAGGCAGTCGGGTACTGCTTTCATGAAACCTATACAAGGTGTGCCATGGTAGCCACAAAAGATTCATGACTGGCTCAAAACAAACCATATTTGCACTGATGCTCAAAGGCTTGAGCTTGTCCACTCTGGTGTCAGGGGTGGGTGTGCAGCTACTGAGCAGGACAGGCTGGTGGACTGGCTCAAAAGTAACCTTTGAAACCAGTTGACTTGCTAGCTGATCTGACTGGCTGTGACACCTCGCTCGTGGTATTTGCCACCAGGCTTTGCCATCTCTGTTCTGCTCTGCCACAGCTGCAAGGCTAGCAAGTATCGCTGAAATTACAGCTGTTCTGTATGGACACAGCACCACTGCTGTCTCCTCTTTGCATCTGTAGTCACTGTCTTTCTAGAGTCTTTTTTTCTCCCATACATCAGCTGTCTTAAATACTCAGTATTCCTGGCTATGGTGTCTAGGGAGATGGTTTTCTCAGGCCAAAAGGTGGATGTCCCTCATTTGCATAAATGTAAATATAAATACTATAAAAAAATCTGGGTAAATATACAGATTAAAGCCAAATATAAATTTAACCATTAGAACCCTGTTGAGCTGGGTTCCTTCAAGTAAGAGAAACACAGTTTTTAAATAATTACAAAAAATGGTGTTTCTTGACACATACTGGGTTTGACCAAGAGGTGAAAGTGGTGTCCAAGGCACCACTCCTCTGTGCAGTGGGTCACTGACAAGTTTAAAGCCTTGCACAAGCTACTACTATAATTCTCTCTCATATTCCCATAAATAGTTGTACATATTCACAGCGCTGGTTGTGATCACTGAGGTCTCATTCCTGTCTGGCTGATTTCCTCCTCCGTGTAAACTTTGCTTTCCATGAATCCTCATGAGTTTCCAAAGTTTGCTTTCCGTGAGAATCTGTGCGACCAGAACTGGATTATTTGCCTATTTGAGAGACGCAAACACAGCTGGAACGAATTCATTTTTTTTTAATCAGCGTTGAGTATTTGTGAAAATAATTGTGGTCATGTTCCCTCTTCTCTGCCTTTTCTGACTGATACTTGCACAGAAATATGGAAAAAATCCATTTTATTCTTCTGATAAGGCCACTACATGTCTCAGCTTCTAATTGTGATAAAAAATCTCCTTTGGCAGGCCTGCCAATTTAAAAGTCAACCTCGGTTTATTGAAATGAAAGAAAGTTCAGTTCTCCCAGAGAATCATTCTTCTCATATCCCAAACACACATTAGTTCTGGATCTCTGTGGAATACAATAGGAGAGAGGTTATTGAATTGAAGTTTCAAGCACAGAAGCAGAGCTCTGCCCAATTATATTTTGCCAGGGCTGAAATTGGACTAGTCACAAAAAAAAAAAAAAAGATATCAATCTGCAAACCAATGCAATGCAGAATCAAATTTCTTCTGAGATGAAATGCTTCTCTGTGCGGAAAGGTGGGGGAAGTGATGCTATATTTTTGTCTTCAGTATATCTGCTCTTCATGCCTTGCTTCCTGACTTTTTGTCTCCTTTTTTCTATCATAATCTCCATTGTGGGGCAGTTTAAAATTCAGTGATAGTACCAAGTAGTAGATGTCAGAGTGCCTTACAATTACTGGGCTAGTTCAAGGTGTGCCGGACAGTAGATGTGAAAACTTGAACCATGTGTATCTTCATGGTTCTTAGGAGGTCAGCACCCAAGCAGTTACCAGCACAGGTCAGAGGTGGAGAGACTGCCTATAAGACATCCCATTTGCTGCAGTGAGATGAAGTTTTGTCATCAGCTGTTATGGAGTCAGTGCTGACTTTCCATTAGATTCCCAATCCTGTTGGAAAGACAGCTATGTATGTGCTTTGTATGACATGTCAAGCTACAATTTTCTTCAAATATTTAACTTTGTGGCAAGTTTTACTACATTTGCTTCCCTTCACATCATACCTTCCCCCAGGCATCCTGTGCACATCTACAGAAGATTCAGATGCACCATCTGGGAAGCAGCCTGTAGGTGGTCGTGGAACCCACACGTATAGCTATTAGCTTCAAGATGCTAATGCCTGCATTAATCATCAGATTGACTCCCTTGTGTTGCATTTTTTAAGAAAGTCTAAATTGCTTAATTTTTCTAATTGTTTACAGTCCCATTTATATCAAGTTTTCTTACACAAATTGTTTCTTCTGATGCAAAGTAAATGACTCAGTTTTTAACGACCTTTGGGTATGGTGCCATCTGCATTTCTCTTATCTCAGGAAATTTTCATTTTTTGATTCTATTCACGTACACACCACAAATATGAAATATGTGATGCAAGAAGTCATCACTAGGTCGAAATTAACGAGATACAGACAACCTCAGCATACTGAGATAAAATATTCTAAAAAAACCAAAAAGACTGAAAGAGTTGCAAAAACAACTGTAGTTTCAGAGAGACTATCTCTGCTTTTCGTCTTAGGCAACTTAGAATTCAGATAGTAGAAGTTCTCTACAAGTCATACTTACTTATCCAAATGAGATACAAGACTAATATATCTGGTCAGTTTACACATTATTTAAAAAGTAATTTCAAGTTTCAATTAATTGAGTGATTTGGATGGACCCCAATGCTGAGGACCCAATGTTTACACTATATACTTTTCTTGTCTGTTCTCCTGGATTGGAAAGCCACAAGCAGTTGAAGCCCACCTTCTGGTTAGCTTCATCCAGACGGAGAACAGTTTGCATGATCCACTGTCACTCAGTGATGGAAATCAAAGCATGGGTAAGTAGGGGTCATGAAGAGATTTTGCTTCAAAAGCAGGCCCTTGGTCTGAGCCAAAATGCTGCTGTAGATCCACTCGATACTGCTTGTAATGACAACTGGAACAAAAATTTCTGTCAAAATAATTTCTTCATGGAATGTAGGAATTCAGATCAAATTAAACAATTTAGTGAAATTGTCTCCTTTCTATACAAAACATTATTCTCCTTTTCTGTCAAAGGTTTTCAAGTAACACCAACAGATTTCAACTCATAATTCTTCTGGAAGCCCTAGCCTAGGGCGTCAGGCACCTCTGTGGAGATGGGGACAGGCTGAGGCCAGGTGGGACATCATCCAGTGGGTGGGGGTCAGGGTCAGGCATGGCCAGAGCTGCGCAAAGCTGAGGCATAGCTCAAGCAGAAACTGAGAGCAGGAGCTCAGCTCAAGGGCAACTCCAGAGAAGAGGGGTGACCTGGTCCAGGCTTCAACAACCCTTTTACCAAGGTGATCAGCTCAGCTGGTCCCAAACCCAGGCTGCCAAACCCCCAGCAGCATGGAGAAACACACTCAGGACTCTGATGTATGTAGTGTAATTCCCAATTTGCATCTTAAAAATCAAATGCTTTGCTTACACTGATAAATGAGGTAGAGATTTTAGAAATTATAACAGGGTATGGATCTCCCACTTGGCAGCTTTCTGCGTTATTGCCTTAATCTGGAAGGATTTTAACTACAGTGGAACAGATGTCACATTTTGCCCTGGAAAATGCTGCATATTGCATCAAGGAATACTGTGTGTGGGAGCTGGTTTTCATTTGCTTTCCAAAGGAAAAATCCCACTTTGAGAGTCCATGTTTTAGGAAATACTGGAAACTTCAGTCCCGAGAGCTGAAGATTCTTTGTGGGTGATGGACAGTGGACAGTGAAAAGGTGGGATGGTGAGAGAGAAACTTTTTTCCTGCGGTTTTGCACTGAAATAGTAAAAAGAATGAGTTGATAGGCTCCGAAGAAGGTGGCCAGGGTGTAGTTAGAATTTACTGCTTTCTGTGGACTGAGTTACTGTTACTATTTTAACCAGGAAATTACTTGCCCTGGGGGCATGCAGAGAGCCTTAAAAGTCAGGGAGTGATGAGAATAGGTTCTCAGACATTTGCTTAATTGAGATGTTTCCCATGATTGTTAGAAAATAAAATAAAACTGATCTGCTGTAAACGCTACTCAGCTAGGAAGGCAGTTGATCAAGATTGCTTACCAAACCAGCAAGAGTTAGTTTGAAAAAAATAATGAAATTTATGGGTCATCTGTTTTGTTTTCTCACTCTTTATGTTAAACTTTCAGTTAGGGTTTTATTTTTTTTTAGATAAGAAAGTTGTTGTTTGTTTTTTTGTTTGTTTTTGGTTTGTTTGGTTGTTTTTTTGTTTTTTTGTTTTTTTTTAAGGGAGCATAGAAGAGAAAGCAACCAAAATCCCACAATCTCATGACTGTAGAAAGTGAAGCTTTTTGAACCAGTTAGTGTGAGATTTACTATGAAGCTGTGAGGAGCAGCAGTGATAGACAAGGCACAGGATATGGTGTTCTCCTAAATTAGCTCATCTCCCCTGCATTAGAGCACAAGCTTTTACCATCAACTATTAGCTGGAATTTATAACCAGGATAAATGGGGCATGTTTATTGCTTTCAGCATCTTAATTAGTTACGATGCCCCCTTCCTAACGACATTACAGGATCCAAAACAGTCTCTGAGCTAGGAAATGTGTTATCTCATATCCTGAATCCCTGGGGCAGGTTGCGGAGCAGATTCAGTCAGTGCAATGTTAAATGTGGCCCATCCTTGCTTACACCGTCTGCTTTTTCCAGGGCTGTATGCACATGTATGGAAGGTTTTTTTTTCTAATATTGAAAGAGATGATATTGATGAAGAACTTCCAGTCCAGAGTCTTGAAAAAAGCGTGAAATGGTGAATATAACTTAGGGCATCCTCAGGAGGCACGATAACATCTCCCCCATGCAGGTGAGGAGCATGGGGCAGCAGGACTGTGCTGGGTGTGTGGAAAAACACCCAAACAACAGGGAAAAGGCAGGTACCTGCATACAGCTTAGCTAGACGAGGGAACATGTTTGGGCTGGGGGGCTGGCATGGCCAGGAGCAGAGCCAACGTGGAGGAGCAGTGCAGCAGCATTCCATGCAGCAGGTTTGCAACCTCTATAGCCATCAACAGTTACAAACTGGTGTAATACCTACTTGAGTGCATCCAGACCACTATAAACAGGTTTGTATGCATTTTGCACTGCTTTTTAGCTAAGTCAGTTCACACACCAGGAGAACTGCAACTAAGTGGGGAGGTAGGCGTCCCACTGAAGGGGCTGTCCCTGGCCCTGTCAGGAAGAGCCGTGCACTGGCCCATGCAGTCAATATGTTTAGCAGCTCAAGAGGATTAAAACGAACTCATTGGATTTGTCACTTGCAGAGCTTTATCCAGCAGTCACATTTAATTTCCCAGCTCTCAATGCCTGTAACCTAATTTCTACATCTGAATGGGGCGTGTGGAAAACACGGGGGGGGCTAGAGGGGAAACATCAGACTTGGAAAGAGCCACTGTCAACTTAAACATCACTTAAACTCTTGGGGCTGAAACTACAGCAGTGGTGTGGTGAATAACACCAGCTGAATGCTAACAAGAGGACCGTTGCTCACGGGTTATGGTGCTCTCCTTCCCTGCCTTGCACCGTTTTGAGATGTGACTTGCTGTTTTGTTGTTCCATCTGCTTTACAGATGAGGGCAGAGCTGCTGTCTCATCCATTTCCCCCTGCCCAGATAGTCTCACCTCCAGTTCACTTTCTCTTCTGTGAGAGTTTGGGTTTTCCAGCCTCGGCTGGGGTTTGCAGTCCCCTTGCTCATGCCGCCTGCATCTTCCAGCATCATTTGTGTCCTGGTTCAACCTCTGCACATGCCCTCACCCCCCAGATGGGGATTAAGCCTTTCAAGTTTATGGAAATGCTTCTCTTCCCTGCAGTTATCTCTTAGCCAAGTTATCCAGATTTAATTGCTTTAATAATTCCTCAACTCCTTCCAGACACCCAAGTCATTATTGTTTGATTTTTGTTTTTAATTGCTTCCAATTCGTCAATGTTCTAGCTTTGTTTTGTGCTGCAGGCATGTCCAGAGACCTCAGAGCTGGTGAAGACTTCTCTAACCTTGCAACTGGACTTCTTGGTTAGCCCAGGCACAGGGTGCATCAAATGATTCTCCCTCCAGCTGAGCCACTCGGAAGTGCAGAGCAAGAACAGATGTGCCACCAGTTTAACAGCTGGGTGAACAGGCAAAAGCTAAAGAGGAGCTAAAACAGTTATGTGGGGGAGACTGCCCCAAAATGGGATAGTCCTTGAGACCTGCTGGGTGTCCCCAGCCCCTGGTGATGTCAGGATCAAATCTAAGGCTGTCATTACTCCATGTGTGGATGCTGGGAAGTATTTTGAACCAATGTTTTATACCATTTTACCACGATGCAGCATATTTTCAGGTTTTTTTTAAGTTTTCAATCCTGGAGCCATATAATTAGTTCTGGGCTTATGTTTTATTTATTGCTTCTAATTATTTGGGGTTATAGAAAACATCTTGAAAACAGAGTCTGATGGCTCTGAGATGAGTACTTGGTTTCATAACCTCTCCAAGGTTTGAAGCCAACATCACAGGTTCCTGGGGCAAGAGGACAGTGAAGTTCAACTCTGGAGCTTCATACTCTTTATTATCAGCACTTCCCAAATTGTAAATTAAAGTCCAACCCCAGCCTGTGCAAAAAATGTGGGATCGCTTAACATGTAGTGAGAGACATGTCCATGAAGAACAGGAAAGACATAAGGCAATCACTTCTCTTTTTATATTTCTTTGCTTCCATCTTTTAATTTATTAAATATTAATAATTTATTGCATTTGGAAATTGACGTTAGGTAGAAGAAATAGAATCAATTTTTAATAAATATGAGCAATAAATAAAACATTTAATAAATTATGCATGACAAAAGATTACTGAAAGATTAAATAATGATCTTGTATACATACCCAAGCTATTATTTATTAATAGCTTTTTGCAGTGCACCATTCATGACACTCAGGAAAAGTATAGTTTCACCTAAAAAGTAAGACAGGAGAGAGGGGAGCTGCAAGTTTCCATCTTTGCATCTCAATGGCTTTCAGATCAAATGTCTCACATTGATGAGGGAACGATGATGTTTTCTTTCCCTCATCCTGGCCCTCTGTGCCCCAAACCCCAGTTTTGTCTCCCCGCCTGCTGGCAGGCTGAGGCTTTCTACAGGCTAATCCTTGTGATACTGTTACTTCCTCCTAAAACATGTAACGTAAAAAAAAAAAATAAAAACCCAAAACCAACCAACCAAAAAAAAAACTGTTCAAAAAATTTAATACCCAGGACTTTGGTTTTCAGTCTTCTAAATACATTGCTTTTCCCAATACTACGTTTTTCATGCATAGGGATACAGGCGGTTGTATCAAACACTCTCTTCTTCAGACCTGGCTCTCCGCAGGCCAAACTTTGTTATGAGGCAACAGACATACCAGAGGTAACCAATGTATTTGCAACTAAACTTCTTTCGCGTTGCAAAGTTTTGGCTTTCAGCAAAGAGGATGCAAATACAATTCAGTGAAAAAAACAACTCCAAAATGCTTTCCAATGTACAGAAAAAAAGTCTTTGGCTTCTAAATCTGAAACAATCAGTTTAAAAGCAGATTTATATATTTGTTAATGAATATCTGATAGAAAATATGGACAAAAATAATTTCTTGTTTATTTTTAACATATTTAGGCTGAGTTCTTCAGCAGAGACCAAAGGAGTGGGAGTAAAAAATCCCATTGATTCTTTTTTTTTTTTTCAGGAGCAATTGTGTGGCAAGAAATTGTGTAGCCTTTTAACAAATTTTTCATATTTCGATTGCTTAACTGTGTGTCTCTTTCCACATCTCACTGTGGTGCTCAGTGACAAAACAGACTGGAGCAGCAGATTGGGACCTGCTTTGGGCCTCCCAGAAAGTGGCCATGTCTGCCTGCAGTCTGGCACCTCATTTCCTTCCACTCAGAATTAGCCTGGTGATAAATATAACTACTAATTATATTTTAACCTACATATTTTTCTTTCTTATTTTTTTTTTTTTTATTCCTCATGTATTCCTTCTGAGAGTGTTTAGTTGCCGGTGGAAGACTTAAAGGAGGTGTTTTATGCAGTTTGTGTTTAAGTGCGCAGAGATCAGTAACACCACTTTGATATCAGTGGAAAAAAAAAAAGTCAAACGATGCAAAGGTCAACTGGTGGCCAAACCTGACCAGCCTGTTTCTAAACCATGCCAAATCACGTGTTGCTTTCACATGGTGCTGGGGTGAAGGAAGGCTCTTTGCCACCGAGCTTGTCCCCCTGCTCCACCCTGATGAAAACTCAGCTGGAAGACCACCGCAAACAAAAGACCAGGGACTGATCCCACTTTGCCTGGTCTCACGAAGACTTTAATGCGAGTCCAATTTAAAGGCTATCTCTCTGCATTTCCTGTCAGAGGGGTGGACAGGATTACATGTATAAAATCAGATTATGAGCCTGGATACAATAATATGTAAGAAAGGGACCTGGGGAATTGGACGCTGCGTCAGAAGCTCCCTTTGTTGACTATTCTGGGATTGTTCACCAGCTAAAAAGAGATCTCCCCACAGTCTATTTTTTCATTACAATCCAGAAGGCAACCAAACTGATATCAAAGCAAGATTTTTGAGAAGCAAAGAGATGATTTCCCAGCCTGTTCAGGTTCCCCACTGCCGTTACTGATGTTACTGAGCCCACAGCTTGCTCATGTCAAAATTAAGCAGGTGACTGCTGAACGTGCAAATGGAGATGGCTAAGACAGCACAGTGCTGGCCACGTCAACTACAGCTTTCTGTTGAAATGCAATGTCCAAGTCTCTCAAGCAAGCAGCTGGAAGCAATCACCCCGTGGTGCATGTCTCACTATTTCAATAATGCTTCTTCTGGGAAGAAAGGCAAAGAACAAGTAGGTGCACCAATAGTCGTTTTGCCTTTTTCCCTCAGTGCCAGTAACACTTAGCATTGATCAATCCCTAGCAGATACCTGGCACCACAGGCTGTGTCTGATTGACAGAGCAACAGTGCTTTACTCCATTCCACCTGCAGCTTTCTTTATAACAGAAGATTTGGTTTCTGCTCTGTGAGCAAGCACATCGAAATGCAAAGCCTGAGGATCACCTTTCTGATCTCAAGACAGCCTTTGTCCAAAGCTAAATATGAAATTTGTCAATAAGACTTACTGTTGTTAGGGATGAGTCCAGCTGCTCACAGAAGGACTAAGCAGCCTCCTGGTGTCCCTCAGGACTATGTTTTGTGAGCTTTACACCCCACCTTGGGAAGCATGAAGTCTAAGCGACCCCTCCTTATGTTTGGGTAGAAATGATATCATGTGCTGACTCAATCCTGGATGCTCTGGAGAAGCCAGAAGCGGCTTCTCCTGGGAAGTCTGCTGGCAACACCTTCTCCTTCCCCTTCCTAGGGCTGTCAGCTGGGAAACAGATCCAAGAGGGCAGCAACACATCTGCTGTGAAACTCGAAAGGGGTTTACCTCAACATCTGGACTTTCCACAGGGAACAATGATGGAATTAAGCTGTAAACATACGTTGCAGATGACATTTAGAGTAGAAATGGATGCTAAGAAAAAGAGGTGTTTAAAAAAACCCTTATACTTTTCAGGTTTTTCTATCTGTACATGAAAGAATTATAGATACGAAGTGAGATGCAGGAGAAATGGTAAACCTGCACCTCCAAAATAGCAATTTAGATTAACAACTGTATTTTTAAACTCTCGGTGACACAAAACATCTTCTTATATCACACATAATATAATATTTCGTTCCCTAAGGTAGGTTCTTTTGATAGGAAGTACTACAGTGTAGGAGCTGAAATAATGACATTTGGTGAGACTTTACCCTCTTACACTGAAAAAAGAAGCTCAAAGGATGCTGTGGGAGAGCAAAAAAAGTGTGTTTGCTTGTGCATGTATGTATTCAAAGACAGAGAAAGAGACACCAGCAGTGTGTGAGAGAGCATTTAATGGTTTAACAACTGTTAGAAAACTGTGGGGTGAAATTTTACCCTCAGTTAAGGCAATGGGCTCTTTGACTCAAATGGGAGAAGGACTTTGTGGCTGGTGCTACTTAGATCCCCAGTGAGAGAGGGAGCTGTGTTTATCTTTACTTGCCAGCCTTCAGCTCTGAGAATACTTGCAAAACCTCCTTTTTTTCAGTTTTAAAACTGAGAGAGACAGGATTATGCTACTGTTGCAACATGAAAGCAAATTTCCCCTAGGACAGATACAGACTGATGGTAAGAACTCTTGCTGTTCAAAAGATTTGTTTTGAGATTACGAGCTGTGATAACTTTACAAGGCAGTTCAATTCTTGATGACCATCCCAATTTAAAAGTGCAGGTAATAATAAAAAATGCAGATGAGCATAACTTAGATTAAAATCTTGGTGACCATTCTGTATGTAGGAAGTTCAAGAAAGATTCAGACTTACAAATTTTGCCTGAAAGGGTTGAGTTATTCATGCTGAGTCAGTAAAAGAGGTTACAATGCCATGGGTGCATTAGCCTTCACATGAGAACTACAATATATGGCTATTATAAATTTTCCTGGATTTGTTCAAGGGTAAGGCAGCTCAGCAGCTTTTTAAAACTTCAGCTTTTGTGATGAGAAGCTAAAGTTTTCCCTACTTGGAAGCTACTAAATAGTCACAGGACTGATATGGAAGATTTTAGAAATTGACTACTGGTTATGATGTGAGTATTGAAATCTTCTTGAGGCCAAAGGGAATTTGAAACGTCTTCCAGAACTGGATGGTCCTTGGGTCCTGGAAAACATCCTGTGTCCTGGCCTGCAGTAACAGCCTGCTCACACTCAAGTTGCCTGAGTGGCAATTTTCAGATCTGCAATCTCCATGTCCCACCACCATCTTAGGATTCTCAAGAGTTCAGCCTGACTTGTGTCATGGTTACCTCCCCATGATCAGCAGTCACATGAGAGGTAAAGAGCCAGAAGGAAGAGGAAAAGAAGGCAAATAAAGACTTTTAGACAGACTTTAGAGAGCCAGGGGTGTTGTTGCAGGTGCATTAATTTATTTCACAAAAAAAATAGATCTTGAGGTGAAAAAATGGTAATGAAATATGACCGAGGGAAAAAAACCCAACATTATTTGTGTTACTTTCTATTTTGAGATGAAAAGTTACACTGATTGCTATAACCAGAACTGGCCACATCCTCATTTCTGGATTTTGTCCTGAGCATTCACTGGCCATATAGCCATGTTCAAGCACTGACGCCAGAGGCTTGCCTGTAGGGGGGCTACACATATGTGTAAATACACATCGCTGTTCCTGTTTGACTTCACCAAGTCCATTAGATAAGCCTGTTTCTGCAGTAAACCCATATCAGTCAGCTGTGATTTAAGGAGATTTACTCTCCTTTTGCTGTGATAACAGTTCATGGCTGTGAGTGTCTCCTTTCCCTAGAAACATGTGTGGGAACGGCTGAGCTTAGGCACTTGGTCCAGCAGCACAGATGTCCACAGCTGGACACGAAACTAATGGTGGTGTCTGTGTGACTGTTCTGCTTTGGGCTTTGCCTAGATCATGGTGGTGATTTCTCCTGTCACCTTTTTTAAGGTGAGACATTAGTTAAATGTTTCTGTGCGGTGACTGTCAGCTTGTGTTTCTGTTCTGCTTCTGTTTGCAAGCACTGATGTGGACACCGTTAAATTATAAAAGAGGCAAGGCATAGAAATGGAAGGATTTTAATGTGTTAAGAGAAAGGCACTTTGCTGATAATAGTTTTGAAGAGCCTACCACTTGTGTGAGTTATATAGAGAAAAATAAATTGCTACCATAAAATGCAGAAGACTAAAAGGTGCTTTTAGTCCAGAAATCAGATTCACGTAAAGGAATATTACCCTTTGGCTGTCTGTGCCAAGTCTTTATCCTCATATTCATTCTGCTGAAGGATGAGGCATTAGCTAGTGAACCTGCGCCTGGAGACTCTGCCAGTCTCATCCATCAACAGCAGAGATACATGATAGGGTGAGACCAGCCCAGGAAAGTTGTTTGCAGGCTGAGTGTGGGCACCCTCACACCTGGGCTGGGTTTCAGTCTGCAACTGACAGTAGTGCAGGATCTTACATGCAGGGACATCGAAGTCCTTTTAAAGTTGGTGGAAGTCCAGCTGATGTGCATGGTGCAGCCTGGAGAGCAATTCAGCTGAGTAGCAGGAGAGTGTCTGTTTTAGGACATATTACTGCAGGGGCTGGCTGTCCGTAGGCTACAGTGAGACCTTTAGCAACTATTGTGCCTGTAGGAAGCTGTTGTAGTATCCTGAATGGCACCTCTGGGATGCACATATGTAATTTGTTACGCCCCCTTCCCATCTGTACGGGAGCTGTGTCCTGCAGACTGTTTCATTGTGTGGAGGAGAAGGCTGGATCCTGACTGCTCTGCGTGCAGCCGGTTTGGTGTGTGAGAATAGCTGAGAGAGACACTGCTGGCAAGACGTCTGCTCCTGGGCAATGTGAAATGCACACAGGCTCTTCATGTCTCAAACAGCTCCAGTGCTTGCTCTAGCAAGCAACTTCTCCTTTCACGCTCAGGAACAGAACATTGAGTGATGCTCACCTTCGAAACCTGCATCTTGAGAAAGAAAAGTGCCAGACTGCCCAGTCTCATCCCTGACGTGGCAGTGGCACACAGGATAGTATGGACAGGAGGCAGGTTCTTGAACTCACTGCTTGGACACTGTGGGCAGACTTTTCTTCATCTTCAAAAGTGAAGGTCCAAGTGCTTTGTGTTTATACAGCTTGCAGCAGAAACTTAGTACAGACAAATGTGTGGATCTTTCTGCTCTCTTTACTCACAACAAGCCTACTGCTGCAGTTCGGAGGGTGAACTGATGCAAGCAGCAGATTTGTTCTCTGTCCTACCAGCTCTGAGGTGCTGTCTGGTCCACTGAAAAGTCATAAGAATTTTGTCAGTGGTCTTTGGTGAACTTTGGAATATTTCCTTTCTCCTGATGCTCACTATGTTTATAAGAGGATTGTTCTGCAAATAAAAGAATAACTAATTTTCCATTTTTGTCCTTGTTCATATCTTGGCATTGGCTTGTATTGGTTTTCACAGATACGAGCGGTCTAAGTACTTCTTTTTCCTTTACTTCTTCTTACATTTAAGAGAAAACAAAACAAGACAAAACCCCCAAACCCTAAAATGTAAACACCATGACAGAGGTTTTAAGTGAAGAGGGTGTTCATAGCTGAATAAGTCAATAGATAATTACATGTGACAATTCCAACACAGAGTTTTCCTTGTCAATTAACTAACATTACCTGTGGAAGGGAGAGAGGGACAAGGGGAAAGGAAGACAGATGCACAGTCATGCAGGGATTTGGACAATGGATGAGATAGTCCAGGTGAGATAAGGTAACGTCAGTCAAAATACTTCCAAAAGCTACAGTGAAGTTGGCATGATTCATAGCTGACAGAGTTGAGCACAAGATGCCATCCCACCCCTTTTGCTGATACATGGATTTGGCTGACAGTGGTACGTGTCTCACACCTTTCTGTCTCTTGCTGTTAAGCACCAGGGGTAACTTTGGGAGCAGTGATCTGGTTTTCTGGCAATGTATATATAGGCTGGAAGGATAGAAAGGGAGAGGAGGTACAGAACAGGCTATTATTATAGAATTACAGAGTGGTTGGAGCTGGAAGGGACCTTAAAGATCATCTAGTTCCAACCCCCCTGCCATGGCCATCTTCCACTAGACTGGTTTGCTCAAAACTCCATCCAACCTAGCCTTGAGCACTTCCAGGTGTGGGTCATCCATAACTTCTCTGGGTAACCTGTTCCAGTGCCTCACCAGCTCTACAGTGAAGAACTTCTTCCTAATATCTAATCTAAACCTCCCTTCTTCCAATTAAAAACCATTACCTCTTGTCATGTGGCTACACTCTATGATAAAGAGTCCCTCTCCATCTTTCCTGCAGGCCCTCTTTATGTACTGGAAGGGGCTATAAGGTCTTCCCAGAGCCTCCTCTTCTCTGGTACAAATAACACAACTCTCCCAGCTTGTCTTCGTAGGACAGGTGCTCCAGCCCTCTTATCATCTTTGTAGGCCTCCTCTGGACTTGCTCCAACAGGTCCAAGTCCTTCTTACACTGGGGCCCTGGAGCTGGATGCAGTACTCCAGATGGGGTCTCAGGAGAGCAGAGTAGAGAGACAGAATCTCTTCCCTTGACCTGCTGGACATGTTTCTTTTGATGCAGCCCAGGCTTTTTGGGACTTGAGCTGGCGCTTCTCAAAAAATCTCAAAAACTTCTCAAAGCTTCTCAAAACCCTTAGATGTCTGCAACCTATGTGTGAGTCCCTGTGGTCTTTGATCTGCTGTAACTGATTAATGTTGACCTAAAATGGCTATACTTCCAACTCCAAAGCTGCTCTGAGTAGTAGGAAAGTGCACACTCTAATTATCTGTCTCAGAGGAAGCTGGAGAAACAGCTGTGGTTACAAAACCTGCACTGCACAGTCTGTAACAATGATCACAAGTGGTAAGTAGAACGGGAGAACATCAAAGGCCCTGATGCAAAGACTGAAAATTCAGTAGCTGTGCAGGGCTCTTCAAAATGCTTCTGAGCTTTTCAGAAGTGCTACAGATGACTGACAGCTTCAACCAGCATGCTATGGTTCTTAGGACTCAGAAACTGTGATCAAAATTGAAAAAATATAAAAGATTGGCCATCTTTAATGTTATTCATAGATAGATTGACAAAACTAAAGAACTAGGTATCAGAAACTAGGTATTAGAGCAAATTTGTGTGTTAACCTTTGCATCAATGTGAGGCTGAAACATCTTTCTTCTTCTTTTGAGCCCTCATCAACACAATGTCCAAGGGTCTCTTGGAAGCACTAGTGAATATATCCTCACAGAAGCATTCTAATGTGTTGTGGATGGGGAACTGAGGCAAAGAGACTCAGTGATTTAATGAAGGACATGGAGACAGCAGGTATAAGTCCTGGAATTGAAACTTGGATTGACTAAAGATCATTACTGCATCTACATCAGCATGTTAGTTCAGATCAGAAGTACACTTCTGAGTGAATCTCCCGCCTGTCCCCACCTCCAGGAACTTGGTTGCCATGATTGAATTGCACAGACTATACGCCTTTACACGGACTGAACTAGGAATGTGTGTTCCTGCTGCTGGTGGGTGTTCAGTCCTCAGGACTGGAATAAAGCTGGACTGAAGAAAAACCCCTGAATGTGAATATCTGCTCCTGCATTTGCACTGTTTGTTAAAGGATACAGCCTTGTTGTCCTTCACCAACTCCATAGGTGCAAGCTCAGGCTTTGAGGATGAAAGGCAAGCCAGACATAATGAAATCACGGTGAAATACTGCAGTTTCCCTTCAAGTAATGGCTGGTTATTGGAAGCCCAGTGTGTCCTGCACCTTTGATCTTGCCGAGCGATCACCAGCAAGCGAGTCTGCGCTCAGAGAATGGCAGTGCCGTTCCTGCCCAAGCATGGGTTTCATGCTGGCAGCTATGCAGTACCAACTGATCTAGCGAATTTGCTTGAACAGATCTTAAACCACAAAGTACACAAGTGAAATTAGAGTGTGCTTCCTGGGTAAATGTGGTTTAATCAGTATGGAAACCAAAGCTCTGGTAAGAGAATAGGATGCAGAAAGCTGATTTGCTTTGGGTAGCTTGGAGCTGTGGTCAGGAAGTCTGGATTTTAACCACATTTCTGACAGTGAATACTTGGTCGAAAGAAACCAAATCAAATTCCATTGATACATTTTTGAGTACTTTAGCATGTTGCACCCAGATGTGATATGCTAGGTGATATGGTATAATACGATATGTCATGTCGTCAAGGAAAGTAAAATGTAACATATTACCCATCTCCTTGATATTACTTACCTTATCTAAATCCTAAGTTCCTGTTGAAAGCATGGTGAATAAAGAAATCTAATTACTAAAGCAAAGCATGTAAGAGCAGACCTGCTCTGTGTTTGGTGGGCTGGTGTGTCCTTAGCATGATGCATCTCTTCTTCATAAAGTTTATGAGCAGGGGTGGGGTGGAGGGAAATAATTAGCTGTCATTGGCCTGGAGTTGAAATCGTCTGGGAGCAGTGGCTTTACTTGTCCTGCTTGTCATTTTTTCTCCATTGATAATGACTGTGTGATCAGGGAAACGGTTGATGCACATTTGCTAAGCAGCAGCTGCAAGGAAAAGAAATTGGCTGCCTAGAGCCAAAGCAACTCTTTTCTGCAGCCAAAATGCCAGTGTTAACAAAGAGAACAAGATTTCCAAAGCCATACAGCAAAATTAAGGCCTCACTGACAACCTTGGCAAAGTTCCTGATGACTTCAGAAAAACTGAATTTCATCCAAATCTTCTAATACAAATGGGAACTTCTTGAGCAAAGAGCATTTAATACTGGCTGTGCCTCCACTGAGTGGTCTTTCACATCATGAGATTATACCCTTTATTTGTCTGTCAGCAACTGCTCTAATTTGTGTCCACACCTTCAATTTTATTGTGATTTAAGCCTGTCCATGTAGCAGTGTTAACAGCATTGCTGGGAGAGAAGCCACTGTAAGAAAGCATGTCCGAAAGGCTCCTCATAGCAGACTGAAAACGCTGTGCCCTGGAATGCAAAGTGCTGATCCAGTGTGAACATGCCGTGCTGGTTCAAAGTTATTCAAGAAACACTGACAAGCTGGTGTTTACACAAGGAGGATGTGTGTAGGATTAAGTATCCTGCCTTTTTGAAGTCAGAGTTTAAGCCCAATGTCAGTTTGAACCCCATCTCGTACGCTGACTGATCTGATTGAGGTGCCTTTCTGAGCCGTCTCCCGATTCAGGGTCCAGTCTGAATTGCTGAAGTGGACTGGCAGTGTCCAGAATTGGTGTCCAAGGATCATGACACCATGGCAATAGCAGATGTGAGCAGGACACTGCTGGTGGCTTCTCTTCTCTTTCTCCTTTTTTTTCCTCTTGTTTTTATTCTTTTCTCTTGTTTTGTTACCACTAACAGCAGTTGCAGACATAGTCCCCTTAGTATGTTCTCAACCAAGTGTCCTCATGTAATTGTTCTATTGAATTTATGTGTGAATTTAAAATTAAGACATTAGCATGCTACCAGCCCCTCAGTAGGTTACCTGTCAGTGTACAGAGGTGTTACTGCAATCAGGTCCAGTGCACAAATGGTTGCACTACACTGAATAAATGTGCAAACTGTTTGACTAGAGGAGAGCACCGATGTGGTACCTGCTTATTTTTACTTTAATTTTTGCTGCCGTTCAATGCTAATTTACTTCACAAAATACTCACCGAGTGCAGACGTGTGCATTACTGTAGGGACATACATTATTACAGGGACTCCAACATTTCCAGCAGAACCTCTGAAGTCATCTTGCATTATGTGATGAACAACATATTCCACTGCACCTTTACAGGTGGGGGAGCCTTCCTTTAAATTTTGACAAATGGCTAGGAGGGAAGTACAAAAATATTGACTAGAACCCCTTTAAGTGCTCCTTAGTTGCAAGCTTTGTAATAAGGTGAAAAGAAAGCACAAAATATTTAGTCAGCGTGGTGCTCATGTCCACATACCACAGAACGTTAAAACATTGTGGACCAGCCAGCAAGGAATGGTTAAGCCAAAACCCCACTCTCATCATGGAGTTTGTTTTGTATTTTCATTAAATAGTTAGCAAATATCTTCTGTGCAGCTTTCAGCATAAGACCAGATTCCTGACTGGGCACAGAACTACAATAACACCACCAGCTGTTCTCAAGGTCTCTTGCCATTCTTTTGCAGCTTTCCTTCCCTGTAAGGAGGAAGCCCTGTAGTGGAGCATCATCTACTCTCTTGCTCTACCCTGTTGACCACGTTTCTAACAAAACCAACAGAGCAGATACTATTATTCCTGAAGATCATTTAGATCTTTACCCTTATGTGTTCCTTCCTCCATATTGTGTCCCACATCTGCTGTGGCATTGCAACACCCAGGCCTGTGAGTCAGCACACATGTATGTGAGTAAGGCCACAGTCCTACCTGGATCTGCTGTCACAAGTTATATTTCCATTGCTTATTGCCATTTGACTCATGGAGAGTTTCTCTGCCATCAGCTATCCTCTGGTACAATGAAGCCAGATGATTGTGAGGTTGTTCTGTGGCACAACAAACCAGAAACCCCATGCTGACGTGTTCCTTCTGCCTGTGTTCATGTTAATTCACGACTCAGGGATAGAGAGGGAAATCATTGCTCTTGATAGTCCAGAATTGTTGACCAGCATCTCTTGTTGACAGCCTCTAAATTCTCCCATCATACCAAGTCATACCAAGGGACAAATCTGTATCCATTTGTATTGGATCTGGCTGAGGTGGAGTTCATCTTCCCCTCATAGTGATGAGCTTTGTCTCATGAGTTAGAAAGTTGTGGATAACATATCAGTGCTTTGGCTACTCCTGAGCAGTGCTCACACAGCAACAAGGATGTCTTTCCAATATTGCCCCCACCTCAGTACACTGGGGGTGGAGGAGATCTTGGGAGGGGGCACTGCCAGGACGTCTGACCCAAACTGACCAAATAGATATTCCATACCGTATGATGTCTGCTCAGCAATAAAAGCTAAGAGAAAGGAGGAGGAAGGGGTGCATTCATTATTACATTTGTCTTCCAGAGCAACTGCTACATGTGCTGAAGCTCTGCTTCCCAGGAAGTGGCTGGTCATTACCTGCTGGTGGGAAGCAGAGAATAAATCTTGTGTCTTCTTTTGCTTCTTCATGCAACCTTCCCTTTTGCTTTTTTAAACCACCTTTATCTTGACCCACAAATTTTCTTTCCATCTTATTTTCTCCCCATTTCATCCTGCCGGGGAGGAGAGTGATAGGGCGGCTTGGTGGGTACCTGGTCTCCAGCCAAGGTCAACCCACCACACCATTTTATCTGTAAGTGACTGCCTGCCTCCAGCTGCACATCACACCATGTTTAAAAAGAGAACTGGGCCGTGAAGATTAACTTGTGCATGCTGCAGCATATTTCTCACAGAAGTAAATCTTACTTTTCTGCAGTAAGCAAGGTTGGTTTTGAAGATTTCAAGCATAAAATGTCAAGAGTTTTATCCTCCCTGCTAGGTCTTACAATGCCAGCAGAGCTCAGATAAAGTGAAAGGAGAATGATAAAGATGTTGCATTAGTAAAGACACTGGCATCAGCCTGAATTTAAATCTCCTTCTTGCTAAATTCAAATTAAGTCTTTTGAGATAACCAGATTATTAATTAGTCTTGAAAATATTACGAAAAATAAAAGCTTAGTGAATTATATTACATGCTTACAATGGCTTTGATATTTTCTTTAAGCTTCTTGAAAATTAGCCTATATTTTGAGGAGAAATTGTGAAATTGTGCTTGTTTTAACTAAAAAAATAAGATCCATTAAAAGCATTGATTACCTCATTTTAATTCAAAAATGTCTCTCTCTGTGAATGAAAGCCAGTTTTAAACGGAGTGTTCTGAAACATTGGAGTAATTATTGACACAAGAAAATAAATATTCACATATTGAAATGTAAACATGAAAGAGGAGGATTCATTCTTCCCCATGAAATGATTTAGCACAGTCTTGCATGATAATTGCCCGCACGAGCCAGTGGTAAGACTGCACGCACTGGGATTTCTTTGCAGAACGATTTTTGAAGCCATTAGCTCCAAAGAAAACTCTGAAGTGCAGGGTGTGGAGCGAGGGAGAGGGGGGTTCATGGAGACAGTGTATACACAGGGTGTGTTTTCGCCTCTGTGCAGGAACTCTGGAGCATGTGTTCAGTGGGCTGCAAAATCACTCAACAAAAACATCACATTTTTTCATACATTTTGGGAAACAATGCTGGTTCCTTTAGTCTGAATGAGGAAGCTGTGCTTATCCTACTGAAATTTTACTCTCTAGACCTTTTAAATGTATGAATCATATCCACATATGGGGTTTCTGCCTCAGAACGGTGTTTCACTTCATTAATAGCTTCATTATCTTGCTAGCACATGGACTTCTTTCAATGTTAAAGTAAGTCGGGAGTCATAGTTTTTCTGTCAAACTGCCTGAGGTCTGCACTCGACTTGAGTCATTCACCTGCCTCAGGCTCCTGAGATGACACAGGACCAGGACAGAGGGGGTCAAGGATCCTCTGGAGGTGGCTAAGGGTTAATGATAGACCCAGAGCCAAGGTGTATGGAGGTGCTTCTGCAGTGGCACCACAGGTGGAGAGGGCTTTACCATTACCAGAAGAGCTCCTGCTTTTCCAGCCACCTAAGGCTAATATGTGGAGGAGCATGATTACTGGGGCTCTTTGCTCAGAACAGATGTTTCTGTTCTTTTTTTTTAAAGAGTCCCAAGGGTTTACTGGGATTTTTTCCATCTGGTTAAAATAGAGCCATTTTTGCAGAACTGAGGAAGTCTTGATGTAAACTTGCAGAGTTTAGAGCAGGATCTATGAAGCCCAGTGGTTAAGGATTTCTGTCAATGAAAATTTATTTGTCTTCTTTACCTTGGTGATTTGAATCTAGATCTTTCACATCTTAGGCCGATCATGTGAACTGGGTGGCTACTGAGATATCAGAAGTTGTCTGTCCTCTGTGTCTTGCAGAGGTGCACTTAATAAACTTAATAAAAGAATAAAAGCCATAAGTGTCAGATTTGTCTCAATGTGGATGAGATCTAAATGCTGGTCATTTTCTTTGGAAACTGGAGCTTTATTTACTAAACACTTTTAGTGCCCACTAGCTTTGAGCTCTTCAGTCCAGAATTTCATTAAGTCACACTTCAGCAAAGCAATTAAGCAAACAGTTTTGTTGAAGTTCATATTTGATAAATCTACAGGCTGGAATACTCTTGTCTAATTTTAAAAAATAACTTTAATAGAAAGGTAACTTCACATCATTTTGCATGAGTTGTTTATTAAGTGCCAGGTTATTCCACAACTGAACACCCAGACACTTGTCACCTAGGAGAACAGTCTCCTGCTGCGTACTCACATCCTTCTCCTTTGGCAGGACCTCATGGCAGATCTGCTTGTCTGCTCAAAGCCTGATAGTCACACTGGCAGTTTCAGCTGACTCAGCCACTGCTGGCACACAGCAACCAACAGCATTAGACTTAAGGACAGCCCTAACAAAAGACGTCTGAAGGCCCAAGGGACTCCACCCCTCCCGCAAAGCTCTTGCTTCTCATAGAGATGGTAAGACAAAACAGAACTAACCAACCTACAGGTTTGGGGTTTTTGTTGCCATCACCTGGCCGTGTCTTTATACATCAAAAATTATAGACAACACCTGCCCTTGATTTCATGAGGTTGTTGTACCAAAGAGTTGCTCACGGTGGTGGCCTGTCTACTCTAGTTGGCTCATATAACCCTCAGTCTCTCAAAATAAGGGCTTAGAGACTCAACAGATGGGTGCCATGCAATTACTGAGACACAGACACAGCTTTTTGGATGCTCTGCACAGTGACGGGCGGATGATGGTCTAGCAGAAGGCAGTGCTGCCAGCCTTCACTTTCTCAAGTACTTGTTTAACAACAACTGAAGTTGTTTTCTCACTTACAAAGAAAGAATTGGTGTGGTGTTAGATAGGCTGGGTTTGGGTAGACTTGAAGGGAAACTTTTCACATGTTTGAAAGGCTCTGTCTGGGATGAGCTGAAACCACTTAAAGTCCCCAGACGTGGGAGAGTTGGCAGGGACCTCACTTTGTTGACACATTGGATTATATAAGCAGTCGGCAGCCCTTCTGCGTGTGCATGGGTGTGTTGTGTATGTGTAGGAGAAGAATAGCGGTGGTCCAGACCAGAGACCATGATGCAAAGGCATCCCACAATAACTTCCATACGCTGAACTGTCATGTTGCACTGCATGAGACAGGGGGGCGGAGGAGGGAGGCACAGCTTGGTTCTTACCTCCAGCGAAATTTCACTTTGGTGTGAGTGGGTAGACTTGCCATTCAGTTAAATGCAACAGGGTTGAACTTGGCCTCCTCAGATCCAGGGTGGTATCTCATTAGCTAGCTGGTCATGATGATAACCCTTAATGGCAGAAAGATTTATACCAGCAGAGCCAGGAATTCAGAGATTGTGCCTCCTGTCCATGTCTGAGGGAGGCAATTCCTGCCTAGATGCCCAACCACAGGGATTGGGTGCTCAGCCTTGTGTGTGTGCTGGGTCTGGAGGCACACAGGGAGGCTGACGCATGAGATATGAGGGAATCCAGGTGTGGCATGACACCTGAACTTGGATTTCTAGGGCTCAGTTTTTGTGCAACTAAATTGTGATTTCTACTCATCTGTCTCCCAGGCTCACAGTGATTAAATGGCTTTGAAGTTTTTTAAAGGATTAAAGCATTTCCAAGGTGGAAATTACCATATTTGGCTACATTGTCTGACGAAATGTTTGAGGATCAAGTGTACAAACAACTTGGGAAGTTGCTGTAGTGCTCTCAGAAGCAAAGCAAAGTGATGAGGTGGGTGCTGGAAAACCAAGAACATAGCTCTTGGGAAGAACCTTTTGGTGAGACTCATAGCTCTTTTGTGGCAACGTAACTGAAAACTAAGGGGTGTCCCTGCCTCAACAGGCATGATGACATGGGTTGATGATGAAGCTCATTCTCACATGGCAGTACAACCCAGCAGGGCACCTATGCTTTGACTTCTGTTTATAGGCTAATAGATATCTATTTAGGGCCTGACTTTCAGAGCTGGGGGCAACCACAGCAGAGGTGTCATATAAGGAAAACCAGGCCCATAACAGCTGAGCCAAAAGTATCTGGCTAGTTGGTGACAACAACGGGCCTTGCATGTGAACCTCTGTGCTCTAAATGGTTGGACTTTATGATCTTAAAGGTCTTTTCCAACCTAAATGATTCTATAAATGACTCTATCATTCTAAAAGAAAAAGAGGAATGTAGCCAAGAGCTGTTCTCTGGTCACTATGGTATTGGAGACAGGAGAGACTCTTTTGGAGCTCCTCCCAGGCAGCCTGGTGACATTGCTTTCCTCTGCACTGAGCCCTGGGTTGATTGGCATTGCTTGAGTATCTGTCTGTACTGTTCAGCAAACAACCTTGGTTCCCTCACAGGTCTGCAGAAGTAAAGAAAGCTGTCCTACCCTTCACCACTGTGGCATGATTCCCTTGAAAATTAAATTTATGTTGAGAAAGATAGGTACCTCCTGAGAGTAATTCATCCTATACTAAGAGAAGTATCTCAGACAACTGATCGTATTGCCTGATTTTCTCTCCACTGTCGCAGAAGGAACTTAGGAGAATGTTTTAGGCTGAAGAATGGACTTTTTAGTCCAGAACTAGCTGAGATGAATTGCCTGAAATACCTAGCCCGGAGTCTGTCTGTTCAGGTGGATAAGAGGTAGATGAAGAGTCTTCAACAAGTCCGAGGTCTTTTTCCAGTACTTTCAGACTATCTTCACATACATTAGTGGCCCACTCATTAATCTTTCACTCGGATTTATGTTAATCACTTTGTCAGTCCTTGGGTTTAGTGGACCACAGAAGACTGCAGTTGGTTCAAAGGTCTTGTTCTACAAGTTTGTGTAGGGGAACTTTTATTGTATAACTTGAATTTCCATTTGTAAAAACATCTATAACATTTATTCACAAAAAAAAAAAAAA
>VZRU01005720.1:115528-125781 GCA_013398155.1 Pedionomus torquatus | reverse complement strand
TTTTTTTTTTTTTTTTTAAACAAGAACTCACTAAAATCTCATCTCTTCATATTTCCAGGAACTTTTATCATCATCACCTCTTAATATCACCTTTTGTGACACAGAGCCCAGAGCCCTGCCTCTGACCAGCAGAAGCACTTTCCAGCACCCCAATGCTGGTATCAGCTCAGAACACGTAGCAGCACGTGCCCACGTCTGTGTACAGGGCTTTTCTCTGTTTGCAATTAGGGTTGTGTCTTTTACATCCAAGCTGTTGCGTCAGGCTCAGCCCAGCAAAATGGCAGTGCTGGCTCATAAACTGCAGTGGATTAAACTGGGACAACTGGAGCAAGTCCTACTTGTTGCCCTCAGGAACGTCTCAAGGACACCCAGACGGGATGTTCAGGAGCTCCTGAATGACCACAGCTGACAGCAAGTTGAATAAGCCCCACACCCACCTCTGTTTATTTTTGTGTGCTGTGTTGATCCTGCTGTGGGACTCAGGAAGGGAGTGGTGGAAGAAAATGCTCCTGTCTTCCCTATTTAATCTTCAGCCACGTGTAGGTCAACATCCGGAATAAGATCCTTTGACCTCAGCCAGGACCTTTCTGTACATTCCTCTGCCTTCCCCTCCAACAAGAGTTATATCCCCATTATATTATTTCTTGCTGTGATGCAATTTGAGATTCTTCAGAGAACAACGTGTATGAAAATGCTGTCTTGTGTGGGACTGTCAGCTTGCCTGAGATCATCACCTTTATCACTGTGGTAAATCTGAGCTGACAGCCTGAAATGGGCTTCGCTGCCATCCTGAGGAAAGGACTTCCAAGAAGACAAGTTCACCCCAAACTTAAAATACAACCGTGGAGGTTAAGAGAGATTTACTTTTATGAAAAGCAAGAACATTTCCTTGCTGATTTCACTGCTATGATCTTTAAGGACAGGAATATTAATCTCATTTCTGGGACAGGGAAAGAAGAGCTCAATATTATTCCCAGTGGACATGGATGAAATATCAAGAGCTGTCAACAGCTGAACAAAGTTATCTTGGAGAAATGATGGAAAACCTGTGGTCAGATGTGGGCTTTTAATGATAGGCTGTCAGGGCAAACAGACAGAGTGATATGGACTCAACTATGTGCTGCTGAGATGACCGCAGTCCTGCTGGAGTCCAAAGGGACACGAGGGACGCTGCTGGCATGAGCTTGTGTGCATATTTTGCTTTGCTATTCTAACATGAGAACCCAAAAATGGTTTATTCTACTTGAAAGCTGCTTTGTTTCAGAAAGCTGCCCAGTGTCATTGCAAGCATCATGTGGCTGTGTGTGAATAGAGTCTATAGCAAAAAAAGCAAGTGTCAAGTGAGAACAAAATGATGCTGAGACAATCTGTTTTTGTGGAACAGAATTAGAGGCTTCTTCCTTTAAAAAAGAGGACCTAGTACTAACAGGAGACTGTATAGAGAGCACAAGGAAGCTAGGCTGGGAGTTCATGGCAATACTAAACACCTTGCAGTGCACGAGTTATTTTTACATGGGAGACCAGTATCTCTGATCCATGTTAAGAGCCTGTTATCCTACAGCAGATGCAGAACAAAGGAAGATAGTGTGGAGCCAGCCCTCAAAAATGGCTATTTGTTCTGATACAATGAGAGGTTTATACACTGCCTATGGACCCATAGTTAATCAAATCTCACAAGTTACACGCACATGTGCAGCACGCTTGCATCTTTCATTAAATGTGGTGGTTGTTAATGAGAAGAATTAGTGTAAGGCTTTGTACTGTTGAAGAGTGTCACTGTAACCCAAACCTTTATCTTCTCTGGGAGCAGAGTTCTAGTAATTGTGTTTTAAGGATTAATAATTAACACTTCAAATATCAGAAGGTGCCATGGAAAGAGTCTGTCGTGAAATGCCAGTTCACAGAACAGAGGATGTAAATGAAAGTCCAGGGGAGCTTTTGACATAGCCATGGCTTTATGCTCTGTCATATCTTTCCTGGCAAGGCGCCCTGGGGCTTGGAGAGGGTTGCTGGAAAGCCTTGGTTTGCTTTCCTTGTTGGGTCTGAGTCTGCTGAGGGGCTATCGATTAGCAGTGAGTCTCATTTCTGTGCTGCAGAGAACCAGAGCAGTCACTGGGGTCAATGTAATTGGGTTTCCTTTACTGGTGACGGGCAGCGTGCTGTGCCTGCTCCAAAGCTCCCATCATTGCCTGCCATGGCTCTCAGGTGTGCTGCTGGACCAGCATGTTATAAGCAAAAAGGAGGAGCCTCCCATTCCTGGGCAGACAGATATAGACACAAGCAATCATTGACTGGGTGTCATGGACAAAGTGATTAACTTCACCTATAAAAGAGAAACAGTGACATATTTATTAATACAAAATAATGATTTAACTGAGATTGATAGTGAATGCCACAGTGTTTTATAAGATTTGATGGCAAGCTACACTTGATTATTTACTGCATAGAGGACAGAGTCAGATAGAATTGTCAGGGAGACCCTTCTGTTGAGTCACGAGGTTTGGAAAGGAACCCCTTGCTTTCTAAACTCCTCAAAGAGGAGTCTAATGGTGGTTGCTTCCAATCTGAGTTGTCGACTTGGTCAAGAATTTATGTCTAAAAGATTATATATGCACAATCAATTATTTACATCACTTAGCTAAGATTTCAAAGTTTAGCATGCTGTTAACCACTTACTGACATTCTGTTGCAGCAAGGAATCTCTAAACCTTGAGGAGTAACCTTGAGGTCATCCTATAGGTTTCCTTGCTCAAGGGGAGATCCTATCGTGCAGCTTGCTGTTGTGCAGGAGAGTTCAAAGGGCTCTTGGACTTTCCACTATTTATAGAGTAAGATAATTGCCCTATAGTCATATTTGCATAGCAACAAGATGTCTAGGTCCCTAATCTGGTCAGCGTTTGGCTATGTTGCCATCCATCCCCCAAAGTCTGGGTGCGACCTCTCACAGCTCCCACTGATAGTTATGGCTTGAGCAGGAGCCGAGGAGGTGGGAAAGGGAAGAGCACACTGCCACACTGGGACTTCTGCAGATCCAGCACCAGTCCAGGGCTCTGAGCCTTTGGCAACCTGATACTCTTGGTAATGCTGAGGTTAGAAAAGCCCTGGCTCAACTGATAGTATTGTGCTAAACAGCAGCATTCGGGATCCCATCTGTCCGAATCACCACTCAGTGTTGTTCTGGTGGTCTCTCACAGGCACTAAATATCTCAGTAATGCTCTGGACTTCCGCTCTTGATGGTTAGGTAGAGGATGAAATTTTCAGAAGCATCTATTATAGATGTCTACTAGGAAATTAAATGTATTCAACCGTATTCAGGCACTGAGATCAACTGGCACGCACACATGCTGTCACAATTCAGCCTCTGAAATAGGAAGGCTGCATCCAGAGCCGCCTCTGCTCTGTGTTGGTAACTGCCCTGTGCTTGGGAAGGGCTTTGGTGAGTGCTATAGTGTTTGCATAGGCTGAAACCATGGCAGGGCCCTTCTAACAGTTTGAGAGTACAGACTATTGATTTCCAGTATCTGCCTCTGTTGTGTGATTTATTGGTCTAGAAGCTGTTTGTGTGAATTTAGAGCCTGAATCCAGCCTAAAAACCTGAATTATGGCATCCCTTCTTAAAGCACTCCCCTTTATGAGTGTGCCAGTAAGAAGTACTGGAACAGATTGCCCAGGGAGGTGGTTGAGGCCTCTTCCCTGGAGATACTCAAGGCAAAGCTCGACGAGGCCCTGGGCAACTTGGTCTGGTTGAGGGTGTCCCTGTGACTGAAGGGAGGTCAGACTAGATGACCTTTTGGAGGTCCCTTCTGGCCTGGATGATTCTATGATTCTAAGTATCATACTTTAAAACTGGTGCTGGGACAGAGCTTGTGTAGACACCTTGCATGGATGAATAACAAAAGGGAAATCTGTCTGTGCTGAATGTACCTATCTCCTGCCAGGCACGTGTCTGGCTGGGAAAGGTTTTAGGATGTGCAGCTGGAGCTGCCTGGTAAAACTGCTGTAGTTCAGAAGCTACAGGTATATTTCTTGCAGATATTTATGTCCTCATTGCAGCCACTACTGAACAGGGTAAAGCAGAATTCCTGTGTTTACCATACAAACGCTCCTTTACAAAAAATACCCCGGAGTATTGTAGATATATTAAGGATGAGAATGTGCTCTGTCTTATTGTCCTTACTTCAGGAATACTTAGGGTTGATGGTTGGGATTTGGTCCATATCCTCAGTGGCATCACCAGAGCTGGACGGACATGTTCAATAAAGCCAGCTACAGAGTTCTGACTTCTGAAGTTGTGCAGTAACCATGGCTCACATGTTTGTGTGAAAGATTCTCAGTTAATGCTTATATTTGTCAGCCAGCTCCACTCTTCAAAGACTGGGTTCTTTAAGAACCCCAAACTGACTAGTTACCCGTCTAAAGAGGATTTAAATTCCAGATGGGCTCTTTAGCTCAAATGACGCAAGGCCATTACGCTGTTAGCATTATTATTGCAACCCTGGATCGCAAGGTCTCCATGGGAAACAAAGGAATAGCAAATACATTTATGAGAAAATGTGTTCCTACAAAGTCCTGCTGATTTAAAGCCACCTCCCATTAACAGGGATCCAGACTGGCTGAGTTATATTCTTCACATAACTTAGGGCAAACAAACTTCCAGCAGACAATTACATTTATATTTAATATTCTCCCTTGACTTCTATTTATTTTGACCTCTATCTATCACTGCAGGTTAGTTGCCATAGGATAAGTATCTGTGATGGGTCTGAGTTCAGAAGGCAAACATGAACTAGAGAGTGTTGTAGGACGTAGCAGTGTTTTTTCAAAAGAGAAATCTTCCAGCACAGACATCATTTTCTAATAGGGTGGAATGTTTTGCTGCAGCCTGTGCATTTCTGATGAGCTAGAGAGCTAAATTGTCACTAAATGTGATCATAAATGATCCCAAGATGTTTCTACAAATTCCCTCCATTAATACAGCTTTCTGCTCAAGTTCCAGCCCATGAATCCCATTCTGCCATCTTCAGCACTTGCAATTGCAGGTGTAGAGATTATCCACTCCCCACTCTCACTTGCTATGTAGGGTTTTCAGTCCTGTTAAATCATTTAATGTTTCTAAGTGCATGTTGAAGCCAACTGGAGGGACATAATCCCTGCACAGGCTTCATCACTCATCTTTCCTAATGCCCTGCCCTTTTACAAGATGAATTTTTCCTTTTCTAGCCCTTGCTAAAAATGAGCTGACCATCTGTGGCCTGGCCATATGGATGACACCCTAAAATTCATTTTCCCATGTGACCTTTTGGACTGGAACACAACTTGCTGGAATGAAACATTAATGCATGCCTGAACCTCCAACAAATTTTCTGTGACACCAAAGTATATTATGGAGTCGGTTTTCTTGACCTCTTTTCAAAGGTAGGTTTCAGAAAAGCATGACACTGTGACGGTGTTATTTTCCTTTTGCCACATTGAGCCTGTGACTGAATTGTGCTGCTTTTATCTGTTGCTCTTGTTTTCCCTGGTATTTCACTCCTGGTCTCTCTGGGAAAACCGGGCTAGGAATAGAAGTTGCGGTTTGCAAAGACAAAAGCTTGGAAGCAAAGCCTGAGAACACTGTTGAACTTTTGACTCCATACTGCATCCTGAAGCTTTCAGATTTATTGGTTATATCTGCTAAGGTCAGTCTGACCTGCAAGATCAATGCATTATTGTGCTGCCATCTCCACTTTTTTACTCAATTTTAAAGATGCCCCATCACCAGCATTGACTTTCAGCCAATTTCCTCTTCTTTTGAATACCCAAGTCCTTAGTATTTATCCTTTTCTGATAGGTAGAGTGGGAGAAAGATGAAGAAAAATACATTCCAGAATAGTGTACAGTAGGTGTCCCACGATGAATCATCCTTCCTGCCTATCTACCTCTCTTAAAGTGAGTCATTATAAGAAGAACACGAGTCCTCTTAAGGGTTAGGCTTTTCTTAGTAAGACAATCATTCGCTGTATTCTCATGTATAAGAAGATCCATTCTAGTTAAGTTATTATTGTGCCAACATGAAATAATTGCTGAGATATTTAAGGATTTGTCTAGTGCAAATATAAGGAGGATCCACAATGCTGGTGCTCTGAGAAAAAGGAGTCTTGTGGTTCAGTAAAATATTGACAATTTATTCAATAGCCCAATCTTCAGTTGGTTGTTTGTTTATTTGTTAAAAAGATTAATTGTTATGCCTTTTCCTTAGATGCACAAAGAATAGCGGGAAGTAGCAGGTGGCCAGCTCTTCCTCAAGATCCTATCAAGGCTTCAAGCCAGAGATTGCTTCTGGACACAATGAGAGCTTCCTAATATCATTTGTGCCAAAATGCAAAGACAGAGGGTATCATTCCTGTTTCTGTGTGACAGAGTCACATCTACCTTTGTAGCTACCCAGAAAATACAAGAGCCACGTCCATAGGAGAGACTGGCTAATCCACTGCAGTAGGTTGGGCAGTGAAGCCTTGAGTCCAATGAGGTATTCAGGCCACTTTAGATGCAGGACTGCCAGAACATGCAATGGTCAATGGAGAGAAGGTATCACACATAGGGCAAATCAGACACCCACAGCTGAAGGCTTAAATGTTGCCCATGTTATATGTTTGCTCCCACCTCCTCTCCTTCCTTCCTTCTTTTAGTGTGTCACATAAAAGTCAATGATCCCCCTGTTGGCCTTATGCCTCCTCCATTATGCGATCATTAACAAACCCTATATTGACAAATATTTGAGCAGGGGAATGCTTGCATTGAAAGCGGGACAACTGCGAGTAAACAAACCATTGTGAAACAGCTGAGAGAACAGCAAGAACTGACTTTTGCATAAGGTGTAGAACTGCATGGTGGCACCTTTAAAAATCTCTGTCTTCTCTCTCTTCCCTTCTTTAGCTGCTACAGTAATCAGAAGATAAATCCATATTCATAAAAATGCTGTGCTATCATGTACAATGCACAAATGAGCTAGCAAGGCTGGAGACGTGGGTTAAATTAATCTTCAAGTCTTAAACTCACAGTTCCATCAACAACCTCTGTTCAACTCTGTTCTCCTGCAAGTTAAAGGCGAAATGCCCAGCTGAATGGTGGAGTTCAACTAGCAAATAAGTCAAGTGGGAAGCTTTTGGTGTTATGTTTGTTGAGATTTTGGGGATAAAGGTATTTGATGTAAAAAATTCCTTGAGCTCTTCACACTTCTTTAAGATAATCTAACTGAACATTAAAGAAAACTGTGTGACATTTATTTTTTGTCAAGTTGCTGTAGTAATACTGCATGCTACTACTTTCTACCTACTATGGTAGAACCCTGGAAAAGAAGGCTGAGGTTTGGAGACCACACATGTAGAGCTGCAGATATGGATCAAGGTTGTCTTCTCTGTGACTGACCCCCAGCTGTACAATTCCCGTCTGCAGCACGAGCCAGATCCTAACTCTGAGGGACATTTTGACTGGTCTACAATAGCAGAGGAGTACCAATGAGCCTCCAGGTTAGTAAGAACCATCTTTTAGAACTGTATCCACATTTTTCAAAGTTTTCTCACTTGCATAATTCTTCCAAAGAAATATGAAAAAAAGAACCCTTTCTTATAGGACCATGCATCTGCAGCTCAGGCCCTATTTATAATCAGATGTTTAGTATATGATTATTCTGTATACAGCATAGATTTAAAAATATTCCTTTGACATTATTTCCAAGACAATTCAATTTGAAGTAACGAAAGGCTCTAATGGAAACTATACAAATGCCTCTTGAAAGTGTTTGTGGGGTTCTTTCTGTCCTTTATCTTTTCCTGTACAGTGGAGAAAGTTTCTATTTGCAGTTTTTGAGAACCAAAATCTTGTTGATTGCTTTTTTATAACCAAAATAATTGCACATCTGATATGCCAATAATGTAAAAAAATTCCAGGCAGCTCTCTGTATTTATGTCACCATAGCACCAGTAGTCCTGGCAGGGGCTGGAAATTTTTACAGTATGTGCTGTACAAGCAGAGCCTTCAAAAAGGATCTGCTCTGGGGCTTGTTTCTCTACCACCAAAACCCAGTTTTCTGGCATATTTCCTCCACAAGGAGAAAAGATGAGATACTGAGACAGCTGTCATCATACAGTTAATGAAGATCAGTCTTGAATCACCAGGTGAAGGTTTAATTTGTTCAGTTACAGTAAGGTAAAACCAACAGGATCTTGTTTCTGCTAGGATTATACGAGAGATTGGAGGGTGCATGAAGGTAGCTACTGATGTAAAAACACATCCTTTTTGAAGCACCAATGTAGGAGCAGTGTAATTCCTCGGTAGAGGAGCTATTGTCATGTAAAGTTGAACCAGTCAGTGGGTTCTTGGGTGACAAGGGATGACAACATCTAGACAGAAGATGAAATCCTTTGTGGGAGGAAAAAGGAGTTCATTGCTGGATTCAGGGAGCTCAAAGCAGCTCTGCTTTTGGCCTCTTTCCACTTATACAGATATTGCACAAGCTTCACCTTAAAAAAGAAAGACACTATAAATCTAGTATTTCAACATCCTGAGTAGGAGTATGGTATAAGAGCACAGGGGAGCACACCAAAAGGGCACAGTGAACCCTCCCCCCCTCCCTCCCTCCCCTCTTTGCCCCAGACTTCTCATCACTGGTCAACGACATGCCAGAAATGAATCCTCTGATGACAGAAGAGAGTGTGAGAAGAAATCGTCACTGTCCTGTGTTTGATGCTTTATTTTACCTCACCTCCATGTTCCTGTAAGTTTTCTTAAAGACCCTGACTGGCACACAGTGGGTAAAATGGACCGTGTCCTTTTTGATTTTGTCCATATAGATGAAGCCTAATTTCTAACACAACATCTTCGTCTGAGAACTTTCATTGACAGGCTTCTAATGTGGTATCTCTAAAATCTTTTCATTTATGTTAATTCAGTCTGTGTTTAACTTTACCAGGTATGCTTAAGTAACAAGCTGAGCAGAACATTTGCTACCTTGGACAACCCAGAACTGACGGCTGGTAATTTGTTTATATTCTTTGTCATTTTGTTCCTAAACAGAGTTGAACAAACAATTAGCGTAGACAATTCATCCATTTCACCTAGTCTTCTTCTTTTTTTTTTTTTTTTTTTTTTTCTATTTTCTGATTTCCTTTTTACAGGCTTGGATCTGATACACAGTTAACTTGAATTACTGTTACATTGCTGCTGGTGTAGCTATACAGGTTTATCTCATCTAGACTAGAGCTTCTATCCTTCACTAATACGTGAGTTACCTAGAAAAGTTCACTATCCATGAAAGCAAATATTTGCACCTATTAGCTAGTTAGGTTCTACTCTTTCCATGAATGATTTTGAGCTGTTCCTTATTTTTTCATGGAGCTTGTGGATGGTCACCGAAATAACACAGTGTTATTTCTGCTCCTGACTGAATGCCTGCATCTATGTAAATACAAGGTTCACACATCTGATATAAGTTGTGACATATGCACATTTTTTGCATCTGCAAGTATGCATATTTGAGTTTGAGTGTTGATAACCATTGGATAACTTTCATGACAATACCATCCCACTTGCAATGATTTTGATTGAAAAATAGGCAAGTATTGCTGAAAAAGCAGTCAGGATACCTGTATTCACATCCAGTCACCGCATCCAAAAGCACCGTCACATTTGTTTCCATGTAGAAACTAGGGAAGCGCTATGAAATGAACCACCAGGACATATTCAAGTCACTCCAATCATCTAACGTTCTCAAGATCTCAAAGCCAATGGCTGGTTTCATCTTGTAAACTATTGAGGTTGCTTCTGTGAAGGGGGAAGTGCCTGGGCTCCGGTTCCAATTCTCCTGCAGGGGTGTTGTGGCATCATGCAGATTTAATGTTCAGTTTCTGATGAGGGGAAAATCCCAGTTCTCCATCAGCTCACAAGAACATGCTGCTCAAATCTAAATGCTAAAGAACATTTTCAGAGCTTTTACCTAATGATGTTTAGCAGTGAAACTTGTAGCTGCTGTTGTGACTAAGCAGGAGAGACAAGTCTATTCTGAGAGACCTGGACCTGCTATCTTTAGAAGGCTCTTCTGAAATAATCCAGTATTTCTCTTATTGTTTACCAGCTATCCCTTTCTCCCTTTGTCTCTTGACCAGATGAGCCTGGACTCAGTCTCAGTTTTAATTTATATATTGTTTGACGTGCCCCCTTTCCTTGCAGACACCAGCCATTAGGATATACTTGCTTAACAAAAAAAAAAAAAAAA
>VZRU01005720.1:42676-114680 GCA_013398155.1 Pedionomus torquatus | reverse complement strand
TTGCCTTCCCTTCCCTTGCCTTCCCTTCCCTTGCCTTCCCTTCCCTTGCCTTCCCTTCCCTTATCTCTTTTAACACCTGCAGCGTGTTACAAGTTAAATGCTGCAGAGGGACCAAGAGAGGAATAATGCAAGGTGCAGTGGCTTATAGGGTCATTACGTTGCCCCTGTACCCCTATATCTGCACCTGTATCTCTAGAACTTTATGGGCTAGGAATTGAACCCTGTACAGTGTAAAAGCACTACTTGGATACCAGGAGCACTGTCTGTGATACATTTTTATGTGCCTTTTACTGGTTTTCTTCTGTTGCAAAAATACATTCAATCTCTTGCTATTCAAATTTCTGTTGTTATTTTAATTCCCTGGTATTTTAATTGTAAAATCATGAAGGCCTTTGTCAGATGGTTTTTGGACCTCCAATCAGATGACATCACCTAGTTTTGCTGCAGCCTTGTTTTTATTAATATGCTGATGGAATTTTAGATAGATTACTAAGCTATGATTTTCTTTGCAAAAGCCTTTTTGCTTAGTCCTTATGGCATTTGTACTTGAACATTTTATTATTCTATTTTTAGTTAGCATTTCAGTCAGTTTCTTGGTATTAAAATGAGGGTCTGGCAGAAACTCTCAGGGAGATCCTTACAGACCTGCTGGTAGGTATGATTAAGGCTGGTTGAAAATTTTCCATCAAAACTCTCAGTTAATGAAAACTGGTCCATGACTCAGACATGCTAACATAAGTGGGTTTTTTCCACAGAGTTTTTCATTGAAAGAAAAACAAATGTCTGTAGAGCCATTTCCATCAGTGAGTAGCAACACCAAACTGCAGGGGCTTTCCAAGAGGTAGAGGGGGCAGGTTTCCAGCACCCTCCCTTCTATAGTAATTGTAGAACAGGAGCAGGCTGCAGCACACCAAAGGAGGAGGCAGGAAAAACACCAAATGAAATAGAAGAAAGGCTGAGAGAGCTGGGACTCTTTAGCCTGGAGAAGGCTGAGGGGAGACCTTAGTAATGCTTCTAAGTATCTGAAGGGTGGGTTGAAGGAGGATGGAGCTGGACTCTTCTCAGTGGTTCTCAGTGACAGGACGAGGGGCAACGGGCACAAGCTGGAACACAGGAAGTTCCATTCAAATATGAGGAAAAAACTTCTTTACAGTGAAGGTGACACATCGCTGGAACAGGCTGCCCAGGTGGTTGTGGAGTCCCCTTCTCTAGAGACCTTCAAGCCCCACCTGGATGCAGTCTTGAGTGATGTGCTCTGGGCAATCCTGCTTTAGCAGGGGAGTTGGACTAGATGATCTCTAGAGATCCCTTCCAACTCTGACAATTCTCTAACTCAGTGAAGCCATTAAATAAAGTAGAAGAAACTGTAGAATGGCTTAAAAATGGTCTTTCTCACAGATGTTTCCTGTGGAACCTGCTACCTCTGTGGCTGGGCTTAAATGGAGTAAAAATATGTCTGTGAATAATAAAGCAGCCCAAGTTAAGTCGTACAGAGACCCAGATAGCTCCCTGGGTCTACAAGGAGAGACCCTGTGATGCAAAATAACCTTTGAAAAATGGAGATAAGGAATTAAATTCAGTTCTGACTTAATAACTGCATCATCTCCATTCAGGATCTGGATACTAATAGTAACCCCTAGACATGAGCTGGAGGGAGCTGAAGGTTTGATCCGTCATGGAAATTATCTGTGTTTATGGGCTAATATTTGTGTAGTGAGGCAGATATCCGTTTTCCACCAGCCTGCTGCCATGTAACATCTTTTTCTCCCTCTTTTGCCATGAGCTTAGTGCAAATGGTAAAAGGTGCTACAGGCAGAAGTGTAAGCTCAGAGAGATATGGGTGTCTAATTAAAAATTCCACAGGCACAAGTCAAAGTGAACTCTGGATATGGATAAACATCTTGTAAACTAATTACAAATTACAATGTGCCTAACTTTTGGTAACTCAAGGAGTGCACAGGCTGTAGCTTCTCCCTAGGTGTAAAGATAGTGAATTCCATACAATGTGTTATGCAGAGACTGGCCCCTTGAGCCAGCCAGGAAAAGAGTCCAAAAAGAGCAGGGATTATGAGCTGCCATAATAGTGGGAAACTAATAACTTTTAATGTGAATTATTTGCTTGAATCAATCAGCTGCAGAGCATGGGGGAAAGTGAGGTTCCTTACCCAACAGTCCACTGGTTGCCATTATCCACCAAGACATGAAAGACTCATGATCATCCTCTTGACTGCCTGATAGCACACAAACCCTCAATTTCAAGATCGAGTGTGTATTTCTACAGAAGAGTGAAGCAGGGCAGGAGGAACCTGTGTATTACATCAACAAGCACGAGCTGACAGGCATTGTCTTTAACTGGGAGAGATGGATACCCACTACCACCTTAAAAGCAAGTATCTTTGCAAGAGAAACCTCTTAAAGCCTCATCTCAAAATATAGATAACCTAAAGATAGAATTGATGCAAACGAGACAGGTGAAGCAGAAACCTGAAACTAAGTTTCACATCTGCCTGGTAAATGGCCTAGTAAAGGCCCAGCAAGGCACAGAGGAAGATCTTCCAAGTTTCTAAGAGGATCTAACCTGATCTAAGCACTAAACTCCAAAACCAGGATTTTTGCTGTGGTTGTGGGTCAAATGGAGATGCCTGACCATTGGGAGGGGAACCTGGGTCTCCCTTTCACATCTTCTAATGCTGTTTAAGCAGTTGCCTACTACATCAGGCAGCTTCTGTAACCTTGTTCTCAAGCTCCTAGCTCTCCTTGTGTTTTACACACAGAAACCCCAGTTCCTGACATGGTGGAAAACTGTTGAGCACCGAAGTTTCAACTCTGTAGATTTAATCAAAAGAACTTTTTCTTTATTCAGTGACTAAAGAGTTACCTACTTGGTTTCCAATTAGCTAGCCGACTAACGTTCGTAAAATGCTCTGGAATTAATTTGAAATGTTGGCATGTTTATTCATAATGTAGCTCATTTTGCTGCCAAATATTGCTAGAGATATTTGGCAATGGTTTGAATGTCTAGAAAAACTTGATTTTTTCATTAAAGAAAACAAACACAGTATTTTCAAGTTTGGGGTTCTTGGGCTAATGTTTCTAATGAAAACTCAAAACTTACACATAAGAAGAGTAGGGTTTTTTCCAAGCAATTATATTACAATGGAAATATTTAAAAAAAAAAAAAAAGTTGGGTTTTTTTTCTTCAACCAGTCCTAATTAGTCTATCAAACAAGGATGAACTAATTATCAGAAGTTATCTCATCCTATAAAAGTAGGATAAGAAAGTAAATTAGAAATGCCACTGAAACTAAAGTAGCAAGGGAATTTGCTAGAGTGGAAACCTAAAAAGACAGGAAAATTTTATTACGTTGGTAAACCAAGAGCTTTGATATTATTATTTTTTTAAGCTTTTGGATATTTAACAACAATGAGAATTTTTGTTACTTTTGCCAAATAACGAACCTGATCTCTCAACTCTAGCAAAAATGTTACTTGTCTTTCAGCACATCATTTACTAGTACCTTTCCTTACCAATGGATTGAAACAGAACTGCAATGGCAACTGCATTCACAGATGGACACAGGCTGGATATGACATCTCTCTATATTTAGTCCTTACTGTTAGTCCATATAAATCATCTGCAAGAGTAAATTTTACAGAATTAAGTATAATTATTTCCCTTCTACTTAATACTTGCTCTTTCAAATGTTCTTCTGTCTATAGGACACTAATGGACTAATAGAGGACAGCTCAACCTCAGCTGAAATTTATAACAGAACATGGAGGAAAAACATGCCTGGACACACGCTCAAACTGTAGTTGGTAAGAATAAAACAACAAACAATATATGCTGATCAGAGAACTGATTGAAATGATATGTTATTATTCTGGATTTCAAAAGACAGTGGCTTCTATAAATGCAAGGTCTTTGCTGCAGGGATCTAGTGACATGATTGAGGAGGAATCCTAAAGTCCTTCTCTCCAGAAACTTCAGCAACAGCTGGAGCTCATAATCCTGTAGGAGAAGAGTTTCTAAAAACACAAACCTCCTTTTTTTCCATCTGAGTGTTGGGACAGCTGGCTGCTTTCAGGTGTCCACTGGAACTTCTAAGAAATATCCAGTTCCTATTTCAACATTGACTTCAGTGGTGTCTAGACTCCTAGAACCTTTGAAAATCTGCTGGGTACTTTGGGCAGTTATGTATATTAAAACTTTGTCCTTTACTGCTGATATATCTCAGTACTTGCTGAAGCCAAAGGCACATTTCTTATTCCCTTTCATAAGATTAGGCCACTGCTTTAAGCATTCTGGAAAGACCAGAGTTTTGGTTTGGTTCCAATACGCATCTGAGGATGCATAAATACCCCACAATGCAGTGACACGTAGCAACACCTGAGTTCAGCTCTGTTACTTGAGAATGCAAATACATTCACCAAGATATAGCTGTGTGCTTTTACCTGCTTTTGCAAGATGGCACAGATTTGGGGAGAAAAATAATCATATGTTTGTTTCATTTCTTTCATCTTTAGAAAAACTAGAAAGTTTAACTTTTCAGCTTGTAGCCCCCTCACATAGCAGTGATCTACCAGATGAACAGAGATGAATGGCTGATCAGTATGCTCTTGCTATAAAAATTCAAAAATGTGGGATAAACAAACGCTTAGGAAAAACAGCAAAATGTTAAAGAAAGAGCTAAAGCAGCATAAAGCTCAACTGGTACGAAAAAGTAGAAGCACATTAATGTTCTTTTTTTAAAGGAATGAAAGATGAAGTGGTTTTGTGCCATATGAAGTAGAAATGCCAAATTCTCTTGAGCTATCTGTAAACATGGGCCAAATTCCTATGTTATGTTGTTCATCCTTCAAAATTTGTTCAGACCTTCATCCAAGTACCGGGTGTCTGAGAAATTGGTAGCTGTTGGCTCTTTTTGACTGTGAGAGAGAATCTCCAGGGTGATACTTAATTAACACAGCAGGTATCACCATGATGTCCAAATGCTAACTGAGCTTTTCTTAGTTTCACCTACAGATGAACTATGGTGTGGTTGAGCTTGCATTTGCTTTCTCCTCTGTTCTCCTCTGTTCTTTTCCTTGCTGGATATGTTGCGTGTGAAACATTAGTAGCTTCCAGTTCCTCTATACAGGAAATAATGTGGTGAATGTGTAGGCAGTGGCAAAATGCCCACTGATTTTGATGGGGCCAAGATTTCACCCAAGAAGCTCTGGCCCCAGTCTGTTTTAGATGAATAGTTTGTTTCCAGTAAATGCATGCAAACTGGAAGTCATCTGTCCCCTTAAAATGAGCTTTTATTACCTTCTGGCACCAAATGAGGTTTTGGTATTAGAAAAACATCCTTCAAGCAATGAGCAATCCCAACATTTGAAAGCTTAGTGGGATATGACTCTGAGACACAGAAACCATGGCCAAAAAAAAGAGCAGGAGGAAAGGAAAAGGTGTATTGTTTACACATGTATGTGTACAGCAGACGGCTGACTGTCATCTTAGCTAATGTGCCACATGTGATTTTGATACTGCATTGCACTGCTGTCCCATATATATCAAATAGAGATACACAGAAATACACAAATGAGCCCCGCTTGCCTGGGCACCTTGGTGTGAGAAGGCCAGAGTGGACAGGTCTGTTTGCCAGGAGATGTAAAATGGCGAAATGCCCTCAAGCGTTGGAGGCATTAATGGTAGGGAAAGCCCTCAGCACGGACCCATGTTGTGTGATCTGATGTGATCAGAGCCCACAGTGCCAAATTCCCAATACACACCCCAACAGCACTGCTCTCCAAATCCTAACCATGACCCAAAAGTGGCCAAAGAGAGTCCCTCCAAGTGGAGTTGTAACCTGGGAGGCAAAGTAACACTGTACATGCTGGTTCTTCCATTCGCGTGTCTAGGATAGGAGAAAAACATTTGAAGAAAATTAATTTGAAGCTGAGGTTGTGTTTTATTCCTAAAGGTATCTTTTTTTTAAAAATTTGTATTGTTTTCCTTGCACCTTAAAATATTTGTCCTTCCTCAATCCTACCATTTTCTCCAGTTTAGCTGTGAGACCTGTCTGATATTGTAGGGCAAGAAGAATCCAATTCAAACATCAAAGTTAGGGTGTTCTGTTTTCTCCAGACACCCCCAAGGTGCTGCTTTTTTTAGGAAATAACAATATATTTCCTCTTAGGAAGGAGGAAACGCATTCTACCAGTTATTGGAGAGTCAGTGTTAGAGCTTATACTGACAGGTGCTGGCTTTTGGAAGGGAGCAGATGGTAGAGAGACATCCAGCAGATCTAATTAAACCACGAAGCATCACAATGGCTATGAAGGAAATGTATTTAAGTCCAGCCCTGTCACACTTGGAAGAAGTTCTGTCAGGGTTGCTTAGAGCTTTGGGAAAAAATTGTCTGTTATTATTATCTGTTTTAATCAGCTCTGGGTCTTCTCAGGTGTATTGACGAGGGGGTTAGCCGCTCCAATGCACACTCAGCTGTGCCGCCTTCTCTTCAGAGCAGGGCGGTTTCCTTGCCAGCAGCAGCTGGTAGGACTTCAGGAGGAACCAATGTGAAGAGTACAGGAGGCAGGAAAAGCAAGATGCTAAACTGTAGCATGCAGGAATAGGAAGATGCTTCTGCAGTGACCCATGGTTAAAATGTCATCCGCTTTCTTTCTTTTTCTCCTGCCATTTTGCTGAAACCGTATGGTCAAGAGGTTACTTCTCCTGCTCTGTTTCCCCCATAATATGTATGTAAAAGATTCAGATTGCTTAAAAGCCTCATTTTCCAAGCGCTACACTGTGAATGCTTGGAAAATGCTAATTATTGCATAATAAAGAGGGGCTGTATAAATTATGTGAATTTTTTTCCTTCAAGAAAAAATGTAGCTTTTGTTAGAATCTTCTTTTTTTACTTTGAAACTGCAAACCATTAAGCACTGTATGTGGATAGTGCATAGACAGATAGTACACTTATAACCAAAACATAATGATTAAAACACCACTTACTAAACAAAGCTTGAAGCTTTTTGTGTAAAAACCATTAGGATCACACACATGCACAAGTACCGACTCACAATGTGGTAGGATAATGAGCAATCTAAGGCACACACTAAAGTGCAGATAATGAGACTCCTACTTATTCACATTTCATTAGCAGTATAAAGGATCTAAATCAGCTCTGTTGCTACTCATTCGATAAAGCATTGTCATCACTTTCATTTAAAAAAACTGATCTTAGTTCGCTATAATTACTGTATAAATGCCCTAGATATTGTTTCCGACAGATCAGGTTTACTTCCCTGAACGAAAATGGGTATGGACATCATAATGAGCTACGTATCAACTAGTCAGGTTTATTCACCCCTGCAATGGCTCATCTTACTATGAAAATAAAGGGACCGCTGGCTGACCTTGTGTTTCAAGGTTCATGGGCAGGGAATTTATTTTAAGGCATATTTGACCTCCACACAGAAGCTACAGCAGCTGTTAGCTTCAGACAAAATACACTGAGATAAAATTCTCCATGTCCAAATGCCCTGGGGACAGGGGGGTCCTGTGAAAATCTGAGGGTGTGAGGAAGAGGTCTTCACCTGTCTGGGACCTCAGCCCAGGGCCATAAGACTGTCCCTGTGTTGCAACACCTGTACCCTGCAATGCTCATTGCTACAGCTGCAGAGGAAATAATATCACGTCTGCACTGTGATGCTCCGGAGCAGCTTTTTTTAGTGCCTTAAATCGTTACCAGGCAGCTCAGTTACAGGGAGACAGAGGCAGGCGAAGGATCTCTTGGTAGCACTCAGAACTGAGGAAAGGTTTAGTTCAGGGCTTGGACCTCAAGTTCAGAAATGCTTGATCCTGCTGTGCTTCTCGTGTGTGCAGTTGATGGAGTGTCTCTTCTCTTCTGGGTGCCCCCAGCTTGGGTGGGCTCTGACCACTCCTTGCCAGGATCGTCCCCGGACTCCTGGGCTGCCTTAACCACAGGCGATGTTCAGGGTCAGCTGGTCCCAGTGGCAGAAGGTGCTATAGTGGGCAACGACAATAATGCTGACTGCTCGATGTGTCCTGGGACTGCAAAGACCAGGGCTCATGGTCTGCACGTGGCCCGTGGACTGGTAAGAGAAAGGAGGGGCCTGCATGTAAGAGTGATTATTGTTTCACAGCCATTTTTAATTTATGAAGTACCGAAAAGCTGAAGTACACAGCGACCAGCAGCACTGTGTGTTCAGTTCACGCTGTGTATATTTAAGCGTGTATCCTGTGACAATTTTGTTTAATATGCCCTGCCTATGCAATATAGCAAGCATCATCTGCCAACTTGCATTAATTCCTTGACGAATTCTGGACACATGCTGCTTCCTGGAGCAATTAGTTATTGTGTAGCCCTTCTTGACACGCTCCATACATCTACCTCAGATGCCTAGATTTAAAAAAACAAAACAAAAAACAACAACAACCAAACAAAAAATAGACACCTCACTGTTGGGTCTGCAGAAGTAAAGTAGATTCACTCTGTCCCTGGCATGCATTGCCTGGGCAAGTCAGTCAGCCACCCTGGTTTTATCATCGCAAAGTAAAAAGGGGAAATAATTTGTAAGAAATTAATCTCTCGGTGTTGTGAGGATGAAATTGTTGCTGTGTGAGATGCTCTAAGGTTCAGCACATCACTCAAGGAAAGCCTGGCCTTTTGGTGAAGGCACTGAGTCAGAAACCAGGACTTCCATGTCCTACGTAGGGTCTCTTATGATACCAAATGGCTCATAGAGGGTCCAGGGGGTTATTACACCAAGTCTCACAATACCCAATGTAAGCCATATTTGTACCTTATTACCAGACACTGACCCTGTCCTGACTGTTTTCTACCATGAGTACTGTTGGTCTATCCCAATTGTGAGGTCTTGCTAGCTCAATTGCCTACCTCCTATTTAAGACTTTGTAATACTTACATAGAAGTAACCTTTATGTTTTAATGCTCTGTCAAATCCATAGTTCTCAAATCTTTTGAGTATAAAAATCTAGAGCAGACTCTTCTGAATGCTGCTAGCCTGACTTTTAATAACTTTTACACACTTCCTGCCCAAATATGTTCTATTTAAAAGCAGGATAGCTCTTGCTTATTTTCATACAGCATGATAGTTAGTCAATTAATGTTTGGTTCACTGGTGCCCTTCACCCTGAACCCGCAACTCATCATAGATATGAATTCACAGCATTTATGTGAGAGATAGATAGAACTCATAGATATGAGTTCACTACATTTATGTGAGAGAGATACTTGAAGTGTAGTAACTTCCTTTTTGCGTGAAGATCGCTCCAAGTAATGAGTGAAGAATTGAATTGCCCAGAGTCTTCCAGCAGGACTGTAACCAAGACAGACAGAAGACACCATCCTGGGCTTTTTGTGAAACTCCGTGTGACCCACTGCTCTGAAAATATAATACATTCCTTTTATTTAAAATTCAGTGGATTGATCAACAGAACATTGCCACAGAAAGATTAATTTTGGGTCACAATCCATCTTGGAAAATATTCATCATGTCTGAAGAATTGCTCTACAGTACAAAAGAAAATGGAAAATTTTGGTTATTTAAACATATTATATAACAACCACTTTATTTAATAATTGAGTATTATTTTAAAAATCATATTAGTAAGAATTAGAGCATTTTGGGTTTTAGTAGCAAAACTTGAAAGCAGGAAAAGATTTTCTTTTTTTACTGTTCCAACAGCACATTTCTTGATTAGGTTGAGTTTTTTTCTTCTTGTTTTTAAGGTTTTATTTATTTATTCTGTTTGCATAGGATTAAGAAGGTTACACATTTGTGACATGATTTCATTCAAAATTCATCCATGTGTCACTGAATTGAGCTTGAAAATGCTTGGGTCATGGTCCTCAGGTGCTACAGGCAGGAGGACCTTCATAGGCTTCACTGGCACTACTGTGTCTTATACCAGCCTGATACACTGGTGGCTTCAGTGAAAGGAGTTTTGGTAGAAATCTCATCAATTCCTCAAAATATAGCTGCAGTGCATGAAACTGATAGTCCTGTTCATTAAAGAAAATAGATAAAGCATTCTGTATGTTTTTAAAGAGATGAGTCTCTAAGAGCATTTTAAAACTCCTAATGAGCCCCCTTTTTAGATCTTGAAGAGCTAGATCTAAATATTTCTAAGTGCATTTTCAAGGAAGAAAAGACAGGAGCTTTTCCTCCTGTGCTTTGCTATTTAACCCTTTAAACCTGTCCAAGAATAGATATAAAATGCCACTGGATCTACATGGGAGGGCTTTTCCCCTCCTGTTTAGCACCAGTGAAAATAGTGTCTTCCCAAAACACTGTAGTTATTAGATTTGTTCTGATGTTCCCATCTTCTATGCCAGATTTCAGTCGAGAAACAAATGTTTGCATCCAATTAAATGAGGAAAATGGCAGTTGATTTTTGCACTGATGCTTCCATTGAGTATGTTACTTCAGTGTGATCTCTGAGCAGTCCCCAAAGGTGTGATGCCAGACAGTGTTTTCTTTTCCAAACCAAACGGTAATCAGGCTGGTAGGGATGCAGCAGGAGCTCTGGGGAGGGAAGATGCAGCCAGTCATTGCTGTTCCCTCTCCCTGCAGGATGCAATGGCTTCCAGCCCTCATATTCAAGCCCAGATATTACTGGTCCTTGACACCCTAGGACTACGTACTGCCCATGTGTCTTGCACCGTACCCATCAGGCTGGAATCCAGCTGACTCATTCAATACTGGGAAGAGGTTTGAACTGTTAGGCGTGGATTGTACTGCAAACAATGGTGATGACCCTGAGTACACCCTAAATGCATTTCAGTGCATGCTTATGAGGCTTACTCTGTCCTGGTCCCATATACTGAATACCTCCTAGGAGCTGCAGTGATGCTTCCCATTTAGTTTCATCCTGAACTGATCCAGTTTTGGCATTCAAGGCCACACTGTGATACGAACCACAGTACGGTAAGTGGACTCCTTTCAAAAGCACACTCACTAGCCAAACTAAAACATTACAGCTCAATCCATTAATATGGATAGAAATTTCAAGAGGGAAAATAATGGAAAAACATCCTAGTGACTTCAATGGCCCCAGAATTTCACTGACATTGGCCTTGAGAATAAAGTAAGCCTGGGGATGTAAGAGAGAATGAATGGGAGGACAGTGAAATTTCTTAGAGGTAAGTGAATAATAATAGCAAAATCACGGAGAGAAGTTTCCAGGGGTTTTGCTTTTAGCTGTTACTTTTAGTTATAAATTAGATATACAAAAGTAATTTAATTTTGCAAGGTAAAAAACAGGCTATTTGGAAAGTAAACTTTCCTTGTACCTCTTGTGCTCAGCCAAAGTCCATCAAAAAGCTGAGAGATGAACCTCCCAGATTTTGTCTTGAAACTCAAACTGTATTTCAACAATAGATTTTATTAGTACCATCTTCATGTAAGGTATTGTAAAGATTGATATTTTGCCTTGTTTGCATACTGCTTACTCCCATAGGATTCTCAGTGAGAAACACAACCCAATCTCTTTCCCTTTTCCATCTTTCATAAGCAAAAACCACCTCCTTCCCTGCTCTTGTTTTCCAAGTGTCCTATCAAGCAAGAAAACATAGCAAATAATTTTCATCTGTTTGGGCAGAGAAAGGATGTGCACCGTAGGCTACACAGGGAAGGAACACAATGCTGATGAAATTCTGAATGAACCAAACCTACAGACTAAAAGGAAAAAACAAAAAGCAAAAAAGAAGAAGCAGGCATTTAAGTAAATGTGCAGTAAAACACCTGAGCCCTTATGGTCTGTTTAGAAAATTCTTGCCAAATATAACATTTAATTTCCATGTCAATGTCAGTCTGAGATAATATCTCTTCCACTTGATGCCAAGAGTTGTTACTAATTGCTGTCTGAATGCTCACCTCTATCCAGCACTGTGGAGACAGACTAATGTAGCTTTCAGGGACTTCCAGCCAATAAATGTGAGCCAAGGACTGTTGCAGGGAACTTCTATAGCAGGCATGGGAGTGGATTTAAAATTTATCTGCTAGGAAGGTATTAGACAATCATCCCTCCTTTTACTCTGCAAAATTGTGTTTGGGTCAGAATCTGAACAAAGATTACATGATGGTTGCTATTCTGACCGTTTCCATATTTTGGTAGAGAATAAATGAAAAAATGTTATTTCCCTTTTTACAATTTAAAGATAGTGTCAATAGTTTTCCCCTATTTACCTTATTCTAGTTACTGCTTACTAATCTCTGCTTTTCATAGTAAATTATAATCACTCTTTGCAAATCCTTTCCTTCTTATCTGTGAATTTTTAAGGGTGAGTTATATTGGTAGTTAGATTCCAGCAAATTCTTTACTCTGAGCTGTTTTCAGCTCTGCTTGTGTTTATTATGACAGGTGGATTGTTATACTTACATATGTAGTAAAATCTTGAAAGCCTGCTGCTTCTTTCTGAAAGAAAACAGGAAAAGAAATACCCAAATAATAAAGAAAATAATTCCTTCCTATCCTGTGTCTCTGATTTCATTTTATCTTTCTTGTGTATGCTAAATAAAGCTTTTTGTACCAAGGTATAGGAAAATCAGGATTTTATTCTTCTTCAGGTCTGAATGCATTCTTCTCTAGTCACCTGATGACTGTATTTCTTTGGAAATCTTTAAATACATCTCAGTCTGAAAAGGTACGCTGGTTAGAGTGCTCCTTCTCTTATTTGCAATCAGCCTGTGTTTTGTTCCCTGAACTTCAAAGAGTTGATTATATTGTGTCTTGGCTTCTTCTGGGTCTGGATTTTGATCTTGTTGATAATAGCGTAAATAGAAAAAACTTGCTTGAAGTCACTGTGTCCTGTCAACAAAAATAAGATCTGACTTGGACCTTATTAAGAGAGAACTATATTTTCTCCATGCCTCACACTCCAATTCTCCATCAGTTTTCTGTCTGCCTCCAAATTCTTATTGCAGAGTATCCATCCTCACGAGGTCCAAACCTCAGCTATAAGTTTTATATTTGTCACACTTCTAGTTCCTGTTTCTAGTGCAAGCAAGCCCTGTACTTGCTCTATCACCTCTCCATGCCTCTATAGGTTTTTCACCATCTCTTCTTCTCACTTCATCAGAGCTCTCTGTCCCAAGCTACTTAGCTACTTCAACTGTTTGACTTACTAGAAATGACTGCAGATCTCATCCATTTTCTCTTGGTTGCTGAGTCTTCTTGCTGTGACTAACCAGGATATCATCTGCTGTATGAAATGATGGCTTGCAATTGTTTCTTTCCTGTGAGTCACAACAGTGGACAAATAATCCAGAAGCAACATTAGAATTTAATCTTGTTTGCTCCAGTTTCGTTTTTTGACACCCCCTTGAATTGACATAGGGATTTTGTGAAGACAAAATGGTCCTTGCAAGTGAGATAGTACAGATTTCAAAGACTTTATCTTGATATGACTTTGTGAATTTTGTGCCCATACACACCATGCAACCAGATTATATCATAGGATTTGGGTGTTTAAAACAGTTTATTTCCCTGACGTGCTTCATGAGCAGTTCCAATCTGCAATGCAAATAGATCTCTGATGTGTTGGATGTGGCCTTGGCTTTAGTCATTTTACTGAGGTCATGGTTTTTTTAGCTCTCTGGAGAAAAATATTCCTTCTGTGAATCTTCACTGGTCTTTACTGAGAGTAACCAAATAATCATTTCTGAGACAGAGCTGCATGACACTTTTCTGTCTCTCTTTTCCACGAACACAGGTCTAAAACTTCTCACCATTACGTGGGTTGTTTCTGTCATCACCTCATCACTCAGCCCACCTGCTCACCGCCTTCTATCACAGGGGACTTTCTCCTGACCAGTCACTGTAATTGTTGGTGTGGAAAGGCTGCACCAAGAAGCATTAATATTTTTTGTTGCCTCTTAATGACATTTGGCAACTGAAAGTTAAAAGAAGTATCAGGATCATGACATTAACAAGCAGGAGGAAGGGAGTGAAAAAAGTCCCCATTGTCTACTGAGAATCAGAAATTATTCAGAGAAAATGGAGTAATGAAATTTACCTTTTTTTTTTTTTTTTTTAAAGGAGCGGTGGATATATTTTCTTAGCTCCATGAGAAATTCAAGTGGATTCAGGTCAATATGGGGTTAATGGCATTTCACAGGTCCCTGAGGGTACCTTGGCCTCATCCCATGCTTGGCAATGTCATGGAGGCTTTCAATTATCCAGGCACAAGGAGAAGTTCTTTTAAGTCATGGGTAGCATAAGGCCAGTTCTATAGGGTGTTATTTTGCAAGACCATTTATTTTTAATGGCATTCAGCTTAGGTGTTCAGAAGTCAACCTTGTGGGACAGCAAACATGCTAGGGATCTGCATTCACCTGGAGCTGCTGGAGGGGAGAGATAGCTCTAGAAAAACTGTGGAGGAAACTGGTGTGTGGGAGTTTTGAAGGTTTGTGAAGACTCTGAATATTACCATGTACAACTTGATGGTTCAAACCAAAGCAAAAGATGCTGTCATTACTGACCAATGAAATTGTATTTACAAGGTTTCTGCTCCCCTTTTTGTTTCTGGAAGAATGACAGTAAGAAGTACTTGGAAAACTCTAGCAGGTGTTCTAGACTCAGTGGAGGAAGTGGGAATCCTCCCAATGGCTTCATCTTTGTGGTGAAACTGCACCTTCTCTAACACCAGTGATCCAGTGTTACCTAGTCCATGTGGGTCCCCCAGGGTGTGCCTCAGATGTCTCCCTGCAGTGGGGACTGAATACCCCATGAAAGTGCATGTCCTCCCACTGATTGTAGGGGGTCAGCTCAGACTAGGCACCTAATGGCTGAATGGTAGATGGGTGCGAGTGGTCCTGCTTTCACCAGCTGGGGCCAGACCTTCAAAACAAATCTATTTGGTAAAGACCATGCCTGGGGGACTTTCACAGCTGCCTAAGCACGTTAAAAGCTTGTACTTCTTTGAAATCAAAGAACCTATACAGCTGTTTCTGAAAAGTCACTGATATCCAGTCAGCGCTGTATGGATCTGCAAATTTTGTGTTGTGTTGGGTTTGTTTGCTTGTTTTGGTGGGTTTTTTTGGTTTGGGTTTTTTTTGTTTGTTTGTTTTGTTTTGTTTTGTTTTGTTTTTTAATCTGGTTTTAAATTATTTAAATTATTATTCCATCCATGAAGCAGAGGGCACTATTTCATGCCCAGTTCCATTGATATTAAGAACTCCACATGGTCATTTGCCTTACTAGGAGCCTCTCTCTTCATGGCATTGATTGGTCTTTGGCTGGGAAGTACAAAATTAAACAAAGAAAACACTGAAAGGAACTCATATCTGAATTTGCTGGGGTAGAAGTGGGGAAAATTCTTTGTTTGTTCTTACCTATGCCACTAAATTAGCCTAATGCTGAGAATCCTTCCCTCGGGAAAATAAAAAAACAACCCCCAAAACCACCAACCAACCACCAATACTCAAAACCCCCAAAATCTGAAACTGTCTTATAAATGAAGGTCACCTGGTTCAACTCTGAGTCTCTTCTACATAACTACAAATAATTCTTTTAAAGGTGTTACCTTCTGAGAGCAATCACCCAAAATGCATGATTACTGTTGCTGATTTTAGTCTCATCACAGACGGCTGGGACATAGAGATCCACATTTGGTCACAACCAGAAGACAGTTTTCTGAATAATTTGGACTTTTTGGGAAACGTTGACTAAATCACTCAAATGCCATTAGAAAATTTGGAAGGTTTGGTTTGGAGAGAAAAGGGGAAAGACCTTCCCATAACTGTTCCTGACCATATCTATCCTATGAATTAAATAAAGTCCTTGCCCCAGCCCCTTTCTGCTGCTTTTTTTTTTCTTTTGTGAGTAGCAGCTATTTTTTTTCATCACATCCACAAATTGAAAATTGTGGAAGACAGATGTGGTGGTTTGTTTGGTTGGTTTTTTTAATGTCCTATGGGATTTTTTTGGCTGAGAAATCCTAAAGTGGATACTGAGTTAATGCCATGTATATATGACTCCACAATCATCTCACTTTTTTGATTAATTGGGAAAAGATGAGTGTCTTGTTTCATGTCTCCTCACTTTACTGGAGTTGGCATTGGTGCAATATGGAGCTCTCTCGTTTTCTGGCAGGGTGGGAGTTGGAGTAGCCCACAGAGGAGGCTCAAGCTTCCTCAGTGCTGGTAGTACCATTCAGAGATGGACGGAATGGTGAGAATGAAATTTCTGATAGCAGATAACTTAGTCTCTAGAATAAAAATTTAGAATACTGATGAAACTTTGTAGGTGTTTCGCTGAAAGAGGTATCAGAGGACTTTGTGGGCACTCTCTCTAGTACAAGAGACCTATTTAATTTAGGGATTTTGGATCTGCTTCTCACTTTCCTTCTGCTCTAAAAGACAGTCATGAGGTTCTGGACTGTCCCACAGCCCCGGAGGATGAATCCCTACTAACATCTTGAACAGCAAGGGCAGCACATCCCCGTCCACTCAGGCATATGCAAAACAGGCAGTCTGGGAGCTGAGCCAAATTTTTTGCAGGTTGTCTCCCAGTAATTTTCTGTGAATATACATCGAATAGTCTGCAACAAACAACTGGAAAGACCAGTCAGTTGCAAAAAATGTGATGTTAGTGACCTGTTTGATAGGATAATTCTGCTCAGATGGCATGCGTACATGTCCAAGTGTGGGACTTTGACTCACCTAATGACTGGCAGATGTAGGTTTGGTCAGGAAACATGGTGGGGCTTTCAGGTGCCAGCCCGGGCAGTGATCTTTGGCATGGAACACAAGTGGCCAGTGTAGCTGAGTACAGGGCTCTGCATGTCGCCGCTCAGCCTGAATGTTGGCCACTCCTGCATGCTGGGCATCTTTGTCCTGTTCAGACACTGCTGTAAATCTGGCTGCTACTTTTGCTCATTCCTTAGCAGACACTTTCCTTATGAACAGGTTGTACTGTCTCTGGTTTCTTGGCCAAATCACCACCCAAACAATTCCCATGGTGCTTGCAAATAAATAAGTTTTCCTCCATCCCATCTCAAAATTTGCCACATGGTCTTTTTCCTTCTGAGTTGACTGAGCTTCAGTAGTGGATGAACAAAGTATGTCTGCACCAGGTGATCAGTCAGCATCAGCCAAAACAGCTCTGCTCATTATAATGGAGTTTTTCTTGCACCAGTGAACAATCTCACCCAGACTCCATAAAAACACCTGGGATGCAGGTGATGAGAACATAGTATTAGCTCAGTGCTCACTGATGCTTGAGAAAATCCTCATCAGAGCTGTTATGATAATTTTTGCAAGCAGAAAATCCCTTGGCAAGGCTTTGCCCTATGGGACAAATTGGTCAGGACAGTCTCCAGCTGTAGCCCTGGTATCGGTCCTGGACCAGCTACTGGAGTACCACAAAGCTGTGCAGGTTCACTTAGATTGAAAGGTAATTATCACTGCTGCTCTAAACTGTCTCTGAGCATACAGACTTAATGGTTATTTGAATTGTAATAGTGCTTTCAGGTTCACAGAGCTGTTAAGGGCCTTGCTCTCATGTATGCTATGTTCAAACCACTACTAGGAGACCGTCACTGCCCAGGAGTTGCAGAATAAAGATAAATGGGTCATTCTGTGTGCTGTGCAGTTAATGGAACCTAGATTCATACAGATTTGAAGCTTATGCATCTATCCTTTTCCAAAATGCTCCCTCTGCTTCCCAGATCCTTACAATCCCTTCTGTTCTTGCTACAGGAACACCAATTTATCCCTACAGAGAACTCTCTTCCTCAACCTCAGCCACAGGTCAAGCCAGAGGCGGAACCCACCTTTGCTGTGTTGTGGATGAAGGCATGTAACCTGGCTGTTTCAGAGCTGCGTGCATGATTTGGTCAAGAAGCATGCACCTGCTAAATGCTTAGCAAAAAGCCACACTGAAGAGGGAGCTTCAAATCTTGCCTCTGACAGGGATACTTGTTTGGCTTTCTTGCCTTAAGCTCACAGAAACATGATGCAAGCAGCCCTTCTGCCAGGGAGAGGGTTTGATGGCATTAAAAATGATCAGGTTCAATATACTTTGATATCTATTGATATCACTTTGAGGCCTCCACCCCGAACTTTTGCACAAAACAACCACTCCGTTCCTCCGACCTTCTGATTTACAGTTGCTGCAAAACCGTAACAGGAACTCTGTACTGTGGGAAAAGGAACACTTCTAATCTGTGGAAAGCACAATATCAAAGTGTGTGCAATTAGTATGTGTAACAATATCCCTTTTAAGTACCTTTATCATCATGTATTTAATCACCTTCTCTGCTACAGCTGTGGAAGTACTGATGTCTCTAAAGAATGTAAAGTAAATAATCCACCGATGAATCTGTTGCACAGATTTAGCCTGTTGATGGAAAGGATTTCAGGTGCATCACAGAAGTGGTTTTTTTTTTTTTTTCAGTATGAATCTGGTCCATTACTGAGTCTTGGCAAGGAAAGCTTCTATAGTGGGATCTCTTCATGAACGCAAGCCCCATTTCACTGGCTTTACCTAAATTCAACTGAGCTGTAGTCTAAGGAACAAAGATTGTGTCCAGTCCCAGCAGGGACATCTGAGGTCTATGCACATGTGTATTAGGACAAGCCCTTGGTGATTTCTAAATCTCTGAGGCAGCATAGTCTAACTTAGAAAGAGTTTAAGAGCCATTTGATCTTTGATTTCTTTTGGATTTTCTCTGATTTTAGTCCATATCCTTGAGTTTTGATATTTTTCTCCCTATACGTAGGTGCTGTCTGGTAAGAAGTGGACTTCCTAATCTTCCTACATAGTTACAGGAATTAGAAAAGACTGGACTCTCCTTCTGAAATTGTCTGTCTCTCCGTTGTCGCTGCTGAGAGCCTATAGCAACTACAATTCTAGCTTATGTACCTAAACATTGGGTGCATTTAGACTTGTGTTTCATTCTCTCTTTGGTTACAGCATTTCACCTCTAATCAACAAAAGACTGTGCTAATTCTGTAGTGCATCCTTTAGGAGATGAAAGGCAGAGGAGAACAACAGGGATCAGAGAATGAAAAGGGAAAGCATGGTCGCTAACAGCAGAAAAATAACTTCCTCTCCCCACCCTGGGCTGTCAACAAGCCACCAGACTTTCCTACCCACTCACTCCTGCCTCCCTGGCTGGGCTGGGCAGCCGTTGTCCCATCTTTTTTTCAGTAGAATTATAGAAATCAATCCAAGGAAGACAAGGACGAGAGCTAACAAAACAATGAAGAGACACTGGTGACAGTTAGGGGGTGGAAGAGAAAGTGTGGGTGTGAATGAGAGAATGAGAAAGAGATTGCCTTTTAAAAACAGGAAAGAGCTGATAAATAACCCTGACTAAGGAAACGACTATGGGAAAGAGCAGCGTAGAGATGGATAGCACAGTTTAAATGCAGATGAAAATAAATGCAGATGAGTGAATAGTAGGAGTAAGAAAAGAAAACTGAGTTTGGATGAGTTAGCTTTCTTTATAATCTTTTAAGTGTAAAGAAATCTTTCCCAGGAGGCTTTCTACAACACAGTTAAAACAAACAAACAAACAAACAAACAAACAAACAAACAAACAAACAAACAAACAAAACAAAAAACTCCCCCAAACCACAAACAAAACAAAAAAAGTGATGTCACTCAGATAAGAATGACAACTAATGTTGCCTGCCTTCAAACCTCATGACACATGCAAACAACCCTAAGTCTGGAAATCCTGCTGTAGAAATCCAGCTCTGCACAAAGTCCTGCAGGTGCAGTAGAGAGACTGCAGCAATGATAAATAACTCTTCTAGGGACTCCAGGCATGCATCCTACTTCATCTTGCACCACTTGCCTCCTTTTTCAGGTAGACCTACAAAAACGATTCAGAGGAACATGAGGGAAGATACGCACAAGAAATCAGTTCTTTAATAGAAAGCATGGTTTGTGGTTGGGTGTGTTTATCTCAGCTCCCTAGGGTTTCAAAGGGCTCCCTCCTCTCCTGCTCCAACCTTCTCTTCCTCCTGCTATTACCTTGAATGAGTGTTAAGCTCCTGCTGCAGATTTTTAAACACTGATATAAAACATCCTGCCTCTGTCACTATTGCCTAGTTTATGCTTTCCCTAGGACCCTTTGAATTATGCTGAGCAGAGCTATCGGAGGCTTAGTGGCAATTACTCTGAGGGAAGGATTGATTGCTTCCTCAATCTGCTGTCACTCCAAATCAAGCTGGGCAGGGGGAAGAGAGGCTATTTTCTCATCAGGTAACAGTGTTTGAAGATAAGCAGAAACAATCAAAACTAAACTATAGCCTTTCAGTTTCATGAAAAGAAAGTAGTCTTTCCTACCAACTTTTGCTAACTACAGGAGTTCTGCTCCACACTATTACCTCCTTCATTACCTGCTCCAGAGAGATTGACATCTGCAGATCCCACAGAAAAAGGAAATAATGGCAGGGAAGAGGGAAGGAAATGGTACCTTCTTTCCTCTGGAAGAATGAAGGTCATGGGAAGAATTTTGCAACTCTTGACATGGTTGGGTGGGAAAGATGAAAACCAAATACTACCCATAAAAATAAGCAAAACGAGCATAGAAGCACAAATTAAAAGCTAAATGACTCTGACCTTGCCAAGGGCCTCTTGTTTTGTGTTTTTTTAGCTATAGAAAACTGAATAGAACCTAGAAAAGAAGGATAAGCCAATCCAGCAATCTCTCCTGACATCAGCAGAAGATGATCTGCTCTAAGATATGTACCAGATTTACCCACTGTGATGAGCTGATAGTCATGGGAACCTAGCTAGAAGTTTCGCTGGTCTAGGGGTAATGTGTTAAAACCCCTGGCTGTGGCAGGGGCACCCTGATGTTGTTGTCAGCAAGCTGCTGGTCCTCTCCTAGGTAAGGAGCACACACTTCAGCTTGTAGTCATCCTCACAACATGTTATATAATATGTCTCCCAGGAATTAAAAAGCAAGCTACAAACAGGTACATGTCTACCCTCTAGGTCCTCATGCTTCTTGAATCTTACTAGTGCAATTTAAAAGATTGTGCCTACATCTTCTGAATTAGCCTGGTGAAAAGAGTGTGACTCCCAAGTATAATTGCTTTGGTTGGTGTGACTGATCAATACCTTTGAAAAAGATGGGAATCTCAGATTAGTTGTATGTGTGATATGAATGGGAGCATATGACAAGTTCCTTATAGTTGGCTTCAGTCCTGCTTCTTGCAGGAAAAACGTGTGATAGTCAATTTGCTGTTAAGACTCTCCCCAAAGAGTTGGAAGCTTGGGGTCCTAGATTCGGGTAGATGTGCTCAACATACATGAGCCATTTGGAGAGGATGGTCTGTAGGTCCTTGTGAAATAAAGTGTGAAACTGAGCAAGTGCCAGCCCTAAGGCTGGTGGGAGTCTGCTATTCTGGAACTCCCAGATGCTCATTTTGTGGGCCAGTGTCCTCCGAAAATATCCTCACAGATCCGTGTTGATGCCACATTGATGCATCTTGCATCCTAGCTCACCATATCAGATGGTGTCGTAGGCTACACAGTCCAGGGAAACAGCCATGGTTTTATTTTGTTCTCTCTCTTTTTCCCACCTCTTCCTCATTAAATAGTATTCTTTGCCTGACTTCGCTGCTGTCATCCCCTTTGCCTTTCACCATGCCTTACGTGTTACGCCTTTCAGTGTAAGAAACCGTAAGGACAAGTAGCTAATACTGGCTTTTATTTCCATGAGCTGTAAGACATTCTTCTCTTACAATCCTTTGGATTGTACTATGGAAATTTTGTGCTTATGCCACATTTCTTTTTTTCCTTATGATTCCTCTAGTCTTTATTTCTATCATCTGTGGGGGGGATGAGCAGCGAGCCCTTCTGTCCATGTGCATCTGGTTTTCTGCTGCACCAAACTTCCTTGGGAGGGTCCTACTTCCATACCATTTTAGCATGCATGTTATTTAGCTGACTTATCTCCAACTTGCAATTTGTGCTGCATTTGACGATGTTTGATTATGGGTTGTCTGTGCAGATAAGCACCTGTCCGCATTTTTCTAGCTGGTTTTTCTTCTGACCACAGATGGCTGACTGGGAGATTTCCTTAGAGATTGCTTCAGTAAACTTTGAATGTGGTCTGTGGTGACACTGCAGAAGATGCAGACAACATACTGAGCCCTAGCAGAGTTGCTGCAGCCTCCACAACTGTAATTACTAAGTAGTCTCGATGTGTGAGTCACTTCAAGTAAGGTAAGCTTGGTGTGGATGAGACCAAAGTGAAGTCTAGCTGCTAATCAGCACACTAAAGTGTACCCAGGATCTTATCACATATGCTGTAATTACCAGCTAGGGAGAATCAAAGCTGTTGACAGTGAACCAAATCATCTGAATACTGATAATTGTGGGCATGGACATAACTGTGTATTATAAATGTTGACCTCGGAGCTGGTACTGAAAATTGAGCTGCAACTCAGCTTTTGAAAATACTGTCTGTGACATGAGGCTGACAATAAGGGAGCAAATTCTGAGCTCCTGATGGTAGGATTTGTCCAGTGCAATGCAAATTATCAAAGATCAGGAATGTGTAGAAATAGCGTAGAAATAGAGCAAGTCTCAAACTGGCTTTCCTTGGGGCAGAAGAAGTGACTACTTTAAATTACTCGTGTGATGTCAAAGACCACTAGAGCTCACAGGCTTGGGAAACAAAGGAAAATAGGGGAAGTGTCTGGTTCCACCAAACTAATTACTACAGTATTGCTAATGTCATGAGAAGAAACTAATAAACCTGCTGGCATGCTGGGCGTAGATGCTTTAATCAATGGGGAGTTGCATGCCATCAGCACCAGGGTGGGATGCGCTCTGTGACTGACAGACACTGAGAAGGATCATCCTCTAGCAGCTTCCAAGTAAACAGAGGTGGAACTGAAGTTTGCACCGGGAGAGCAAACTGAACTAAGCAATAAAATTCGTTTTGGCTAGCAGCTCCGAACGCTTGCCTTCTGCAGCCGCTGGCACCGGCCGGCAGATCAGTGAGTTTCGATACGGCGAGTGCGCGCTGGGGCTGCGTGGCTGCTGTTACTGTGTATTATTTGTTTCTGTCACAATTCATCTCTTTTTCCAAGCACTAAAGCTAACAACCTATTACCAAAGAATGACCAAAAAAAAAAAAAAAAATCTGGCATGTCTCCAAATCCTTCCCACCAGCCGTAATTCATTGTGACTTTATTTTGGGCCAATATTTCCTCCTTGTTGAAAAACTGCCCTAGTGTCCTCTTTAGTTCTTTGACCTATGACTTGAAAAACAGAAACCTTGGCACACCGCTTGTTTGTATCGGCCCTGGCACTTGATGCAGGGCTCTCCAAACAAAACTCTGTGCCTACATAGACAAATGGTACGAGTCCAATTAAATCCTCTCCTGACGTATATTTAAAATGTAGAATTTATTGATTTCATGTTAATGAGTTTANTTTTTTTTTTTTTTTTTTTTTTTTTTTTTTTTTTTTTTTTTTTTTGTTTTTTTTTTTTTTTTTTTTTTTTTTTTTTTTTTTTTTTTTTTTAATGTAGCCTTCATCTAGGTAATATTCTTGTCTGCTCAGTTCCTCTTCCTATATTGGCTGGAATTTTTCGCCTCCTGCCCATTGTAGATTGCTTCACTCTCCGGTGACTCCTGCGTTTCACTCTGAGCGGTTGCAACAAACATCTGAAAGACATATGCAGCGAAATATTTGTGCTTCAGTGAACTTGATTGCTGTTCAAACATCAACCAACCACACTGTTTGTTTTAAGACACTATTGTTAGCATGACCCTATTAACTACAAATTTGCTTGTTATGTTCTCAGAAATCTGAACAATCAACAAGCAAGGACCATGAACTCTGGAAAAGTGCACCCTCTTCTCTTCAAATAGGGGAGTAAATTTGAGGACAGCTGATGTCAGGAGCAAAGAAGATCCTTCCTCTACCAAATAATTTTCAGTAAATATTCTTTGTGAGGTGTTCATACTCCTCCCAACCCCCTGCTCCCTGCCCCCCTATCCCACCCTGCTCCATGAAGGTGGAAAAAGGAAAAAAATAGCTTTTGTAACAAAATGTTATTTAATATCTACAATGCAATAGAGTGAGAGAGAAAGAGGAACATGGAAGAAAGCAATGAAGGGAATTGATGAAGAAACCGAGTAAAGGAACTCTCTTAAAAGATCAAAATCTGTAGGCATGGGGTCAGAGGTTTCCAAGCACATGAATACTTGGCTGTGAATGGCTAAAGCTAGAAAGCTAGGGAAGAGCAAGCTGTCATTGTTCCCCCTTTTTTTTCTTTACTGAAAGCAGTAATAGTGAGACTTAGGAACCTGAGTTAAAAAATGCAGCAATGTTTTCCATTATAACCATTTTAATTACAATTTAGTTTTTTAAAAATTCTGTTGACCTGGCCTGCACAGTTGGTGGCTGGTAGAAAACCAGAAAGCCTTCTCCCCATCCTCCCAAAATGGAACCCAAAAATTTCAGAGGCAACATTGCTGGTGGTGTCAATGTGGTAACTCACACCATCCCAATGGGCTTTCTAAATCCATTTATGCTGCATACATCACTGAAGCCATTGCACATGTTTTCATTCTGCTCTAGACATGTTCATACGCTGCTGCTTCTTATAAGAACTGTGTGCTATTTGTGATTGTGTTAAGTGACTTATATGTGTCACCCAACAGTGGTTTTTCTGTTCTTTTCCACAACAAGAGTCTTAGTGGGAAATTTTGCATGTCTGTGTTACACACATAGCATGAGGCTGTTGGAAAACCTCTCACAGTCAGTGCAGACTGTGGAGTTGATGATTTGACAAAGGCTTTATTTTGTCTTAAGCTAGCCCCAGAAATTTCCGTCTCCTCAATAGATGAGGCTGCCCTGGTTTGAAGCTCTTTGGACTGGAGGAACAAAGCTATTAGTGTTCTGAGGCTCAGAACCTTACAGGAGGCTGCTCAGGTGCCCTGAAGCACCTGCAGCAGGAGCGATTAGGATTTCTTTCTTTTTTCTTTTTTTTTTTTTTTTTTTTCATCCAGCCAATCATGCAGAATGAAATTTTGCCTCAGTTGTAGGTACAGCAAAAATTAATTGTGCTCTAGACAGCATTGAAAGCCATCCTTGGCCTGACTACTATAAACCACCCGGATAAATCTATCCAATTTTTCTACTGAGATACTGAGCAGCCTTGGAAAGAGATTTGTTATGATTCTTTTGCATCATTCCTTGTTATCTGGGTTGTATCTATTCTTTATGATCTTGCAGTTTTACTGTGCTGTTGCATACATCAGTATAAACTGTTACGCCATGGGATGCCCAGGATTATAGTGCCATGAATAAATTAACAGTGTTTCCACGAGATACATAAGGAAAGGTGTTTTTGGAAAACTTATCTTGCAACAATCAAAAAAAATCATGGAACACAGTGCTGGGAAGAGGTAGCAAGATGTTGGTGATATAGGTAGAGCAAGCCTGGTCTAATCTGAATTTTTCTCAGGTAGAAAAGTGTAGTCATGTGGATATTTGACCTGGCAACAAGTGTGGTCATAATATTAATCCATTCTAGAACTATAACTGTAAAGGCATTTCTTCCTACTACTGAAGCTTTGCTGAACATTGCAAATGTAGAGTTGAGTCCAAACTGCAGGATTTTTGCTTCCTTTCTATGAAGACAGACTCCATCATCACAAGATAAGTATAAAATAAGATAAACTTCAAGTTGGAAATATATAATCTGTATGTCTTAAAGCCCACCACCCCTTCCAGTCTGAATAAGACAATGACCTCCCTTTTAGTCAAATATCCAAACTATTTAACCCACCTTTGACCTCATAAAGCACTTGTATCCTATGATACTGACTTTGTCTCCATTACTATGATGTTACTGCACTGAATAACATCATATATGAATTTCTAACTTTCTTACTTGAAGACTTCTGCCTGAACTCCATCTCAGTCTAGAAGCTGATCAACAAATATTAATATATGGGATTCATTGGAAACAGTCCAACTGATATATATCATCCTCTTAGATCACCTCAGTGGTTAAAGTTAACTTTCTGTTCTGCCGCATTTAAAGGATTTTTCACAGTCCACTTCTTCTAAGCATGCCCGGTCCCTTTTCTTATCTTTATACAACAGTGGTTATAAATTGTACAAGTCAGATCAATAAAAGGGGATTTTGAAGCAGGGTGAAAATAAATGTCATGCTTCATAATTTCTTTCAAGACATAGCTATCTTTATTATTGTCACGCCTACACCTTGCTAAAAATAAGCTCAGGTTAGAAGCCAGAGTCAAATTCATTCTCAGAAATGTCCTTTTCAGGTGTTCCCAAAGAATTATTTGAGGATGATATTATACACCACCACTGTGCCAAGTTATACGCCTTCAGAAACTCAGAGAAGGTGAATCTTCGCAAGTCTTCCAGCCCAAAGGGCTCACGACACTGTCACACACTGCAAAATCCTCTGTGAGCCTTTCATGTAGTGAAGCCCTCTCAGTGGAGGAAGGTTTCCTGATGATTAGTGTGAAGGATAAAGTTGCTAGTGTTTCCATTAGATTTCCATGTGTATAAACACCTGCTGAAGAGGAGGCCAGGTGAGAGTAAGGACGAGGGAGCCAGACATTTCTCCAGAGCATCCACTAATATTGCAAGAGGTACTGGGCTCAAGTTAAAACACACAAAATTCCATCTGAACTCAGGGAAACACTTTTTTCTTTTTTTCTGAGGGTGGTCAACAGTGGCACAGGTTGCCCAGAGAGTCTGTGGAGTCTCCATCAATGGATATACTCAAAACTTGACTGAATGTGGTGTTGGGAAACCTGTTCTGAGAAGATGAGGCTGGATGAGATGGTCTCCAAAGGAGACCCAGTTGCAAGGGGTTGAGGACCCTTCCAGCATCCAATTTGTGAGCCTGCAGTTTCACACTGGACTCCAGGAGCTGCAGATATCTTGCAGATGCCTTAATGCATTGTAAGGGATTGTGCGTTTCAGCATCCCTAAGGCCACGTTATTGCTGTATCAGTAGGAAATTTCCCATCTCCCTGGGAGTCTCCTTTCACATGTCCATGGACACTTTTTTCCATTGGAATATGCAGTATATAGACTGTAACGCTTGCAGGGCTCATGTTTGAATGCACAAGTATAAAAGCAGGGAGGGAAGAGGAAGTCTTGCTGAGCTGCAAGCTTTATTGTAAGCTATAGTCTCCTGCAGTGATCAATGAAAGTAGAGGGAAGCCTCTTTCTGTTACAAATTACCAGGTCAAACCCTTCATCTGTGAAGACTAAGGCTGTTGAGAGAACCTGCAGAGGTTATATTAGAGTTATGGATTGAAATCCCTTGTGTGACAGCTTGATACCTTTAGGTTTATGGAGTCAGCTAATTTATTACATCAGGATTACATTCCTTTGAATGCTCTTTGTGATCCAACTGTAGAGATGGAGTGCAAACGCAAGCTTTAAAATCTTGTATGAAAGATCTTTGCACATTTAAGTGCTCTCTTGGTAGTTGCTCTGTCTTTTAGGGTAGATAGATTGCTGTATGTATGTGGAGACTTTTGTTTTTGAAGCATCCTTGCTATACCTTTGTTACAGGCTTTATTATGGTTTTATATGTGATAGGATACAATAGAGTTTAATCAGTCTGAAAGAAAAATGCAGACTACAGAAACAGTGTTTACTGGTACCTCCTTCACAGAGTCACTTCTGCAGCTCTGGAACACTGCTGTGTTCAGCAGCCCAAGGGACTGTTCCCAGCCCAGAGGCTGCTTGTACAATACCGGGTCTGTGGGGATGTGGAGAGCAGTCCCCGTGGTGCAGAGGGTGGTTTGGAAATGCTTAGGGAATTCTCTCTTCTTTAGCCTTAGCATTCATCTTCTCTGCCCCAGATAAGCTGCTCCCTCTGGAGCATTTCCAGCAGCCTTACTTCAGCCCTAGAAGTTCCCCTCCCTGGAGTGCAGTCCAAGGGGCTATACCCACCTCCCCGCCCTGGGTTAGCAGTACCACTAACCCCTTACACCCCACACTGCAGTGGTAATTTCTGCATTTTCACGTACAAGGGCCTTGTTTCAGGTCATCTGAACCTTGACACGTATGACAGGCCTTCAAAACAATCCTTCACATAGCATTATCAGGCAACTTGCGTGAATAATTTTGTTTTGAGGAGAATCTGATGTATGAGGACTACTAATAAGGAGAAACGAAGACAGACATGGGGAAATGAGGGAGGAGTAAGAGACAGAGAGACTGGGGTAGGAGGATGGCTCCAAAGAGAAACTATGCCACCCATGCTACCAAATTGTTTGTTTTAAGGAGAGGCTGAGTTTAGCATGCATGAAAACATAATACTCCTGTCCACGCCAATAAAAAGCATTGTTGTCTCGAGTGTACAAAGCTGGAGTGAATTTGGCATGCAGCAAGCCCCTCAGATTGTCTGAAAATTAAACATGGGTGGAAGAACCCAGAAAGACAGAATTGATCAGAGCAGACTGAGCTTAAATAAGAGTGCCTGAGCGGAGACGCGATGGCTGCAGGTGCACAGTAGGAAGCAGTAAAAAGGTCAGGGATGGAGTATCACTATTAATGAGTGAGGACAGAGCAAGGAATAATGGGCTCAGCATGTGGTTGGACTCAAGAGGTAACAATGAAAATGGCACTGTATCCAGGATGTCTCTGTCTTTGTTTGTTATGTTCAAATTACTTTCACAGGCTTTAACAGCAAGCTGGTGTGGTCCTTTTTTCTTGTCTGGGAAGGGTGTATATGCCTCAGAGACTCCCTTTGCAGGTGAACTTCCCCACTTCTCTCCTTTTGCTGGCACACTGGAGCTGTAAAAGGGTCCAACATAGCAAAGGACCATGCACCTGAGATGCCTAACGTAATGAAAAAGCATGTAGCTGATATGCCTCAGGGGAGAGGGTGTGCCCTGTCACCCAGATCAGCACGTCTCAGGGGTGTAGCAGAGGAAAATCGCAGAGTCTGTGGTAAGAAGAAAAGCCCTGCTATCCCCAGCAAACTGATGTATAGTACCTATGGAGGACTAGAGGCAACTGCCTGTCCTTGAGGAGGCGGAAAAATCTGGGATAAGAAATGCTATTTCTGTCAGGCTTGCTCATTTGTGCATTTCAGCATTACTTTCAGGAATATGTTACTGTGGCGGGTTGACCTTGACTGGATACCGGGTGCCCACCAAGCCACTCTATCACACCCTCCTCAGTGGGATGGGGTGGGGAGAAAATAAAATGGAAAAAAACTCATGGGTCAAGATAAAGGCAGTTTAATAAAGCAAAAGGGAAAACTGTGTGAAGAAGCAAAAGACATCAGATTTATCACTACTTCCCACCAGGAGGTAACGTCCAGCCACTTCCTGGGAAGCAGGGCTTCTACACACAAAGCACTTGCTCTGAAAGACAAATGAATAATGAATGCCCCCCTTCCTTCTTCTTTTCTCTTAGCTTTTATTGCTGAGCAGACATAAGATGCTATGGAATATCCCTTTGGTCAGTTTGGGTCAGCTGTCCTGGCAGTGCCCCCTCCCAAGATTGTGCCCACCCCTAGCCTACTGGGGCATGGTCAGTGTTGGAGAGACATCCTTGATGATGTGTAAGCACTGTTCAGGAGTAACCAAAACACCGATGTGTTGCCAACGTCTTTATAGCTACCAATACGAAGCACAGCACTGTGATGGCTCCTATAGGGAACATGAACGCCACCTCAAACAGACCCAATACAATTACTTTGGTCTTTATTATTTATTGTAATAATTAACCTTTTCTGTCTTTAAAAAACCCATTCCTTCTTGGGAAGGTATTCTTGCTTACTAGTAGTTCCCAGTAAGGCGGTATCTGGTCCTTATTTTAAGTCATTCTCAGGAATGTTGGATCAAACAAACTACCTCCTGTAAAGCATGCCTAAACTATGTAGCTTGTTGAAATTTGATTTAGACTGTAAAGTTATCTTGAGGAAACCTAGACCTTTCATAGAGGACAGAATAACTTGAAAAAGAAGACATAAAAAAAGATATTCCTATTTTGACCCCCCTTGTATTGTCCTGGACTGCACGACCACAAAAAACATGGTTTCAGGTGGGCAAAATGACTGGGTGGGGAACCCTTATCTGGCCTGGTATATGTGGTTTGGTTACCTGAATTAGAAAGAAGAACACTACTAAAAATGTCCATTAACGGGTGTGCAAACAGCAAAGACATTCTACTAGTAGGTGCTTTTGTTTCCACTGCAAAGATTTAGTGGGCATTGTGTGTTGGACAGGACTTTGAGTAAAGGTAGGCAGTCAGGTCCTCCTGGTGGCATTAGTGGAGCTGAACAAACTTTCATCCCACTTGAGCAGCCCATGGACACAGAGATGGCTGAACCACCAGTGGCTTCATCACAGCCAAGAGGATTGCAGTAAGAAGGTGGCACAACCTTGAGATGGAGCTCCCATGGGCCTGGGGGGAGGACTGAAAGACAAAGGAGATTAAAGTCTCAGGCATTTAATAAAAACCAAGACACATTAGGAAGAGATGCTGGCAAAGTTCCACCAAGGCTGCCACTAGAAGGATGAGGAACGTGATCAGACTCAGGTAAAGATCAGGGAATGGCTGATATGCCCCCGGGAAAGGAAATACTCATTTCTGAATGACTCAGTCTGTAGTATTGTTGCCCATGGCTGCTCCATGTCCTCAAACAACAGTTTGCGCTTATGCAGTGCATTTAAAATAAGCTTTATGCAGAAATTATTTTATCAGCCATCAAAAGGCAAAAAGACACATCTAAAATGTTTTTGCAGAGTGAGTCATCTGCCTGTAAGGGCATAGCAGAATGACCATGTCAACATGGTCTCTTGAGTCTTTGATATTTGAAGGTGTTATTGATTCATAACCTTGTTCCACATGCTAGAAGTTGGCTGTACAGTCTCCAGGATCTCCTGTCCTGGAACAAAGGAAGTGCAGAGCAGAGAGAGCAATCAGGATCTAGGCATGAATCCCAGTGCTATTTATATATTCCTATTCATTGAAATTATGAATCCACCTAAACGATGACCATGACACTGGTGGTTGTCTCAGCATTTGAAAACACACTTCCTGAGAGGAGAACAGATTTACACTTTTCAGTGAGTTGTGAAGTCTTGTGCAGACCTGTAAAAAGAGGAATAAGTTAGCTTATGCAGATTTTACATACTGATTGGCTCACTATGGACTGTCAACTGTGAAAGTATGCGAAAGGGACAGATGACAATTTCGTTATTATCTAAGAACTAAACTCTTACATCTTTTTTGCTAAGCAACTAGTACAAAAACTAGTGACTTGAAAAAACAATGAAAGGCTGCCACAGATTTTTTTCCACTGTTTTTTATGTAGGTCACTTGATTGTGACAGTAAATTTAAAATTGGCCTTCCTATATTCACCACAGCTCAAATCACATAGCACAACCAAAACTTCAAAATTACAGAAGGGAGTTAATCTTGTCAGTACTTGAACATGTGGAAATGTTAAGGCTTGTCCAGCTGAAAGGCTGTTAAATGTTTTCTCTCAGACCTGGTTTTAGGTGAAGCTTACTCACTGCAATATTAAGTTCTTCAAAGATTATCTTCCTTCTCTAAGCACATACAAAACAATAGGGATGATGGACAGACACTTTATTACTGAGTACTATTAGCTTTTTCACAATATCCTGGGTGCTTTCCTGTTACCACGTTAAATTTAGAAAAAAAACCTGATCGCACATGAAAATTAAGTTGAATCAAAATATTCATTTAATGAGGCCTATGTTAGCTCTCAAACACTGACTTCACATTTTCATTTCAACAGTGTTCGTATGTTTCATGAATCTTTGAGTTAGAAGTGATTTGATACTTTTATCTTCAGCTCCTGGCTGTCTCCACTTCTTAGAACTAATAGAAGTTGCTGCTTTCATTTCTGCTTGAAATTCAACAATGGAGAGACCTTTTTGTGTGTGTTAGCAGACTTGGACAGATTATATAAACCTGCTAAATATTGATTCTGCAATTCCTGAGTGTCAATTATCCCTTTAAAGAGCTTAAGCAATGATTAAATATACTAAATGCCATTTTAAATAATAAATTGATGCTTTGGATAATTATATATATTAATATAACTGCATATTTTATGATGGTAGAAAAGCATACATGGCAGTAAAAATGCACACTGTTAAGAGTAATGGTTCAGCTTTTAATTTTAAGAGGCGTTCCTCATTTCCACCCTAGAGAGGTAAAGACGTTACTTGTGAATGATCCATTTAACATTTTGGGCAAGGAGGGGGGTAGGAAGTCCAAGCCCTCATTAAGCTCTCAGCTGCTGGGGTGTAGCTCACCCCACCTCTGCCCCGGCCCCTCTTCGTGAAGGTTCCCAATGCTGCAGAGGGTTACTCAGCTGAACCTTTAAACCATTAAAGGGATAATTCAAATTAATTTGAATTTGTCCTTTGAAGGACAGGGTCCTTTCTATAAAACAGTAAGAAACATTGCCACGTTTACATTTTACTGATGCAAAAATGTACATTTTACTGAATAGCTGCATAAAAATGCCCTGAGTAGTTAGTCTGAAGTACAGCCGGTTGCCCTTGGGCGTGAGCCACTGGAGCTGACTGCTCCAGCCTTTTGGGCAGCAGAGATGCTGGGATGCACCTCACAGCCGAGTTGAGCTGGAGAGCAGAGCTGCCAGCTTTGGGCATGGGGCTGGGCTTTGCTTTCTGGTGCAAGACTGCTGCACTTCCAGGTGCTCTCCTTGCACGTGTTGGCACTTGTATGCATTAGCAGGAAAAATGGGCTAGAACTGCCTGGAGACTTACATTTCCCCAGTCTGCACAGACAGTGTAGTGCTGGTGTGGTGGGAACTGGTCCCAGCGGGTCCTAGCTCTGGCTGGCCCTACACCAGCTATGCACGACAGGGACCTCCAACAGACCCTAAAAACCGTCTTGTGCTCTGTGCAAGAGACCTGATGCTTCTTAGTAAGTGATCTTGCAGGAGGGAAACGTAGAAGTAGGCAAGGACAGGAGGAGTCTGAATTATTTTCAAGGGGTAAATATGAATGCTCTGTGATGGACATTAATTCAAGCCAGTGGAGCTATGTCTGCCTACTGGTATCGTCCCTCTGAAGAGCTATTCCTCTTTTGTGATCATGATGTACACTTGTACAATGGTTCCTGTCTGATGCTGAGGTCTTTGTGCTCTTTAAAATTCTCAAGTGGGTCTTTAGTAAGCAGGAGCAAATGTCAAATGCTCTGCTGACTTGACTTGTCAGGTGTGTTGGTGAGTCAGGAAAAGGGCTGCGACATGGTTCTGCCACTGGAATTTACCCACTGGCTTTTCTGGCTCATGCAGAGCTGCTGAGATGTTAGCACACTGGCTGGTCTGGCAAACAGCAGTGATGCTCTGGCTTGAACCAATATGCTGGTAAGTAATGTCCCGGCAACATGGGATGGAGAGGATAGATTTAGATTATATGGAAATCTTCACAAAAGCAAAATTCCTTTATGTGCATTTTCAAGCTTTCACTTCTTTGCCATAGATTCTTCCATTTCTAGCTCTCACCTCCATCCAGTGCCCATTTTTCTATCTACCTACTATAAAACTCTTCCTTAAGTAAACACAAAGATTTAATGAAGTAATATCTCAGAGTAGTTCCTTTCTCTTTGAAGCCCCACTGGAGTTTTCTTATGCAAAGCATATTATCAGGACAAATAATATTCTTCTGACTCCTTCACAAATGATATGTTGAAACAATACCAAGTTCATGGTGCATAAGATGCCCTTAGAGTCAATACTGGAGTCAAGTGAAGAGGATACAATAAATTAATCAGTGTGGTTCAGATTTGCTCATGCAAGTGAGTAAGATCTGAGCTCTTGATCCAAGGCTCTGAAGTACAGCAGCTGTCAGTTCTGCCGCCAGCCTTTCTCTCACAAAATCACTTTGTTGTTCCTCCCTGTATTCCATGTTGCATATAATGTGCACGAGCTGGCAATAAAACACTGCATGCAAGGCTAGAAATAGCCATGTGCACTAAAGTGCTGACTGAGCACTTTAAAGAGCTTTTAGGTTGCTACCTTTTAGAGGTGGTCTCTGGGAACTGTGTGTTCAATTCCCATGTTTCCTCTGTAGATATGGGGGAGGACCCTTGAGAAGTCTTATGTTCATTCTTGCTGAAGATTGCTGCTTAGCTGCTCTAGCTGCTAGAACTCTGGGAGAAGAAAAAAATGTGCTGTTTTCAGAGATGGGGACCCCTGCAGTGAGTGGACACCTCCTTCCTGGAGTCCAGGTTTGAAGGAAATGCAAACTTCCTTTAGCTAAACCAGGTGTCTAGGGGAAACAAGGTCAGGAATGGTGCACAGGTGGCTGGCAAGGAATGAGCAATTTACCAGTTCTTAATCAGAGCTTTGAGTAGAGGGAAAATTAAGGTTATCCCATATGGATTCCAAGGAAGCTGGTTAGCAGGGTGTGAAAGATGGAGGAGGATTTCAAAGTCAAAGCACGATTTCAGTGGGAAGTTGCTTAATTTTTACTGTAGTACAGTTATTTTTCTTTGCTTACTCTTGCTAAAGAGTGAAAAGACATCCTTTGATTTGATTAGAAGAGCCAACCATTGTCAGGGGCACTCTGACAAAACCCTTCAAGAGCAGGGGCCTGAAGTATCTGGAGCTCAATGGCTGACAGGGGAGACACCAGCTCAGATGAGGAGGAAATTGAGATAGGGTGCAATGAACTCAAACACAGTAAAGCCATCATGAGTTCCCAAATCTCACACTTACAGCCTTTACAGTGACTTTAACCACTGCCCAGTGGTAGTTGAGCAGCTACATCTCTTCTGACGATGAGGGTCAGAGTTTTTATTATGTTTCTGCCACCTCTTGCGGATGACATTCTGGTTTAATTCCAGTCTCATTCCAATTTAAGGGTAGAGAATCACAGCTGTAATTGCTGACATTTACTCTTCTCCACAGAGAAGCCACGTATAAGGAACTAGTTCAGCATAGCAGTTAAGTCTGAAGTTTGCCTTCTGCTGAAGTTTGCTGAGCCTCAAGACAAATGTGTGTGTGTGAGAAGGGATGCATTCAAGCATGTGCTGAATGATGAACCAGCATAGGATGAATACTTGACTTTCCACCACAGGTTAGCTGGTCCAAGGCATGCTGGTTTGGTGATGCTGAGAAATATATAGCAGCTTGACTCCCTATATAGACAAGAAGGCATCTTCAGTCTCCAGGGGTGGTGCCTCAGTACTTTTTGTAACATTTAGATCATTTTTAAAGGTATTTAAGAATTTACAGTAAGTCCTTGAATTCTTTCACAGGCCACAAATTAATTAGCTTGCTCCTTAGATTCCAGCAAGCTAAGTGGAAATGCTTCAGAGGTTCCTTCCCTGGAAAATGTAAAACATCCTTTGATTAACTCCCCACTTCATGATAATGAAGGCCTAGATATTTTTAAAGAGCTTAATGTGATTTTTAAATTTGTTTAAGTGTCAGAGTAGGCTTCCAGCCAGAGTGTTAGAGATTAAACCCAAAGTTAGAAGGAAAGAATTTAGCTGGTCACCAACAAAGGGAGACCCTTCTGCTATGAGGGAAGGAGCATCTATCTCTGCCTGCTGACTGAGGCAGTCCACAAAAAACCCCAATGTACTACTTCAAGCTGCAGATGGAGATGAATGAAAGGCTGGGTGCCCAGTGTCAACTCCACATCTTAGCTGTCAGTTCTCACACCCATCTGTGTTTATCATGAGTCTGGAGGACAAGCCATAACTGATCAGAGCTGTAAAGGTGTTTGAGAGAGACTTGTGAACTCTCCCCCTGGACCAGGCTACATATATGCCCCACCAAAGCAGATCTTGCATTGCCTGGCTGGCCAGTCATCTCTCTTTCCTGCAGTAATCTCTGGAGATTGGGGGGTCCTGCTGCCTCCTCCTTGGGTTGCCTTTCCCTTAATGCATAAACACTTGCCTATCTCTCCCACCTGCTCTCACTTCCTCAAAGATCACACTGGATTTCCTCTCTTTGGAGCTCATTTCTCTGTCCTGCTTCCTGAATACTCTGGCTGGAAGATTTGAAGCAAGATCTCCTTACAGATGACAGTAAAGGAAAACTAAGTCAATTTCTTAGGTTTCTGCTGAACATAAAGCTCAGGTGAAATCTCAAGGTATTGAGAAAGGCTACAGTGAGAGAACAGGCTTTTTGGAGCTGCTGAAAAACATGAGCTGGCCAGATGCAGAGCAAAGAAATCATACTGTTGTTTACATGGAGATAAATCAGTCAGAGGGGAGCTGGGGTTTCTTGCAGGTCTAGTTCCCATCGACTATCTGAGGTAGGTTAGTTAACAGTTCCTGGGAGGAGATCCTTTGGGGCTTAGACCATGGAACTGCAGAAATGGAGAAATCGGATGTTCCCCCCCAGTCTTGGTGCTGAAACTTCCTCAGACAAGGCCTTGGTGGAGTTCTGTGAGGGTGCATTGCAGTAGGGAACTGCCAGCAGGTGCAGATCTGGTGTATCTGTGCCAAAATACACAGCTTCACTGTGAAACAGGCAGCTGAGAGCCATATCTGGTCCTTGAGCCAGGGAGTGGCTTCATGCAAGATCTGGAGGAGCTGGCACAGCCAGCACAGTTTAAAAACCAACTTTTCCCCATTACAGCACAGAATTCCCAATTCTCAGATCCTCTCTGCAGAGTCAGGAGTAGTGAGACATCGCCATGATCTTCTGTGTCCATGATCACTTAAAAACTGATATCCCAAGTCCAGGAGGTCCTGGTTCAGTGTCACTAGATTCTGGACAAGAAAACACTCTCACTAAGTTAACTGACACTTTTGCTCTGTAAATCCTGAAATCCTTCATGACTAAGAAATATTACACCTCCAAACCTGTGGTATTTATTTTGTGCTGGTTCCGTTAAGCTCTGGCTGTAGATGATGCCACAGATCTAGGTGGTGTACAATTCTGACCAGCTAGTTGAATTTGTGAAATAACAGATTACCCTATAGTTCCTGAAATGTTTAACATTTCTGCTGCCCCACAGAATCCAAATGCACATGAGTCTCTGTGACATGAGAGGTTTCATTGCTGCTGTCTGAGCAGTAGTAGCCTTCCAGTCCATCACACTGCTCACCCCTCAGTAGGGTCCTGGATCAGATGTCTCCTCTCTCCTCCCTGCCCTTTTCTGCTTGATCTTCACGCTAGATCCTACTTTTTTCTCTGCTTGAAGCTGCAGAGAGGCTTCATACCCACATTTCTGCCAACTCACTGAAATGCTGTATTTGCTGGAGGTTCCCAGTCTTGGCAAAACCTTTCAAACAATGGGTGGACCATCAATGGCAAATTTTACCTGCCTGTCAATAACCCTATTTTAGTTACCTAGTTTAAATTGGGCAAGGTGAATCTTTGCCTCAGTTTGCTCGCTGAGTGCAAAACCCCTACAAATTCTACTGCTGGTGATATCCTTAATGTAAAAGTTGCTAAAGTGCAGTTGATGAAAAGAATATGGTTTTTTGCATGTCATTTGCTACTCAACACTTAAATCTCATTCCTGTAGTGGGATGATTTGGTTGAGTAAAGCAGCTGAACAACTAAACTTCAACTAAAGAGGCTTTCTACTTACTTCACATGTTGCAGAGTTGACAATTTGCTGATAATCTGGCTCATAAGGGATGAGACTTGCAGGAAGGGAAACCTTTTCTTCCTGATCCTTGTTAACAGCTGTGTAAGACTTGATTTTGTTTTCCAGAGAAAGTGAAGTATGCAGATGCCAAAGGTGAAAGATCCAGGCAGAAGACAGTTGAGGGGAAAGATGAGAGTGTAATAAACTGAATTAGAGGGTAAACAGAACAAGTACATGGGAAGTAGGTCATGAAAATTTAGGGAAGATGACCAGCCCAGCAAAAACATTGCCACAGGATGGTTGTTTCCAATGAGAACTATTTAAATGTTTCCATCCATTTTCCAAGTGAAAATAATGTAAAAATTCTTTCATAATCTCAAGTCAAAATGTACTACTTTATTTTTCCTTCAGTGGAGACATTGTGGGAATTTATGGAGTTGAAGACATTGCTATACTGCTGAAGGAGTACATTAGAAGGATACTCTCCTTCTAATGACAATTTTACACTCTAACATGCCTGTATTTCTGGATCAGCATACTGCTCCTCTTGCTTAAGTTGTAATGTGAGGCGGGATACAGATTGTGTATCTCAATGAATGTAGTAGTATTTAAGGTGATAACAAAAGCCAAGGTAGCTGAAAGCAAACTACTCAACCTTTTTATAAAGGGAAAACTTGCAAAGCAAGTGTGCCATGAGGAAAGGCAGCTCAGAAAGTAGGTTAGGGTACCCAAGAGACAATTTAAATGAGCAGGTAAGGAAAAGCAGATCTGGGACTACTGTAAGACAGTCCTCTCTGTTAATGTTGTAGAAATGAGTAAAGCTAAGGGTAAAAAAAAGAATACTACATTTCATATATACTGTTGCACATTGTGCAGATTTCTTAAGAATGAATCATCTATATCTAAACTCTGTGGGAAAAGAGAATGCCAGGAGCAGACTAACACTCGTGGTCCACTATAATAACATTATGGCAAAATCTATGAGGGAAGACTGGGCTTTGTCTTCCATGATTAAATGCAGGGGAACACTTGGGGGTCTTTGCTTTTCTTGTGCACGGTGTGCATCCCTCCTAAACTGTTACCAGTGCTGTTAACAAGCAAGAATAAAAACCCACCCTGACTGGGATGCAAGATACAGCATATATATATATATATGTAAACATAATCTATATATTTATAATACATGTATTTAGCAAGATGTGCAAATGGAGTTAACATGGCTACTTGAGGGGGTGAAGGACAGGAAAGAATCGTGACACAAGTGAGGCGAGGAACATGAATGGTGGCACATGGGCTGGGAAAGTCTCTTGTTAAGGCTGCTCTGAGCACCATACCTGCAACCAGCCCCTGCTGCTGTTTCCACGGCTCTGACCACCTCTGGGGGTCTGATGCTCTGGATGCTTTCATTCATCCATCCCAAGAGGAGTCCACAATAGGGTGAAGCCTCAAATTTTTTCACTTGGCAAGCTGGTAACCTTCCTTCTTAGTTATGGAAAGGATCCTCCATTTTAAATGGCAGACAGAGTATCCAGTGGTCCTAGAGCAGCTTCTATGCCTTTGTTCAGTTATGCTCCAGTTGTTCTTTCAGCCGAGAAGTTGCCATAGGGGAAAACACCACTTATGTCCTATCCTTAGACCTTCATAGCATCCCCAGGTGAACAACACAGTTTAAAAAAACCTCTTCACTATTACCTTTTGTCTTTTTTATTACATAGGTCACTCACCTGAAAATAAGATCTTATTTGTTGGTAAAATTAGAAAGCTTTGTGTGAAGTCAAACATTTCTGTAGCAGCTTGTAACTACACTTATTTCATTTGGGATTAAACTCTGTAATTTCCAAAGCAGTAGCTGTGAATGCTGGTGAATCTCATGCAGCAGAACTGCCATTCTGACCCCATTATACTCTGTGGTAAAACTCCCAGCTCAGCGGGAATCAGTAGTACAACAAGGGAACAAGAACAACACACAGACTTTAATCCCGACTTTCCCAGTTTTAACTTTCTGGTAATACAACTAGAGCAAAAGAGAGGCTGCGTGTGTGCGAGCTTGCTTGAAAATATAGCTTGCTTGAGAATATATATATTGATATAGAAAGTGGAATTCCAAAATTCAAATAAAAATCTCGAGAAAAAGAAGGGATTAAAAGCAGAAGAGAAACCCTGTCCAGCAGCAGCAAACGAAGACAATCAGCCTGATCTTTTATCCCTCAGGATTTCCAGCATCAAGTGCTACCTGTTGGAAGAAAAGAAAGAACAAGCAATTTTGTGTGCACAGATGAGGCCTGGTTTCCAGTGGATTTATCTGCCAGTCGACCACTGGCCCAGTGGATGTTTTCTTCCTAAGGAAGAGGAGGACCTGATAAAATGGCTCATCTTGGGCTACAGCTTTTCCATTTGTCAAGGCACTTATAGTATTCTTTCCCTGTTACTCACTCAACCTCTGTCCTCATGAAGCTCGAGGAACTTGATTGTCTCTGAGTTTTCTTCTTCTGTCAACTTCTGGCTGGGATGAGCTGAAAGGTTCAGAAGTTATCAGGAGGAGACGAGAAGGCAGTGTGGCTGCGCTAAGCCTCGTTCCCATAGAAACACGTCTAAAAAGTGTATTCACCATCAAATGGCAGGAAGGGAGAGCTGCAGGGGACAGCTCGCTGCTCCTGAGAGCTTGGCCACAGGCAGGGCACATGAGGCAGCTGTCTGCTTCGCATCTTCCCGTGCTCCATCCCGTGGGCTCTTCAGCAGGGCATAGGCAGGCACCAGGGAGGAAGATGCTCCCCTGGTTGCCTTGTTCTGCCTGTTGATCCTGGGTAAAGTGGGGACCCTGTTTTGGAAAAGGGACTGCACACCTGCGCCCAGGGAAGGCACGTTTTCAACACAGCCTCCCAGAGAGCCGGGCAGGAGGCAAAGAGACCAGAAAACTCCTGAGAAAAACATGTGCCCGGATGGTTTCATAGGGGAGGGAAAGACAGACTTTTCCTCAAGGCTCAGAGGGACTGTACAGGGCTTGCTGCAAAACAGGAGCCTTGTTGAACAGTCTGAAGGCTAACTCGGATGGGAAGGAAGAGATCTGCTTACATCTTAACTGGAATAGATCCCTTTCTCGGCATAAAAAGCTTATTTTGCATGTAAAGCAGAGCCTCGGAGAGTTGAGACTCTCTTGGTGGTTTTGAGTGTTCATGTTGGACCCACCTCTCAGTTTGCACTGGTTTGTGGTGAACCAGCGGTCCTGGGCACGGTGGTTTGCCATCGTGGGGTTTCACTCCAGCTTGCAGTTTTGCTGCAGCAAAAAGATACATAGCAGCAGAGAACAGCTGCTCTGAGCTGACAGAGGGAGGGATTTGCCTCAGGGACAAGCACTGTCTATTCCTAGTACATACATTCTACATGGGTGTCCTGTGATTCTTACGTCCTTCACCAGGAATCTGGAGACTTTTCTCACAGTTTATTGAGGGACACCAGGTAGAAGTTGGCCAGAATGGATGGGGCTTCTGGAAATTTGAACTGAACTTGCATATTTCTTCAATATATCTTTGCAGTAAATTATATTCCAGTGTCTGAGTTTCCACATTGTACGAGGCAAGGTGCTGCAGCATTACAGAGCAACTTTTCATCCAAGGTGCTACATTATTTCTCCATGCCATGCACAATGCACCCTAAAGCATCTTGACTTGTTCTGCACGCTAAGGGTGTCTTTTGAACTCCTGACCGGCTGTATGTGCTGGGTCACCGAGCCGAGCGACAACATGATGATGAGCTGTTCAAGATGCAGGTTGTCAATTCAGTGGACCAGATGCTACTGGGCGTGCATGAAAGGTACTTTCTGAAGACCTTTGCAAGGTCTTCCCTGAGTCATTTAATAATGGGGATGGGGAAGAAAGGGAAATAAAAACCAGAAAAAATATCCATGAGGAACACCCCCATTTTGAACTTCCTCCATTACCTTCGCTGAATATCTCTTTCCAAGTAGTTACTAAACCCTTCTGGGACCACATCCTGCTCAGCAGAGCTCCTTTTTCTGACATCTTCAGCAGAATTTCAACCCTTAAATGGGCTGCACTTAATACAGGTTGACATTCCTCTATAGATCTAGGTTGACATTCCTCTATATGAATGCTTACAGTGGTCATCTGAGGTCCTTTTGAAATCAATCAGTGTTCTTAAAGAACAGAGCAACTGAAGCCTGGGAAATACGGAAAAGAGATGTCAAAGAATAATTAAAATTATAATAGGAAATCATACCAACCCTGTTCATGGCTTAAAGTGACCCTTGTTCCAATTTTGACAGTGCAATACTGTTAGAAATATTCCTTTTTTTCTACAGTGGGATAATGTCGTAGCCTGGTGATGATCCAAGCCGGCAGCATTGAAATGTCAGCCATTTCAACCCTCTCTAGTTGCAAGATCACATTTAAGAAGATGAAAAATCTTCAGTATGTGGAGATGTGGCTGAGGGGTGAGCAGCTAGCATTCTGGTAAAGGCCCAATAATGCTGAGCCAATTAAAGATAATTCCATGATATTTAGGTTCTGATTCAGCAACTGCAGGCTGAAAACAGATTTTGCGGAAAATGAATGCATTTTCTTCCTCAACTATTTGGACTTGATGGAGAATTTTCCTTTATTATTTAAACAAGTTTTTCAAGCATTGATCTTTTCTTCTCTCCAAGTCACTTGAAGCTGGTAACTGCATATTTATGTGGGTAAGAGAAATTCTTTCTTATTTACACTGAAGTTCCTGTAACTTACTTTCTGTTGAAATCTGAAGCTTTTTTGTAACCAGCCTAAACTTGAGGAACTGATGAAGACAACCAATTTAAATGTGCTTAGAGAAGAACTGGGTCAAAAGATTTGGCCTAAATTGTGCTGCTGTTTGGTTTGGGTTTTTTAAACTCTTTTTCCCTTCATTAAATCCTCTAAAACATTTGAATGGAAATCTTGAGACTTTCAGAATGACATTTTATATGCACAATGCTTTTTTTAACGTCAACAGTTGTTTGTGGGTGTAGCTCACAGTTTTGGGAGAACTAGCTCACTCTCTTACCTCAGAAAATGTCTTTAATATTACCTACATTGAATTCAGCAAATTGCACCTTCCATGATAATGTAGGCTGATGTGATACCTTTCCCAAACTATTTTTCTGCACAAGGTTCGTTTATTTTTCATTTGTATAATGTAACTTCCCTCCATGATCCTGAAATTACTTATATAGACATGTAGCCATTTTACAGAGTTCACGCTTCTCTTTTGTTTGTCTCTTCTTTCCTCATATCAGTATTCTGGGGTCACCGTATTGCTCCCCACCTAATGTGTGCTCTTAGTTACCTGAATAAGTTGCTTTGCAGCCAGGCATCCTTTCTAAAGATGTGTTTGGAGGTTTTTAATCTGTAAAGGAAAGATTTGTCTACGCTGACTTTTCTAAATAGTGTCAATCTCTCCATTGCATCCCCAACCAGCCCATGACACCAAAGCTGTTCTTCCCTCATTTACTTAACATTTTGCAATCTACGTGAGTACCATGGTTCTTGCCTCCCGGTGTATGTGCTTCCTGTTTCCCGTGAAGCACTGCCCTTGGGGAAGTAGCATGAGGTTTGCCTGTCTCTTGCTCTGGTTGGTTTTTGTTTCTGCCTAGCAGAGAGAAATGTGATGCCGTGGGCGCCCAGAGCAAGGCATTGCTGCTGGCCATGCTTCAGAAGAAGGTCCCATGGCAACCACTGAAAGGGAAGGCCTTGAAGGCAAAACCAGACACGAGGCAACCTTGGATGCAGAAACTCAGGAGTTCCTGCTGTTGGTCTGCATTTGTCTTAGAGGCTGAATTTTGCATTGCAGAGAGTTTGGACCTCAAATTTTCCCTAACTATCAGCACAGCTGCAGCTTTAGTAATGAATCCCTTCATGCAACCCTCCTTTCCTATACAATTTAATAATGTTCAATAGCAAGAAATGAAGGACTTGGACTGTGTAAGACCTCCTTGCACTTCATTTACATGCGCCCATTGTAATTGCTTCTGAATGATAATTTAATAAAGTGCAAATCTGGATGAACAACCATTCCCAGATTTATGAAGACCACATTATACTGACAGTCTGTCATCCGCACTCAAACAAGACGGGAACAAAACATTCTCTGTTCTGCAATATGAACTTTTTGGAGAAACCACAGGGCTTCCATTGTATACCCTTTGGAGAGCTAGGGCAACGGTCAGTAAATGAAGTTTTGGATGATAAGAAACCAGCACTGGAAACTGAGAAATGCTGTTGATACGTTTTCTGTGTAAAAAACCCTAAATGCACCAGATATTGATTTTGAAAGCAGTGTCATTGGAAAGAAGCATAGAATCCTTCTGTATCTTTAAAGTGCTTGTGAGGAATAAATCCCCAGTCTTCACAAACTGCCACTCAGTTTTAAAGGAAAATCACTGTTCTCTAACATTTTTACAGCTGGAGAATTTTGAGCTACCATTGCAGAATCTTTAACTTCTCTTAATCCCAAAGTTTTGCTTGTGTGGAAATGAGAAGACGACATAAAAGCTATAACTATTATTCTTTTTGTTAGAATAAGTTTAAGCTTGCTGTAGGGACAAGTTTTCCTGTTTTTTTCAATTTCCATTTTCTTTTTTCCCTTCATAACAAATGAAGTATTTCCAGAGGCACAGAATAGGCTTAGAAAACCAAGGCTGATTTAATTAGTCCCTGTATTTTTTAGACTGTAGGTGTAGATGTAGTTTGACCAGTGTATCTCAGGCTTTGGTTACTTTGCTGTAATTGTTTGGTTTCTTGCTTTCTTATACAAAGTCAAATAAGAAGGAAAGCATTTTCTTCCTTTGCTGCCACAGTGAATAAATTCTGGGTGAAAGAGCAATAAAAGCTTCAAAGAAATAGATGGCAGAAATATCTTAGTTCTGAAAATGCATACAATACCACGTTATTATTATTCCTGAAACAAATTCAGGCACTAAATTTGTGAGGTCCAGGGATGGTGTTCCCTGACTTCTAGCAATAAAAATTTGAAAGCGTCGTAAATTATCTGATGGGGATGAGGAAAGAAAAGCATCTTAGAGATGGGTTAGTGAGGAAATAGCATAAAGCTACAGAAAACCAGGGCCTGAGGGGGAAAGATAGGCCAGCAATTAGGCAGCATGTTGAGACTCCAATCTGAAATCAGTTCTTGGCTCTGTCACAGGCTTTTTTTAAGCTTGGGCAAATTAATTGGTTTCTGTCCCTCAATTTCCAAGCCATAAAATATCCTCAGAACGTTTGGCAGGAATTCAAGAGCTATTGTTACAGGCTCTACGTAAAAACTGAGATATTTGGGGTTTAGGCTGAATTTTTGACAATGCAGAAATCTTACCCAATCAGTAGTTCATGCATTACTGTTACTTCAAATGGTGCCAGAAAACAGCCTCATCTTTTCCTATATATTTCAGAAATTTAATTTGGATGCCTTCTCATTAGCAAGAACTAACAAAGCCTAAATTTTAAAGTTCTAATTTTAGTTCAACTCTATTAAAGTCAAGGATTTCACTGTGTTTTTTTTTTCTTTTTCTTTTGTTTTTAATGGAAATTCTTCCCAAATATGTCAGTGATGAAGAGAGTCAGACGCGATATGCAGCATGAAGGATGTGATAGCAGCAGCTCTCAGCACAGGCAGAGGCGCTCAGCTCCCCCAGTAGCTGATTACTGCAGAGTGATTAATAAAGCACTGATAGCAACTGACTGGGGCAATTGAGAGCAGAATACATGGTGGTAACACAACTATGTCAAATAAAAATAAAAATAATAATTAAAAAAGCAACCAAAAGCAGCAACTTTCTTGTCTTCCTTCAGGTGCAGTCTCAAAGGACTTTGCACTAGGGTTGTCTGTCTGTCTTCTGAAAGTAACTTGGATTAAAAGAGACTTTGCAAAAACATGTAATTTTTACAGTTTGCAAAGAACTGGGGTGCAAAGAGAGGGAATAGGAAAGAGGGCAAAGACTGAATCTACTGTTGGCTGAAATGGCACGTGGTGGGTCAAGTCCGTCCATGGGATGGGAGGTTACTGTGCTATGAGCTTCATTTCATATATACATGATAAAAATCTATTGCTAAGCATTCTCTAAGCAATAAATCTCCCAGCATCCCTGATCACCAAGGACTTGAGTTTTTCCATCCTTTCTCTGGAGCTCTTAACATGAGTCATCTGCTAGGAACAGGTATCTGAATCCCAGATAATTAATGTCATGTTATTTCAGCGGTGTCATTGCATCTTCCTCTGTCTTCTGTTCCTCATGTGAAACATAGCTTTGGTTATTAAAGTAGCCAGCAGAAGGGAAGGGGCTGGGAGCAATGGTAACAAGAAGCAGAGGAGTGAATTAAAGTTATATATATATATGTGTGTGTATATGTATACACTGCTGTTTATCAAGCAAGTCCTTTGACTTGGAGAACAGCAAAAGCCCGGATTAGACTTTAGCAAGATGGTAATGATCAGCCATTAATGATGTTACAATGGATATGAGAGAGGAAAGAGGTCAGAAATATGTGAGCTCTAGAGAGCAGAATTCAGATTTCGAGGATTAGCAAACATTTCCAATTGCTAAAATCAAGAAAAAAAAATCAAGATGAAAAAGGATCATCTGCCTTCTCTCCACTTTTTCCTAATGAATTTGCTCTTATACTGAGATGTCAGTCACAGACACCAAACTTTCCCCTCTTACTTTTTTTTCAGTTTTTATTATATTTTTTATGTCTTTCACCTTCTGTACCTGAAGTTCTGGCTTTTTAATCATAGGTAAAGGCTTCTTGGCCTGTGGTGTAAGCAGCTGACAGGGAGTGATGGGATAAGAGGGACTAGAAGTCCCACTGACAGGTCTGGGATAAGCATTGATGACACAGTACAGCTGCTTGCAATTGCCAGAGCTGAAGCTGGTAAGCTCAGCAATCCCTTCTGCCCTGATTTCCTGCTATTGAGTTACAAATGCTAGGAACTTATGTCCTTGTTCTCCTGCTTTTGGGAAAGTCACAGCAGCAGTTGAAGAGAAGGCTGATTGAAGAAGTCCTATGAGGAAACAGGAGTTGCAAATCGTTGGCCATGCTATCCACGTGAGGACAGATAGTCCGGCTATAATAGTTGTGCACTTGTTGCCATTTTAGAGCATTGGCACTCTTTGTCATCCAGACTTAGCTAGAAAAAGCTGCTGAAGGAGTTCAGCTCTACTTTATGCTGGTGACTTTGCAGTCACTACTCAAAAGATGATATGCTGGCTTCAGTTTCCTCACGTAATGGAATATGAGGCAAATATTGGAGAGGAAACTCTTGCACAAGGAGATGAAGTGAGTCACTTGTGGTCGTGCTATCAGTCAGCTGCAGAGCTGGAACCAGCGTTGGGCTCTGGAGGGCCCCGCCAAGGTTCTGTTCCTAGCTTGAATTGACTGATTTTAACTATAACTTCCAGCTGGGAAAAAAGCGGTTGGTTGTATCCTGTAGTGCTTCTTGGGATGATGTCAATTTGGCAGAGCTGAGGGTGATGTTCTTCTAATGCAAAGTTTGAGGGTGTCATTCTTTGGTGGCTTAAAATTGTATTTCTGCTAAAGGGTATGCTGTGTGATCCACATGTTTCTGGACGAACATAACCAAGACCCATCTTATTAGCATTTCTACCCACAAACATCTTCAGTCTTTACTCAGAAATGGGAACTATTTTAAAAACAGGCTGTGAATACAGATTCAATGATGTTGCTATAATTACTGTACCAGACAAGATGGCTCATTTTAGGAAGAGGAAAGTAGTTACAAATACGGCATCTCATAAAAGAGGCTTTAATTAAGTCAAGAGACACAATATAATAACAGTCTTTTTAATGTAGACATGCTGTATCAAAGATCCCCAGACTGACAGGAAGATTAAGCTGGTTATGGTTTCTACGTCAGCATAACTGTTGAATTCAGCACTTGCCAAAATAAAGCCTGGATCATAAAATAGTCAAGTTCCTATATAGCAAACTATGGAAAGTTTTCAGGATTATTTTTTTTTTTTTAATTTGGATGAAACAGTTTTATTCACAGTGAATACACAGTTAATACCATATGCATTTGTATAATGAGAGACTGAAGATGCTTAAATTAATGAAAATTGCACGGATTCTACTAGGTTCTTCCCAATACAATTAAACACTGGTCACATCTATTCATATAAACTGCTATTCATATATACAGTGCTATTCATATGCACAGCTCTCCCAATAAAGCACTGCCAGTCCTGGCAAGAGCTTCAATGGCTTTTCCTGTGTCCCTCAGGAGTCCTCCAGAGGTATTCCTGTGATGCTACCTACCAAAACTCCCGATGGCCTTCCCAAGCATCCCCAGCTCTTGTGCCTTCCTGGAGGTGACTCTACCTGCTATCCCAGATTGTCCATGCTTGCACTCTTTTCCCACTCTGTGTTGCTACCTGTTCTCCATCCCTGCAAGGTGGTAGGACTTCTTAGGCTGGGCTTGGGATGTATGAATATTTACAGTGGAAGTAAGTAAAACATTTTCCATATTCTTCTTCTCTCAATAAGCAACAGTTTCCTTGTGTGATTTAGAAAGCCAGGCTGTGTTGGCTTGATCCCTATCACTGCCTTTTGAGTAGAAGGTCCATCTGGAGTGGCTCCTGGATGTCTGTCCTGCTTCCATGCCATAGTTAAAGCTCCTGGGTTTGGCTGCTGCAACAGCAGATGGGACTGTCAGGGACTAGCTGTGGAGTTTTTACCCCAGGAAGGAAAGACTGAACTTTTCTGACAAAATAAGCATCAAGTATCTCTTGCAATGTGGGCTTGTGCTGTCAAGTCCTTAAGATGTTGGACTGAAATCAGAGGCATCAGTTCCTACCTTTGCCATAGACTTTTTTTCCAAGTCAGGTAGGTCCATGTCAATAAAGATAAATTCAGGAGCCTGACTCCACTTCGAAGTTATTTATTTATGGTTAGCTTCAGTGTGACTGAAGCACTTGGATCTAGATCTTCTCTGTTTACGAGATGTGGATCCTTTGCCTTTTATTTGCCAAAGCTAGTAAGTGTGTTCCCCAAAGAGCTAATTCTGTGCATGTGAAATAATTTATATAATAGAACATGGCCACATAAATACTACTAATTATTAGTAAAATTCTGACACAGAAGTAGTAAATGAGAGTTGAGAATCACTGTCTGCTTGTACAACTTCATTGGGACTTTAAAATGGGGAGCAAAGCTGGAATGCGGTGCTAAAGGCTAGTCTGTAAATTCCTGGTAATTTTATTTATAATGGTTCTTCTGAATGAAAGGTATTTTGTGAACGTTATTTGTAATCACTCAATACTTCAGAGCTACCCTGCTATTGCTGGCTGTCATTACAAGGAAAATACAGGCTTTTTGGAATTCAAATGACATGCAGAGAACATCATTCACTGGACTGGCTCCACTTTTGTTGGCAATCTATCAAATTCACTGCCAGTGGGAGTCCGATTCTCTAAGATGAAGAACAGTCAAATTCATTGGCCCCACCACACCCCATGCTGGTTTTCAGCCAGGTTTGAAGATGGGTTACTAAACATCCATTCCCAGCCACAGCTGGTGGCAGGGTTGATCGTGGCTTCTTAACATGCTCTCAAAGGTGGGAATGTTTCACTGGCAACAGGAAAGACGCTGATCTTGTTGCAACAGCATCAGCGTTTTCAACAAAACAATCCTCAGAAAAGCATTGCCTCTACTCAGATTTTTGTTGCTTGGGTTTTTTCACTCCTCAGGTTTGTTGGCAGTTTTTAATGATGATGTAAACGGCATCTGTTTTCACTAGGAGTACATGCACAGCATTCTTGGAAGATAAATAACCTTTGTCTGGTTAAGGGTTTGGGTTGATGGTGTCTTCCATGCAACTTTGCTTCCACTTAACTAAGAAATTACAAGGTATTGGCTTGGTTTGAAGCCAGGAAGAGGTTTCCCAGAGCTGGGGTTATCTGCCTGCACATTTGGGTCAGTTCTCCAGGCACAGTCCAACAGGCTGGGGGAACCCCGTAGGGATGGCTGAGCAAAGCCGCTGTAGCTGTTGTGGTTCTGCTGTTTCATGCAAAGACTGCTCTGAACTGCTCCATCCGGGGCTGCCTGGGAGATTCCTCCTCATTTTGACTGAGCTGCAGGTTTCAGAGGTGTCCTTCAGCTGCTTGGCTTCTGCTCTGGGACTGGGCATGCCACCAGCATCCCTCTCCTGCTCTCCTTGGGGAGTCACTCATACTTCCAGCTAACTCAAACTTACCTGCTGCCCCAGGGCTCCCTGACTTTCTGCCCATGCTTTGTCACAAGCAAAATTCCTATCAACAACTGAAGGTTTCAACTCAGAATAGGAAAAGAACACATTAGACAGTAGTTCCTGAAACTAAGAATTCATTCTTGCTTCCACCGTTGAAGATGAACAGACGTGAAGACCATGATGGATGGATGAGGTACTTAGAAATCCAGGATCATGTAGGTATAATGAAGAGAAAGTGGAAGAAAAGATTAACAAATGAGTCAGCTGAAGGTACTACCTCCTACCTGAAAATACATGGAACAATAGACTGTTGGAAAGCACCTGAAGAGCCAGGTAAGAAGAGGTAGCAGCAGATACAACCTGGTCTTTTAAATTGCCAGGTATTTTCTCTTTATAGATAGATAAAATCCAATATGCTCAAGAGAGAAACAGGTATCAGAAGTGCTGCCTTCAGGCTTTGGCTATGACTTGTGAATGCCCCATCTGACCAGGAAGAGAAACACAGTCTGGCTGAAACTACTGTAGCACACATATAAGGTTAGTCGGTAACAGTGTATGAAGTGTGGTAATGGTTCACTTCAAAATGAGTTCCAAAATGTGTTGCCTTTGGACATTGCTGCATCCATCCTAGATGCAGTTTTGCTCTGTGTTCTTCAATGATTACCTTGATGATGGACCAAGGTGGTCTGAGCTTGTTAATCTGCAGACAACATGAAACCAGGAGTATCTGCAAACGCACCGGTGGGCAGGGTGAGAATCTAAAATAGCCTTTAAAAAATGGACTAAAACTGTAGTAAGTGAGTCAGTGATGGCAAATGCAAGGTGCTGACGTGTGGGGGAAGTCAGGAGATATGAGGGTGGGTGGCAGCCCCCCTCTGCAGGAGGGCTGAGAGAGGCAGCAGGCTCATAGTGATCCCAGTGTGGAGCTGCTGGGACAGGCAGAGAAGAAAAGCGAAATCAGTTCTTTGTGTCTTTGGGGGACAAGATAAGAAATGAGAAGTTTAAATTTGCAGGAAGAAAGATTCACATTTTGTATTATCAAGAAACTCTGAAAACGCCAGGAAAGCAAGGTTGTGGCGAAGCAGGGGGAGGAAATGTTTTCTTTTCTTACATCTCCCTTCTGTCAACTACCAAATTATTAGCAGCTGAACTGCTTCCAGTGGTGGACAGTCTAGTTCATCCGACTTGGTTTCAGGCAACTGCTTCTTGTATTTCAGACCAAAGTGCAGAGATCAGCTCTCAGTGGTCTGTCTCCATGACAGCAAAACACTAATTTTGTGGGAAAGGAAACACTCAGGGAGTTTTAAATCAGGAATCTTTTGGCTCTTTAAATATGGTGGATAAACACTAGTTTTGCTTCTGGAGGATGCCCTTAGCATGACTTTTAAAGAAAGTAAGATGTGACGTTGGGCTGTGACTGAATGCACTGGCGATGCGGAGTGATGCACTGGCACAAAAAGGGCAGAGGAGCGATGGCTCTACCTCTCTTCACAGAGTGCTTGAGAATTGGTGAAATGAAGTGCTAAATTTGATCCTGGCATAGCTGTTAATGTTGTAATGATATAACAAGCCAGGATCAAAAAAAAAGGACAGCCTGAGTCATTCAATTTCGTCCCTTATCCTCTCTACTTGCCATCTTTAGCTTGTGTCTTCTCATCCTGCCCTCTTCTCATATCCAGCAGCCAGCCACAGGCTTTGGCAGGTTTCTGAGCTCTCCTCCACAGTCCAGCCACTGCATCTGCAGATGGCAAGCTCTGTGACTTGCCATACTACCCTGAGAGGGTGAAGGAAGATACTTTTCCTCAATCCAGGACTAGATGATAACATTCTTTAAAAATAATGGGTCCTAGATTTTGAAAGGATCCTGTTGTGCCTCCAGCTGCACTTACTTTCTACGAGTCCTTATGCAACAAGTGTCCCAGACCTTGTCACGATAAGGTGTAGAAACAGCTCTTTTAGTTAAAGATGCAAAAAAGTGATAACTTTGCTGAGTTATATTCCTATGGTTAAGTCTCTTCTTGCACATCCTGCCCATTCACTTACTGTGAACACCCAGGTAGGTGAAAGGCAGTGTTGGGTTTCTGTTGTTTTACATTCTTTCTAAGTTGCTTCAATTGAGAAATTTAAATAATGTACGTGGATGGAGTTCCAGTCAAGCTATAGGAGTCTCATTTGAATGCTGAGTGGCAGGGTTATATTCTCATCCTTAGAGATGTTGAAATGTGTTTTGTGAGATGGAATCAGGTGGGGCTCAAGGATATTTGAATCTTTCATGACTTATTTGATAAATGAGTCTTTTATTGCTATTGTAGCAATCAGGCTAATAGATTGAGTTTTCTGATTGCTTTCTGGTATCATTTAACAATTCCAAATGATTAAGCACCTTCATAGGTTTTGTTACCTGCAATACCGTAATTAAACATATTACATAGAAATGATACTAATGACTTGCTTGTTTCTCCATGATGAGAATTTTCCATTTAATTTTGGAGGTGTTACCTGTGTCTGCATGATACTGGTATCATGCTTAGGGAATGGCTTTAATGTAACAGCTTTTAGCACATTATTAGTTATGGTTTTTAGGCACAAGGAATTTCTCAAGTGCATAATCCTGCCTAGATGACAATCCAGCTCTTCCCAGAAATATGGTAATTTTCAGAGTTATATAAGAGCAAAGGAACAGAGTGAGCATGTGCCAACCTTCTTTCCATTTGCATCTCCAACCTATTGAGAGCCAGCCACAGGTGGTATTTCTCCGCATTGACACTCTTCACTAGGCTCCCTTCCTCCTCCAGATTTGTGTAACTCCATTTTTTGTACTCACAAGCTTTTTGTGACCTGTGGCAAAGAACTCTAAGAGACATTTCATAACCAGGTATTTTCTTCATATTCACTATTTTGTCCAGTTGGAAAGCATTAAACAAAACTGGTTGGAGACAGGTTAAGAAACAATCATACTACTTGCCCCCCTCGTCCCACTTAGGCTTTATGGCTCTCTGTGCTGCCTCTGACCTGTTCTCTACAGGCCTTCATTGCCCTTCTCTGTCTCTCCCAGCTCCAGTTGATGCTGCTATGGTGTCTCCAACACACCGCATGCCAAAGGTAGAAGTTCCCTGCAAAAACAAATTAATTTATGTTCTTTGCTTCTCTCCTTGTTTTTATATTCCTACTTTTAACAGCTACTGTGTTGAATTTTTCAAAAACTATCTCATCCGTTAACCATAAACTAACTACCAACTTGCTTTCCAGTTGCTTGCCAATGAGGTCCTTCTGAAATTCCTCTGTCATCTTCAGATTTTTTTGTTCCAAATAACTCTGTGTCATCAACAATTTTTTTGTGTGTGTGTCATTATTCAAGCTCTTTACAGCTCATTACGTCTGTTATAACTTCAGGATCTTTTTCCTGAGTACTAATGGCTTGTTCAGAAACCACAATCATGGAAGTAAAGAAAGAACTGTTCTTATGTTTATTTATCCACAGTGAATTTAATTTGCCATTATAGAAAACTATGCTGCTTTTTAGAAAAAGAAGAGTTTATTTAAAACAGATTTTGGTAGGAAATGAAGTTAAAACAAAAGCACAATAATGAAACAGATGATCTATCTTGAGACAGGAAATCATGACAAGTGTACTAAGGCCAGAACTTACCATATTATCTGAGAATTTAAGTTGATGTAACTGAAATATATTTAAGAATGACATTACTTATTTCCAGCATGTGAAAAAGAAATAACATTAAGCTCATAAGTCACCAGACAAGCATCTAAACCAAGTTTTTTTTGTCAAAATAATAAGACAGTTTTACAGCTATTTCATCTCAGCAGGAATTCAGAGGGGTTTTTGTTTCAGCATGTTCATCTTGTTCAACTCAAAGACAAGTTAATTGAAAGCTGAAAAACTGTTTCGAAATAGGAAAAGCAACGTGTGATTTTTCTGCACTAACGTAGAAGCACAAGTGGGATGTGAAGAGACCAGCTCTACTGCTTTTAGTGCCTTAAAGGACCTTGCAGACTCATGACCAGTTCAATTCCCTTGCCATAGAAAATGTGTATGGTAATAAATGAGAAACCTTTTTGATATCAATCACATTTCACTAAGGTTTTAAAGAGTATACAATTAAAATAATTGCTCTTTTAAAAGTTGCTTTTGTGCTTTGTATCTGTATTTTTAGCTCAATACAGCTTGACCCAAATTATCTAAGAACAAAGTCACAAATAAATAACAAATCTTTAACTCACATGTAAAAATGGGAAATTATAAGCTACAGTAAAAATTGCCAGTCCAGATGTACAAAAATACAGCCTGTCCTCCAGTAGTCAGAAAGTACCATGTGAATATCCATCTTTTAAGTGGCAAAATATTGTGTCCTGGTTAATGTCAGGCAAAAAGAATGGGATTTTTTTTTTTTTAGCTCAAGTAAAATACGCAAAGTGTAATTAAAATTCATTAATTTCTATGCAGCTGGCAGAACTTGTTGAAACTGGTGAAAATTGCAAGTGGTCAGTCAGCTCTTTAGGAGAGAGCTGTCGCTCTATGTCGCTCTTCAGCATCCTCCAGTCGCCCAGCAGTTCAGTGCACAGTTCTGCCTAGCTGGTGAAATCAACATAATCTCACAATCTAATTTCTCAGCCTGTAAACAAAATATCACACTTAGAGAGCCACGCACGATATCTGTCTAAAGCAATAGGTTAAAATCAAGGGAAACGGTAGGATGACTTGAGTAATATATTCTGGCTAAAGCCTTAATGCATTTTAGCAGCTATTCCAGGTAGACCTTAGCATTGATAACAGAGGTCTCCTGATTGGGAAGGAGCCTGGGATTCCTTTCTGGACAATGTCTCTGCCACTCTGAGCTTGTGTGAGTTTTCATTTTCAGGGACTCAGTAGCAATGTGCAAACCACCATCAGATGCCACAGCTTTCTCCAGGTGAGTTTTGGCACTGAGAATTCCCCAAAAACTCCTCCTGGACTCTTTTGACGCCAATCCGAGTCTCACCCAACACAAATCCTGCAGCCCCATTGACTGCAGAGGAGGCCAATTAACAGCAACCATGGATTGCGTCTTGCTTATGTCTACGTGTGTGTTTTAACTCTTACCATAAAAGAAATGCAGTAATTGCTCACGTTAGTAATGGCCTCCCTTCTTCATCTACCCCTTCTGAGGTATGAATTAACTTTCTTGCTTCTCTGATGAGTGAAACAGGGTGGCCTTCTCGGAGGAGGATTCAATTAACATGCAAATATCTGATTGTATAGAGAACAGCTGACATCTCTGTCTAGACCTTTGTGAACTTAATTCATAAAGCATTGTAAGCAAAATAATTGCTTCTTTTCTGAGGCTGAAATTGCCAAGTACATTATACTCAGTGTTCAGGAAGAAATTATCATTGTGCTATCAGACAAAAAATCAGGAACTAATAGGAAACACACAATTTTATGTCAGGGAAATACAAAACAAGGTCATGTAATTTCTACACATAATTGTGATAATGTAAGGCCTAATTTGGCAAGACCATGAAATTCACCCTCTGAACAGGAGTTCTGATCACGAGGGCACTTCAGGACTGGGGCTCCTATTAAAATAACAATTGTGAATAACATTCCTAACTAGATTTAAGTTAGGATAACAAAGCACCGCAGTAAGCATTTGGATCAGGCACACATGAGATTTGATCATAAGATGCATATATAGATAATGACATTTAGAAGTTTCAGGGAGTCAGCTGACTTGCTTTTATCAAATGTGGCTTTTTAAAGCAAATTATAGCAGACTGCCTGGTTAGGGAGATAGCATCTCAGTTGCTGATTTGAGGCAGGATTTGAGAGTAGATGCTCTTACTTCAATTGGGCAGATTTTTTTTGGCTGCGGTATTGTTGTGGATGGACCAGATCAAGGAGAGGGAGCTAGTCTTAAAAAGCTGATTAAAAATGTAAAGAGAAAAAAAAACTTTTTAGGAAATAAAATATGAAAAGAACCATGTTGGAAAAGGAGGATGTTAAAAGCTGAAATCTCATGTACTAAACTAAGCAATACCTGTAATGGGGCTATCGGCTACAAAACAAGGTTCGCATTGGTAGTGTTACCCTTCGAGCTTTTGCAGTGCTCCTGGGGTAGTATAGGCAGCCAGAACACTAGCAAAGCTGATTCTTTAAAATCAGGAGGAAATGAGGAGAAGAAAAAGAATTTTAAAAGTTTCTTAATGTAGAGCATCAGCAGGTAAATGCACAGGATAAAATGAGAGGCAAGGGCCAGACTCCTGCCCAGGTGCTGCCTGCCAGGGTGGCTTGAAGCAACTCAGAAAGTACCACCAGGCCCTTCCCTTGGGATCTGCCCTGGCCAGGCACTGGAAGGGATCATTTCAGATGCCTTGGGTGTATAAATGCACAGGGGGAACGAGTGGGATCCTTGCTGCCAGCTGCGGCAGGAGGACTGCTAGAAACACATCCCTATGCAGAGTTCTCCCAGCGTGGCGCAGCTGGTGGCAGGGAGGGGACATCTGCACCAACAGGGTTAGGGTTGCCCAGATTACACGTGTCTTGTCCCTTGGTGTTGACAAGGTGTAGTGCTTTGCAAGGGTGGGGAAAGCCTCAGATATCCCTGTCCACACCAAAGGAGACAACCTGCAACAGCAGGTGAGAGCCGGGAACTAAGACAGCTTGGTGCCCAGCACTGGGCTCGCTTCCTGCAAAAACATGCTTCATCTTTCCTCACATGCAGACCTGCTGTGTTGTAGTTGCATTCCTTTTGAAAGGAGGTATTAAAGCCTCTTTATGCTTTTTAATGCAACTCCATACTGTTGATGGAAGTATGCATGGGCTTGACTCGGAGTAGGCGAAGGAGTAAGCAAGCTCTGACAAATTGTTGTGTAATGGGAGGTGAGATTACCTCTTGGAGAGACATTTTGTTTGCCACTATGTTAATCTATTTAAGTTTAATTGTGCCAGGCATTTATGAGTATGTTTAAATGAAGAAGAGACTTACTGATCTCTTTTCCAGGATTCACTCACTGCCGAGGCACTGCTTGCTTCTCCCTGACCTTCACCCACCTTTCGGTATCCACTGGGAGCAGCCACAGCCTTTGTCACCTGAAACTGCAGCTTCTCACACAGCTGGACCCCAGCTCAGGGCATCCACATGCTACTGGAGGGTAAATGGGTGGTAGTACGTTGCATAAACTATGGGAGAAAGGGATGTTACAAAGAGACATTCACTGCTGCACTTCTTGATTCCAGAAACTGATACCTCCTGCATACGCACACCACTCTGCACTTGGGATTGTTGTCAGAATTTTAATTTACATGGTAAATACAATGCACTCATGGCATTGGTGTGATATTGCAGCAATCTTCTTATCTTTCATTACCAGCTCCAGAAACAAAGAAAATTTTATGCTGGCATTTGCATTATTTGTAAGATGTTCTCCCTATTCACCATAATAATTTTGTTTTTTCTCTCCTTCCATGTGCATATTCAACATATCAGATGGATTTCACTATTTTCTTTCTCCTATTGTGTGTGATTAAATTTCTCAGAATTATAATTTCTCTTCCGAGTTAGACTGACCATGCAGTCTGATACTGCTTTTTTTTCTCCGAGAGTATTAGATTACTCAACAGATAAAATATGGACACTATTAGGTGGCATTGACTTTTTAAAGCTGTAAGTAGTAACTGATAAAATCAGTAACAGAGACCATTTTAAGCAACCTTTCATCCTGATAATTCTTTGGCTTAGGCTGATACGGAAATTAATTTTACATAATGGAAGAAGATATATTTATGGAGTCTTGAAAGAGCATATCTTCTTTGGAGTTATTGAGAAGAGCAGCTCTATTTTCTTTTTGAAGTTTGTGTCATTCATTGTGGTAAATGACTAAAGATGCTGTTGGACTCTGTGTGTTAAAATTTTGTGCAGTGGAAGGTCTGGCTAATCTGCTGTACAGTTATTACAGTCACGCTGTGCAAGTTTTATAACTCCGTGGGGGTCTGCAAGAGGCAATTGGTAGCTGCTGCTGCTGCTTGGCTATTTAAAGGTGGGTGTTTGCCAGGGTTTGTTCTTAGAAAACAGCAACACCCCAGTGTATGACAGTGAGATCTGCAAAGACAAAGTCATGAAAGTGGGGTGGCAAAGGGCCCCCTGCAGTGCTGGGGTCCTCTGCAGAGGCTGTGGTGGGAACCGGAGGAAGTGCATGTGGCTGAGGATGAGGGTGGTGGGATGAATCCACCTTGCCTGGGGGCAGTACTAAGAAGAAGGGTTCAGAGCCAGCTTTGGTGCCTGCCTTTGGGGATGGTCCAGCCACTTGCAATCTGCAAGGAGGAAGGTTTCCATGAAGATCTGAAACAATTTCTAGCAAACCCCAAAGCCAGAGGGGTCAGTTTTTTCTCCTTTACCATAGATGGCTGGGTAGAATAGAACAGAACCTCAAATCAACATAAACTAGTGTCTCAAGCTCCTCTGAAAAGGAGAAAAAGATACTCAGTGAAGAACAGAGTTCTCACTCTTGTTCAGAGACAAATATCTGGGTCCACGTGTGTGAAGGAGGGCTGGGATGTGAAGGGCAGCCCGTAGCATTAGAGTCAGGATGGGACAGAAGCCAGATACTGCAGGTATTACTCTTACTGAAGTAGGAGCAATGGCACCAGATTCTATGAAATGTGGGGATGGAAAGAAAGCTGGGGAAAAGCCATGCTGGTAATAGAGAAGTAATATTGTCAATTCGTATTGTTGTAACACTCTAAGGGGAAAGGTCGGGGCTCTCCTGTGATGAGTACTAGGTAAGCACATAATTGCCAAAAGCAAATGAGAGGAAATGTCAGCTTTGCTTTGAGATGAGAACCCCTTTCTAATTAAGAGCAAATCAATACACATGACAGGCCCAAATTCCTTGGAAATGCCACGTTCTGCAGTATGATGTGGGGTAACTGCTTTTCTGAGCAATTGAGAAAGGGGTTCCTGAGCTGTTAAACACGACTGTGAAAGGTCTTCCTTCAGCTTGTAACTCAACCTTGCATTTTTTGCCTTTCAGAAATTTTGAAGGGGATTTAGGAAGGGATCAAAACGACTACAATGCAAACAGCATGACATTTTCCTGGCACTTAATGCAGATAAAGCTTGTTTAGTCTCTAATTTTGTATGTTACTAAATATGAAGACTAATACTAACTAGTACCAACTTATCTTCCATCAAAGTTTACCTTTTCTCTGTGTCTCTAGACTCTCAGAGGAGAACATTTAAAATTGCACAATTGTGTAGAGTTAGAATTGCTAAAAATTTCTATTCTGAAGTCTTGCTTTTAGTTGCATCTGCCTTGTCAAATAATCTTGAATCCAAGTGGATTACATATTGTACTGCCTCTCTCAGTGTTAGGTGGCTTTCAATGCTTCAGCAAATCTGATCCAGCAAATCTGGAAAAAGTCTGACACAAACCAGTTTAACTTCTTTAAGTCAGAAATCTTGGAGCTCTTTAGCCCAAATTGCAGTGTCTCATTTTTGAGCAGGAATTGAAGCTCAGTAGGAGGGTTTGATTTACAACTGGATCAGTTCTCAGTTTTCCCTCTCACCCTAATCTGGCCAAGATACAAACCTCTGAAAAAAATTAAAACTCACTATTTCACGTATACTTTAGATATTACGTGGTGCGAGTAAATTCTTGGATGATTTCGTCTCCAAACCCAAGGCTCCAGCCCAGCATCATCTCTGGATCTCTTTCTTTGTAACTGGGCATTGGAGCCAAGCACAAAGAATGCTTGCTGTTGAAGCATATGGATGCATAAGGTAGAGCTGTGAAAAGCAGATGAAGATGAGGCAGACTTGTGAGTGGGGAACAGATGTAAATATAGAGGTAATCTGGGTGATAAGAGTAGGAGCAGGGTAAAATGCAGGAGAAGGAGCTGGTATATGAAGCAACAGAAGATGGCGAGAAAGTAGGTGGGTCTGTAACCAACAGGACATATGACCTAACATATTCAGGATGAGTAGATTTATTCAACATCTTCCTCAGCAAATGGACTAAAATGTGAGTGTCTTCCTACAGTGAAGGGAAAAATTTGCTGTTGTTGCTTCACTAGCTTTGAAGAGATCCACAAGTCAAAACAGCTCAGTTTGGGTAAAGACTGCTTTGTGATGGAGTATAGATGTCTGAGGTGCACCGTGCACACAAGAGAAAGCAGGCCAGTGCATCAGAAGGAAGCAGAAAAATGTTGAGACATTTCAGTGGAAAGCCTCCTAAGTCACTGCTGTGGGGCAAGCCCACCTCGAGGCAACACAGCCAGACATTAAACAGACCAGTGCCTAGTGACTGCCTTTGAATGCTGCCATCAAAGTGCTGGCAGATGTGTTTCAGTACATTCTAATATCTTATATAATATCAGCCAAGGACTGAGTTGCTCTGCCAAGCTTCATCAAGACAACTGGGACAGACTGGCAGAGCCCATCATAGCACAGGATGCATGATACTACTAGAGAGATACAGAAGAGAGAAGATATGGAACTTAGTATTTTTTGTATTAACACTGGCTGCAGAAAATAAGAGTTCTGCATGTTTCCTTGCCAAAACCTGAAGTGGTCCATTCACATCCACATGGTGAATCCTCCCACTTCTTTTCTGTCTGGGTTAAACGTCTGCTTACCCCATACAGGAGAGACAGCTTGGGTGGCAATAAATGGGCTCTGAAGGGCTGTCAAAATTTGGGCAGGGTTGATGCGGCAATGCAATGAACATCTGGCAGGTATTAAAGTCAGTGGGCAGACAGGGGGTGTTGATCCTAGGAAAGTGATGGTCCTAACAGCTTAAGCACAGGCTGGGTGTGATACTTTGGCAGCAGAAGTGAAAGACTGGGCAAGAAGTGAGGACCGCAGCTGAGTCATGATGGCAGAAGTCCAGGAGTGTATGGGGGGATGCTTTGCTCATCCATTCAGAGCCATGGAGATGTGAGCAGCGGTATTTCAGTTGTGACTGATTGATGCAGACTAGTTTTGAAGAAGCAGCCTTGAGTCCCTTCAAAATATTTGTTGGAGGTAACGTTTGCAAGGGCAATACTTTTCCAATAGAAGATTAGTGCTCTTGGATCCAACTGAGGAGACTTTTGGGAAACATGATTTGTTTTACAAGGAGCTCAAGGGTCCACTCTTGCTGGGGCATGGGGGCCAGAAGGCCACCCAACAGTCCTGGCAGGCTCCATGAACAGCAGTGCAAGGGGCTGCCAGCTCTCAGAGCCACCTGAGAAGTCGTGACATCAGTAAAAGGACACGATCTTCCCTAGGATCTTCCGTCTTGATGGGATGCAATATGAACAGTCCCATGCTTGTTTGCAGAGATGTTGGAAAATGGTAATGAATTTGCAAGAGTAAACCCCAAGTAATTGAATTTACTCATTTGGAAATTTTTCCTGAAGCCTTGTTTGACTTTTGTGTGCCTTTAGCATATGCATATCCTGTAAGTGCCAGGAGAAATTCTGTATGCAGGTCATGAAGCAGACCTTTGGATGGCCTCTCAGGGAAATGCAGGGATATATAAAACAATACTGACAAAATGCAATGCTTTTCTGGCAGAGATGGCCTAAATGGCCCTTTTTTATTACCATATCAACACAAAAATGTGTTAGATTCTTACTTCTAAAACAGGGCAGGATTCAAAACTCTCAAATATTGAATTGAGCAGAAATATATAATAATATAATTATAATATACTATACTATACTATACTATACTATACTATACTATACTATACTATACTATAATATAATATAATATAAATATATAATTTAACCATTTAATTTTAACTATATTTTAACATCAATTTCATATTGAGTGATATTTCATCTGCACTTAGACTGAGTCTAAAATGAGGCATGGATCTGCAGCCCTGTCCCCTGCAGCCTCGGTTCCCAGGCTGGGACCAAGCTCAGGGTTTCTTTTCTGTAGACTGAAGAGATGGGTTGGGGTGTACCTGGGTCTTAACAGGGACTTGGGCAACATTTGGGTCCCTCTTTGTCTAGAAAAGCCTAACAGACATTGTGTGTGTCACAACAGGCTTTTTCTTGCCTTGCAAAAGTCCACATAAAAGAAACTAGCCTTGAGATATACTTTCAGTGGAGAAATCACAGAATGACAGAGTCACAGAATCTTCATGATAGGAAAGGACCTCTGAGATCATCCATATACACACCGAAAAAAAACAACAAAGCAACAAAACTAAAACCAAACCAAACCAAACAACCCCAAAACCCCCAAACAACAACAACAAAAAACCCAGGGAAAAAAACCTAACCCTGCAAAACACATCACCCAACCCAATGATCTCAGCCACTACAGCTTATGTGATGTACTTAACACACATACACTTCACTGGAAACATGTTTTTCTTGGGAAAACCGTTTCTGTCAGTCTTAACGATTTACCTTGGGAATGTGATTCTGTAACTCTACTCAGATTTTTCATATAAGTGAATGAAGATAAATTACGAGCTTCAGAATCTGAGTCAGGATGGGTAGGTAACGTCTGAGAGTGCTTGTAAACTGGTTCTGGTGGTGGCTGCATCATGTATCTATAAATGATGGTTTCAGTGCTGATGTCATCAACACTGTACAGGGCTATTGCAGCAGCTTCATGTACTCAGAAGAAAAAAGGGAAAAAAAAAAAAAAGGCATGAGCTGAAATTTACTTTTTCCTCTTCTTTTAGGCTCATGGTTTTTATATTACTCATTTCATTCTGTGGTCACTTTTCAGGAGCTCCTGCAGGAGCCTCCTCCTCTTCCGTGGGATGAAGGTTATACAGGGAGTCTCCAGTCTCCAGTGTTCAAGTACTGTGCAAATATGAATTTTAAAAAAATTAAATCTTTCTTTTTAAAAGGTGAGGCTCAGACATCTTTGCACAGTTGCAGGAAATGATGGATGAAGTTTGGAAGCTTGTTACAAACATGAGTGGTTCCTCTGCTTGATCTATTTGTTTTGTGCTTAGTTGTGGCTTTCCTTTAAATGATACTAAATGCCAGAGCTGTCAATATAGCACAGAAATGGCACAAAATCTGGGAATCTGGCTACAGAACTCACGTTGCTCAAGGCTACTTGCATTTGTAATCAGAGATAAAGGTAACCCATCTTGCTTTTCCTGCACAGCACAGTCAGCCATTTGGGTGATGTATATGCTGCCATCTACTCTTAAGTGTTGGTGATACTTTCCATGTAGAAAATGCCATCAGTGTGACAGATATTCACCGACAACACATTGAAATGGAAAGCCTGCTGCAATTCAAATAGAAATATCCTGGGAGATTCTCAGCTATGTTGAATTAAGGAAGGAAGAATAGATCAAATGTTTTTTTTTTTTTTCGAAGCTCAGTTAACTCCAGGAGGACAGGACACAGCTGTGAATCCCTTAAAGGCAGTACACATTCTCTGCCAAGTTAGAAGGCAATTATTCTTCATAAATCTGTCTTTTTAAATTCAAGCAGATCGATTGTCTCGTCCATCCTTTCCCTATGCAAGCACCCGGAAAGGCTCTTTTAGCACCACCTACGACTAAATAAATACCCCGCTTATCAGGAGACCCACACCATGGAAGCCATGAAGGCCTGGTCAACCTTATGTATCCCTTTATAATGGTGCATGTAAAGGTATGTTCAGATTTTTAATGTTTTAACCAAGAAAATTCTGTGCTGTTTTTAAACATTGACTTGGCTTTAGATATCTGACCTCTATGCAAAGAACCAGGACACTCCTAAGAATTTATTGTCTAACTAATAGTCAGAAACATGTTGCAGGAAGGCAGGGCAGTTTCCTTACGTATACTGTCATGGTTGCAACAGCATAGGGCTTCCAGTCCTGTGCTAAAATTGGCTTGGTTACAAGACAGTCATCTCCTAATAGCCCTGTTCTGCCAAATCACCCTGGCTCTGAAAGTCAAAATGGCCTCTGCCCTTTCTGGTGACCAGTAATCATGGCTAGACATTCAGCAGGGAAAGCGCAGGCAAATACTGCTTGGTGCTGTTGTAGGTAAAGCCTGTGAAAAAACAGGTGTGAGGTTGGGGAGGACTTGCCTCCAGGGCTTTGAGGTGCTCATTGTGATCTGAGTAACATGCTAGCTTTGATGTTTTGCACTTCTTTTTCAGAGAGGGAGAATGCTTTGCAGTCTTTGTAGAGCGCTTTGTGAGACCGTACTGATGACACCATTACTGCTATGGTGTGTCTTCTCTGGCTAACATTTGGTGCATTTACTAAGGCCCTGAAAAACCAACAAACGCTATGAGAAAGGGAGAGAACTTAACACAGATTGTCCTCTCCCGCACTGCAGTGGCACAACAATGGAAGAAAGGTGTTTTGGTTTTGTTTGTTTGTTTTTGTTTTTTTGTTTTTTTTTTGTTTTTTTTTTAAGACCATATTGGTATTTGTACCCTGTTTGCATTCTGTTGGAATGAAACAAAGCAGGTAAATGAGATGCTTGTCTTTATCAACTAGCCTTCAGAGCCCAGCCGCAGAGATGTGCCAAGGACAGCTGAGGGGTTGGATGTGGTGTGGAACAGACCCAGAAGCAAGTCCTAAGTCGGCTACTTGGTGGCACAGGGTAGGAATGGAGGAGCCTAGGGACACAATCTAATTGTTGCTGACTTAAATCCAGGGAAAAGTATGTTCTAGGTATGAAGATGCATGGGAAATTCTGCTGTCACTTAGGAAACATCCGGCTTACGTCCTTTGCCATCATAGAAGAGTCCTCTGGGGACTTAGTCCCACCCCTGATCCCAACATGGCCAACTTCAAAGTTAGGTGAGGTTATCCAGGGCCTTGTTTCATTGAGATATGAAACTCCAGAATGGAGATAACAGTGCTTGCCTGGGCAACTTTTTCCTGTGCTTGACCACCAATCCTCATGGTGAAAACTTCTTCCTTGTTTTGAACCGTAATTTCCCTTGCTGCATTGGTGACCGCTGTCCCTCATCCTCCTGTTCTGTGTATCTGCAAAGAGTCTGGCTTTGTCCTTCTCTGTCACCCACCATGCTGTTAGGCAGCAGGAGGCACTGCTGCTTCCCTCAAAAATAGCAAATGAAAGAATTAGAACTGAGTCAACATATTTGTGATGGCTTCTAGGGGACTGAAAGGCCACATGAATCTCAATTTGTGAATCATTTCTGCTACAAAAGCAGAAGGAATTCAGAAAGGTCAGCAGCTTCCCATTGGTACTTCCAGGGCAGGAATCTGAGTTTTCTTCTTTCACCTTGACTTTGAAGAGACCTAGATGTTGAGAAGTGATGATGGGAGAGGAAAGAGTTAAACAACCTGGAATACGAACTTAAACACTACTCTTATTTTGGCCCATCCTTGTTTTTTATTGGTATTTTAGTCCCACCAAAAAACGGAGAGAAAATCTTTTGGGCTTTACTTTCTCAGCTCCCAAGGTCACTGCAGCACAGCTTGCTGGTGACTTTACTGGGGCTTTGCTCCAAAAGTGGTGGCCGTTCACCAGGCTTGGACAAGAGGGCTTCCACTTCCTCCCAATATCTCCACTGTGGTGTTGGCCAGTAGAGCTGTATTTTCAAACCCTGAAGATGTGGAAAACTGCAGCTGCGAATCCTCTGATAAATCACTGAAAAACAGGGCTAGAAAGATTCACAAGGGCTCATTTAATCTTTTCTCCAGCCTCAAGGCAGGTTGTACTGCTTTATCATCTCTAACCACCACTTGTCTGACCTGTTCGGAGTGTGATGGAAATATCAATCCCCCACAGCAACCCAGTTCAGTGGTCTGCTGCCCTTACCTGCAGAATTTTTTTCCCCCATGGATGCTCTGACTCTTACTTACTTTATTTTAAGCTCATCACTCCTGTTCACTGCAGACATCCCTCTTCACTTAAGACAACATTTTACATAGCTGGAGGATTATGTTTCCCTTCAGGCTTTGCATATTTAGGCTAAACCCCAACTCGGTCAGCCTCTGCTCTTGGGGTGTTTTCCACCTCCCCACTCGGCAGCCAGGTTCTCCGTGGGAGCTGCTCCTCAAGCCACTCCGGCTGGTGCGGAGACTACTTTCCCATTGTACAGACTCTGCTCCCCCTTTATCTACCCTAGAACATCTCTCTTCTCCACAACAACGTGACAGTGTTGATTCACGTTCACTCTGCTATCCACAGCCACCCTCTCAGACCTTTTTTTTTTTTTGGCAGAGCTGCTGCAGCTGAAGCCAGGCTGTGTTTGCACAGCTGATTGTTCCCATCTACCCCACACGGTCTCTACTGAGCCGAATTCTTTTTTTCCAGGCTTTTCCCGAACTTGTCAGCATTGCTTTGAATTGCCATCCTGCCCTCCCCTGTGTCTGCAGCTCCCACTTGCTTTGCCTCATCTATAAGCTAATAAGCATACTCTCCATTACTTCGTCATCTGTACTTTTACCACACGCTCTTCTCCACAATTGACCTTCATGTTTTTGGACACAAGGGAAATATGTGATGCTTTACCTGCCACCCACTTAAGAGCTTAAGAGCTCTAAAGAGCTGAGCCTCATAGAGATAGCCTTTTGTTCCTCTTGCAGCAAGAACCCCACAGCAGAGTTGGATGAATTTTTGACTGATACAGTAATCCTCGCTTCCTCTCTCCAGTTGCTTTGTGTTCTGTAAACAGCTCCTGCACTTACAAATGAAGGAGGCCATATCTGCTTATAATACATGCCTCCTCTGCTGTGCTTCTTAAGTTGAAGGATAGGCATGGGCTGATAGGAGAGCCTTTGCCTTTGAAGGATGCCAACACTCTTAACAAATGAAGTCTATAGAAAGTCATGGCTCACCACTGTGCAAAGAGCACTTGTTTGATAACACGTTATGACTGTACCCAATAACTTTGTACTGGGAATGAGCTCCCATAACAGAGAGCTCCTGGAAACGTGTGCTGACATGGGACAGAGCCCTGTGCCATTCTGCATGTGTCTTTGGCCAGGAGGTACGACTAGAAGTGCCTGGTCATATACTACTGAAAGTCACACTGAACCAGGGCACTGGACATTAAAAGAGCTCTTCTGGAGCAGCGATAAGCTCCCCACTTGTCAGTCTGTGAGCAGCCTGCCACTTCTGGCTTGTATANAAAAAAAAAAAAAAAAAAAAGAAAGGCAATTAACTTCTGCCTGTGTGCGGGTATGCTCTTTTTCCAGAAAGCAACACACAAAGGCTGGAGTCTGTACTGGGGAGCCCTGTGAGGAGCCCTGGGGAGCCCATGGAGACACTGAGGGCACGGGGGTGCCAGCCATAAACCAGTCATCCAACGTTGGCTCTGTCGGTATTCAATTAGAACATGCCCAGCATACAGCCTGACTACATGTTAGTCTGTGAGCTATAAAAATCCTGCATCCACCTACCTGCGAGTGGCAAGTCACGTGAGCAGTCCCAAGGATTCAGCACCTTGAACTAAACACTGTAATGACCGGCTTAAAAAACAGGGAGACTGGAAGAAAACATCTGTTTTGGCTTGCTGGTGACTTGGGACTCAGGTTTTTCAACCTTGCCATGAAAAATACAGACTAGAAATATAACTGGATTGAAAATTGATTGAAAATCAGCACTCGTGAATTCCAGCATCTGGAGCTTTGAAAAAAGCCCAAATGTGGTAAGGTCTGCGAACAAATGGAGATTTTATAGGAGCAGTTGTAATACACTAGATGTGGTAGTGCGGCAGAGGCCAGGGAAGCAGGTTAAACTAGTGTTATAACAAAATATTCAGAAAATATCCCTCCCTGTTTGCAGCTGGGGTAGGAATCCTGAGCTGAAACAATTTCACTTGTTTCTTCCATGCTTTCTGTATTAAGAGGTGATATTTTAGATATCTATTCACTCCATTAATTTAACTGCAAGGCCTGCTTTCTCTGCGTGGGCTCAGTCCATCCTGGGAGGAGCTCTGTAGAAGACTATTCTGTTGAGTATGAATTTGACCCACTGTGCTTGATTGTCCTACTAATGCATCTGTCTTGGGTCCAAGTGCTCTCCTGATTTGTGCTATAATTATCCTAAAACTAGATTTTTCTAAATTTCATTCGCTCGTAGCTTTTTATAGTTCTGGGAATTAATTATTCAGAGCTGTGGAAGTTCTCAGTAGCACTTTTCTCTAACTTGCATGGACACAGATGCATTTGGCTCACGCAGAGTGAGTGCATGCTGGCTTTTCAGATGAGGATGAGGGAATGACTTTGGCCAAATGTTAAACACACTGCGTTCAGTGTTTTCTCTGCTGACACCATCTCCTTGAATCTTTTGAGGTATTGATAATCTCGGAGCCTAGTAACATCCCTATTCCCTCCCTGGTGACTTTAAAGTAACAGTTTAATAGTTACAGGTTGATGACACCTGTAGCATCACAAGGCAGGAGGGTTTGTGATGAGCACAGGGACCAATGTGGCTGCAGAACTGTGCACTACCAAAAAACATCCCCCACAATTTGGCTGGGATGGGAGTAAAGAAAAGAAGGGCTGCAGTGAGGATGCTGAAGGAGACAGATTTCTAGCCTGGAACCAGAGCTGGGGAGAAGTTAGCAATCTCATTTTGCTGCCTGGGAGTGAGTGGACATGCAGTTGGGGATGGCTGGGCTCTGGGGGACATGTCAGAGGGGTGTCTCTTTGAGGTACAGGCTGGGGAAGATGTATCTTTACAGTCCTAAGGCTTTATTCCAATTTCACTCGAGTTGGGAGTTATAAGGTGTGCTTGGAGGGCATGGAGGCTCAAAAGCATGGACCTATCAGTCTGCTGCCAGCAGAGCTCCTCTGGCTTCCTCAGCTGGGAATAGAGCTGTCTCCATCATGGGTGTGTGTGGAGCAATGCCCACTCTGAGTTATCACCCCCTTCCTCACCAGGCTCGCCCCATCTGCCCAGGGAGTCATGGCCACAACTTTCACTGAGTTCTTTCCCTTGGAGGTTGCCACTCAGACACTGAGGATTTCCATCACGTGGAGTGGTGGTGAAGGGTCCACACTGTAGCCTTCAGGCTCTGAGCAGGACCCTGGTTCCCCTGAAGTTGGCTCTGCAGAAGCAATACAGCAGTGGAAAATGAGATTGAGCCTCTTCTGACTCCCACATCCTCGTTCGGGTAAGCGCAGTGTGTACTTTAATTAGCAATGATACATGAGGGAGACAGGAGATGAAGCAATGTTCAAATTAAGTATCTGCAGAGCTGGTGTGGAGGTAAATATGAGCTCCCAGATTTGGGACATTTTTTTTCAGTCCCTTCTTCTGCAGCAATGGTTTGAGTTTCATTTTAAAAAGCAAAGAAATCGTTGTTGCAGCACTTTTTTCCCCAAAACTCACCACTGTTGATGTCCACGCTGGCAGCGCCCTGTGCTTTGTAACACTGGAAAATCCAGGCAGGATTATCTGTGCTCCTGCCTTGGATGGGGACCAGGTGTCATCCCCTTTTGTGATGAGCTTTGTATCAGGCAACAATGCTGCTCCCCTGCTGTAAATCTATGGGGAGGGTAATCACCTGATGCCTGCACGACAGCACCAGCCTTCCTGCTGCAAATCACCCTTTAACAGAGGCAAAACACAATAGGTTTGGGGTCTTTCCTCAGGGGTGGAGGCTGCAGCAGCCTGCCCAACCTCTCTCCCATCACTTTGCACTGTCAGAGAGGCTGTAGGTACACCTCTGCCCTCTGTGCCCACCCCTGCATGCATTTCTGCTCCCACGATTGGGAAGCCTTGCTCACAACCATGTACTTTGTACCACTGCCCATCCCTGGGACATCCAAACACCTCATCCTTCATGCTGAGCATCCTCTTTCCTGCTGATGTGGATGGGGGCTTCAGACTGAAAGTGGGTGGGATGCTGAACACAAATATTACACCTCTGTCAGGAGAATAAATGAAGGTTTATTGAAGAATAAGTTAATCTTACATTTCAAAATTGTTGTTTCTTAAGTGCTTGACTTCCTTTGTGCCCCATATGACAGGTTTTTTGCTTGGTTTTGTAAATAATATGGTATTTAATTATTCGACAAAGCATGCTTCATAGTGAAATATGGTTTCCAGTGCATTTTAAACTGGTAAATACCAAGTATTCACACCCCCTTTGCTACAATTTCACTTCAATAATGATTTTGGTGTTTCAGTATGAGTCAGGCAACAACACAGGAATTGCTGAAGAAATCGCGCTGAAAACCTCTCTGAAAAACCAGTTATGAGTCAGAGGAAACACAGCCGAATTTTACTGGTTCAGGCCTGGCTTGGTTGGGTCTGTAATTTCAGAAACCAAATTCCACATCTGGAATTGTCTACGGTTCGGCTATTAATAGAATGTCTTTATTTTTATTTCAACACCACCACCAAGGGATGGGACCTGCCATGGAGAAGGCGGCAGCCACCAGTACCCACTGCTTCCTGGTGGAGAGGACCCTGCTAAAACAGGAAATTTCCTGCAGAGATGTCTCAGAAAAATAAGATCTTTTTTTTTTCCAATGGAAAAAATACATTGCCAATGTGAAAGAAAACCCATAAAGGGGAGCAGCCAGGAGATGAGAACACTGGAAGACCCCAAAGGCTCCAGAGTCCCTGCTTTTTGTTTTCTACCCCTGCAGGTGTTATTATCTTGTTTACCTACCTTTTTTTTTTACCAAACCTTAAATATTATATGCCATTAAAGGTCAGTAGTTCCCAACAGGAGCCCAAAGCAAAGCACCAGTTCTGTTAAACTCAAGACTTCACAGGTGCAAGGCAAAAATGTGCACTTTGCATGGTTGGGGCCAAACCATATGTTAATTTAGCAGTGCTGAAACTCTACAAGTGAATGTTAAAGGTGACCCAGTCCAGCACTTTTTAGGAACTCATCTGGTTTGGAACTCATTGGGTGCCCTTTATTGCTTCTTAATCTCTGTCAGCATGAAGGGATGTCTCTAAAAGTCTCTATCAGACAAAATTAGTCTCGTTCAGACAGCCCCAGCATGGAGCAAATCACTGAATATCTTCCTTGCTTAGATATCCTTATATATAAATCAGGACGCCTGATAGCCTGACAATATGAAAAATCTGGTGGTATTTGCATGGCAATCTGAGCACAGAGAAGCTGTTGTTGCTTCAATAAGCTGTGCTACTGTTGGCCTTTGAACACTGTAGGGCAGATTGGCTGAGAGCGGCTGCACCAGCGGGTGCTGCCAGCACCAGTACCTTTGCCAGAACACCAGTGGGATGCTGATGGGAACACGGTGTCACGCGTTGTCCAGGATCCTGCTAGCAGGCTCTTGTATTGGATTATTGTTGGTTAGGAGGGGGGAAAAACTATGCTCTGCTCGAAGCAAAATGCCTCAGGGTTTGTGTTGTGGTGAAAGGTGTCAGTTGAGGTTATCTGGGATTGGCTTAGCAGGGATGGGCGAAACACAGGCTTGGTACCCACCCTGAAGGGTGCAGGAGGAGATGAGGGCAGAAGGACCCATCAGTGTGGTGGGTCAGGGTGGGCACACAGGGAAGAAGCATCCCCCCAGGAGTTTGGGTGGCAGCTGGTGTGGCTCACCCGGTGGGCATGTCACAGCAAAATGTCAAGGGCTCTTGATGAAATTGGGAGAGTTTTCCAAAGCGCAGGTTTCTTTCTGGCCATGCCCAGCTTCCTGTCCTACCTTTGCTACAGCACTAGCAAAACATGCATTTATTTTGAAAACCATCAGAGAGAGTGGCAGCAACTTTGCAAATAAAAGCAATTGCTGTTTTCAGGGATGTACTATTTAAACACGTAATCAATATCACCGTTTAATTATTAGTGCCATTTGTCAAATACCCAACAATGTGATTACCCTATTTAAGGATTTTCTCCAGGCATAAACCAACCTTTATAAAATTACTAACTTTTATCTTAGTGAAAGTATTGTTAATTAATACTTTTATTGTCCTCCCCTGTGATTTGCTTTCTCTTAATTACCAACAGGAGCAACATGAGAGTGCTCCATCGCCTGTGCCAGAATTAACCTGACTTCCTCCAAATTGCACTGCATGATTGATGTGGATTTGCCTCCAGGGACTATATGGGAGAGCCTGATCCTATGGGAAATGGTGCTTTACCAAACTCTTATTTTGCAGAATTACAGAGTAGTTTGGTTTGGAAGGGACCTTTAAAGATTATCTACTCCAACTCCCCCAGCAATTAGGAGGGACAGTCTTCAACTAGACTGGGTTGCTCAGAGCTCCATCAAACCCGACCTTCAATGTTTCCAAGAATGGGGTATCTACCAC
>VZRU01005720.1:0-29267 GCA_013398155.1 Pedionomus torquatus | reverse complement strand
GACAGGCTGAGGGAGCTCGGGCTGTTCATCCTGGAGAAGAGAAGGCTCTGGGGAGACCTTAGAGCAGCCTTCCAGTATCTGAAGGGAGCTGACAGGAGAGCAGGAGAGGGACTCTTTGTCAGGGAATGGAGTGATAGGACAAGGGGTAATGGTTTTAAATTGGAAGAGGGGAGATTTAGATTAGATACAAGGAAGAAATTCCTTCCTGTGAGGGTGGTGAGGCACTGGAACAGGTTGCCTAGAGAAGCTGTGGCTGCCCCATCCCTGGAAGTGTTCAAGGCCAGGCTGGATGAGGCTTTGAGCAACCTGCTCTAGTGGGAGGTGTCCCTGCCCGTGGCAAGGCAGTGAAACTCGATGATCTTTAAGGTCCCTTCCAACTCTAACCATTCTATGATTCTATGAACAAGCCAGGGCTTCTGCTGTTCCTTCCAGGTGCCAAGTTTCTCCTTCAACAGTCAGTACCCTTCTGTCTTTTGTCTCCCTGGTCTTAATCTCCTCTCCCTGGTGTCTGTCCTCCTAAAGCTCTTGTACGGAGGAGAGGGGAGAAGAAAGCGGAATCAGCGTAAAAGGCACTCTGTGATTAGACACTACTTTGATTTTTGCTGGGCAGAGTTTTATTGCCCTTGAGGGTCATGTATGTCAGCTTTGCTTCAGAGGGATTCTGGGGACTTTTCCACAAAATGGATGCTCCTGTGTGTAAGAGTTTATTAAAGGAGGCAACTTACGCAAGAACAAACAGGGTTGGAAATGCAGGTACTTGACAGTCACCTTTTTGTGACCAGTCCCTGAAAGCCAGAACCATTTAAATGGGGACAAGCGTGTGCCTGTGTCCAGTTTCTCTCCTGGCTCTGTGCAATGAAGCATGGGTAGTTATGGCCAGTGGAGAGTTGGCAGGTCAAGCCTGTCCTTGGTATAAAGAGCCTGATTTCCCCCAAATCCCACGGCAAATGATTCTCCTTGACTTAGGGTGGATGAGGAGCAAGCCAACTGAAACAAGACCTTTTCCTTTCAGTTGGCCATCTTGCTGTTGGCAGCTCCTGTGGTTTGCTGGGTGTTGTGCTCTTGGTGATGGCTGTGGCCTTTTCTCAGGCTGTTGGGACAGGAGTTTGGTCACTTCTTGTGTGCCTGTCCCCCTGGGGAGCACAGCTTGAGCCCTGGGGTGCTGCGCTTCTCCATGCCAGGTCTGTAATAGGAGCAGCAGCTCTGCCTGGGCCAGTCAGGGGCTCTTCTGGGGTTTTTGGGAGACGTATCACAAAGGTTTTTTTTTCTTGGCTTTTTTTTTTTTTTTTTTTTTTTTGTAAATGGAAATTGGGTTTCATTCCAGCTGAGGGTAATTGGAGCTGTGGTAATGATCTGAAAGCAAATGAGAATGAGCTCTGTAGACTCCAGCCACAATTTTCGGTTCTGCTCGTGTCATGCTGCTTAAAATGGCATTCATTCCTAAAACTGGCCCTAAAGCTCTGTTACTAAGAGTTCTGTTTTTCTCATGAGATATGCAAAGTGAGGGAAGACTGTCTTTCATATTCTAATTCATTCTCTAGTCCTCCTCTCTCATCTCCTTAAGGATGTCCTGAACCCACAGCCTGACTGGCCCAGTCGAGCTTGTCCCTGTGGGAAACCTCCTGACCCTGGTGGCACTTTGCAACGGTGCTCAGAGTCTGTCTTGTCCTGTTCGGGTACGAACAGCCTTCCAAAGCAGCCTGTGTTTGCAGAAGGAATCCGTGACTCCAGTAATGTCTCTTTACCCAACTGGGAAGAGGAGAGGAGACTTTACCGAAGAAAATCCCATCGCTGATGCCTGCTGAGGTACTGCTGGATCCTCCAGAGTGGAGAACCAAAGCATTCGCTGTGCCTGTCATCAGCGAGGACCTCTCTTGACAAAATGCTGCATGCGGGGTGTTGCCAGACCAGAGCTTCACAGCCACCCTAGCTGTGATTTCTGTTCTCTCAGGTCTCTTGGTGTTTGCCCATGTCTTCCGTGACCCTCGAGAGGGGCAGTGGGCAGACTGTTCGCAAGGTGTGTGCTGCAGCTCTCCGGAACTCCTGTCCCTTGAGTGACGCAAGCTATTATGAACTGATAGCACCGGCAACAGGTGAATTTACCCAGTGCTCGTTTTTATGGGTGTAACTCCGAAGGCGTGGTTTGGAAGTGAAGGTGCCCTCCCTGGCCCTTTCCAGAGCTCTGGTTTGTTGCAGGACACGTTCAAGGATCTTCAGTTGGCTTAGCCATCGGTCTTCTGGGGACTGAGAGCTTCACAACCAGGTGTTTGCTAGTCCCACTTGTGCTGAGACATTTTTGAGTTAGCTGTATCTTGGTGCCAAGCTTCGTTTCTAGATGCTTGGTGCTGGGGTCTTGCATGCCTCATTAAGGGACTTGATGGCTTTTAACACTTGGAGGGGAGGGGTGTTTTTAACAAAAATGCTTTGCATTGCTTGCTCGGTTTCACAAAAGCATTGCAAAAACATTTTGGGGGAAGTTTAATATTCTTGAGCTGTATGTATGCAGAAGGCTGGGCTGACTACTGAATATTAATGCCTGCTCAGGGGCTTGTGCGAGCGTGCCTGCCGGTGTAACAGTCATTCGACAGAAAGACAAACCGTCAGTGGCTTTTAAATACCAGGAGAGGTGTAGTGGTGTGCCTCCTGCTTTCTGTGCGAGCACAGTCACTGTCTTGAGCCCAGCGTTTGGGTGGACTCTGACCTAAGGAAGATGTGGGTGGTACTGCAGGAGGGTGCTGCAAGGCTGAGCTCGTCAGGGCCGGCCGCTGCTGCCAGCTCTGTCTGTGACAGCGTTTGTGACATCGCCATGCCAGGTTCTGCAGCTCTGGCTGGAGCCCCTCGCCAGCGTGACGCAAGGTTTGCAGGGTGGCCGTTTGCCATCACTTATCACCTCTCCTCCCCCGGTTCGCCCCGCAGTCCATGCCAAGCCACGGAGATGCCAGGCTCCTGCTTCCTGCTGGCAGCCTCCCTTTAAACCTATTTCCTCCAGTCGATGAGCAGCAGCAGAGAAGGAAAAAACTCCCTAAGCAGAGTAGCACAAGTGACAGATCCCAAAGTGTAGACTTGAAGTCAGCAGACTTCAAGTGTAGACCAGCAGGTCTTCTTCAGGGGCCTGGTTTCACGCAGGTTGTGTCTCCCACCAAGTGTTAAGAGGAGGGGACTTCCAGCCCTGTGACCTGGGTGTACTTACAGCTTCCAAGGGGGGATTCACCTGGCTGTGTTTCAGGCAGCCCTGCTTGCTGGCTGAACCCCATCTCCACGGCCCCGACTTGGCTGGGACAGCCCATGCCAAGGTAAGCTGTGGGATGTGGGAGGTCTGCCTGCGGGCAAGCAGCATCCTGCCCTGGCAGAGCAGGGAAGACCATCAGCCTCCTGGAAAAAACTTTTGTCACCTGAGGTTGATACTTTACAGCTTCTAAAGCTGTGATTGATGTCTGCAGGAAGTTTTGCTATTAACATTGCTTTTCCAGCTCTCTGGAGGTTAACAAGACACCGGTGCATCTGGTTTTTGCTTTGCTTTCAAGGTGGCTTTCCCCTTGTAATTATAAAGACAAGAATGTGTAATTTTTTTTTTTTTTAAATGAATAAACGATCTGCCCAGGAGCACTAGTTTGTGATAAACTCAATTTAAATGCAGCTGCATATTCCATAGCTGGAGCATGGTTTTATGTAGCGTAAAAGTGCCTCAATAGGCAGAGAGGACTAAGGTTATATGAGGCACCTTGGCTGTGCCATAACAACATTTATCACCGTAATTTGGTTTTTGAATAAATTCAGGCTTCATTCAGTCCTTGGAACATTTTTGAACTATTTCAACCACTGCTGTGTTAGGGTCTTCCACCTGATATTTTAGCTGATAAAAATTCGCAGTCTCCTTCAATAAAAGGCAGTTGACAGTATGTCCTGTGTAGCTGCTTAGCAAATCTTATTTTAGCAGATACCTCCCTTCCCATGACCTTCCTTATTCACTCCATTCCTCCCAAATCTTTATTGTGTAACTTGCATGTAATGTTTGGTTTAGAGCATCCTGTGAAGCAGGGAAATGCAACTAAAAAGGAGGCTAAAAAGGGGAAGAGAGAAACTTCCTGGACAATGAATGTGTAATGACATAATTCAGTTAATTGTATTGGAAAAAAAGTTTAAAAGAGGAAATAGAGTAAATAACTGGCACTGCTCTGTCCCCAACTGCCTGTATCTTTTTTAACTGTAGGCTGATTGCATGTGTGCAAGTCACATCAGGCAGTATGTGGCATTTGTCAGTAGTCAAAATGCCTGCAATTCAGTAAGGGGAAAATGTTTACGTGAAAATAATTCATCTTGTTCTGACATTTTAAATTAGATTAAAAAAAATGTAATGCATTTAGTTGGCAGAGCATTCAGATTTCCATACCTTCCTTTCCTCCTTTCATGCAGACGCAACTTCTAGGGGAATTTAGTGCAGAACTTGAGCTTACACCAACAGCTTACTTCAGCAATCAGTTCTGTGAGAACATCAACTTACCCAGCTTGGCGCTTAGTCTTAGCCCTAGCACTGTCCTAAAAAAGCCTTTGCTTACCCTTGAATTTGTAAAGCTTCCTTACCCTGTTGTGGTTTCCTCTTAGTTGCTTTTGTGGAACCCAATTTTGGGGTGTATTTAATAAGCTGAATAGCTTTGCTTGTGTAAAACCATACTAAAGACTGCAGACATTAATTACTCATTGAACTGGGCAGAGGAGATGTTTGTATGGCTTCCTCACCCCTCTGAAGTGGAGCATCACGGCGTGGTCATCCTCAGTGGCCCAAGGTTATCGGCCAGCTTGTGGGAGGGTCTGTTAGCAGGAGGGACTGGAGCCAGAACTGACGCATAACACAGAAATGCAATTTGCAGCTTTGGGCTGAAGTGAGCAAACCCCCTCCAAAGCTGGGGGAATTGCATCTGCCTCTAGTGAGATGAATCTGTGGTGGGGTAGCCCATGATGTATTTCGTCACAGACCCTGTTGGTGTGCAGGTTTCTCCTTTGCATGGACTTTTTTTTTCCTGTTTTTCCCCTGAATTTGGCAGGGATAACTGTGTTACAATAGCATCAGTCAGAGATAAGGCTCTTGTACCACACACTTCATTCAGTCAATGGTTTAACTGCTCTGTTGCAGCTGTGTTCAATAAATAAACCTTCAGGGATGCTCAGAGTTGGGATTTGGAGATGTGGAACAACACTTAACTGCACACCTAATCTTCTACTAATTTAGGTCCAAGCTTTTTGGATTTTACTCCTAGCATTTCTGTGCTGTAAAGAGAGTTCCAGCACGGCAGATGCACAGTGGAAATGTGCATGGAGTGTTTCCTAAAATCCCACACTAAAAAAACTGAGGGGGTAGATGCGTTTATATGATAGGATTTCTGTGACTCCCGTGAGCCCAACTCTGACCTCTCACAGCTCAGGCATGATATTCCTGCTTGGCTAAAAAGCACAAGTCACAAACAGTCCTCCAGACAGAGACGTAAGTCTCTTACTCACTTGGAGAGTTTATATTTAAGCACCCAGGGAGAGATCTTGCTGTGCTCTCAGGACTTGTTGTCCTGAGACAACCTGATAGACCTGAGTGCCAAGTGAAACTGAAAGAAAACAACCTTCTGCAGGACCAGAGATTCCACCACCATCTTTCCAACACCCAGCAGCCCCACTTTCCCTGTCTTGTTTTGTTTTGTAACAGCACAACATCCACCATGCTGCTGAGAAGCGGACCTGACTTTGTGTTTCATCTCACTCTTGCAGGTTGAATTCCCCAAGCGGTGTCAGGGTGGCTTTGTGAGCAGGTGTACATACCAGCGATGCTGCAACAGGCTTCGGGTTGCAAAAATTTGTCTTGGAAAGTTGTGCAAATCAGCTGCAGGGGGATGGTGGAGAGCTGGCAGGAGTCGGACACCCTCTGAAAATGCAGGCTGCTTTACAGCATGAGAAATCAAAGTAGCCCGGGAGCTTGAGCCTGTTCAGTCAGTGGGTGCAGGAGGTGCTCCAAGTAAGCAAACACAGCCTCCGAGGGATGTTGCAGACTCCTCCCTGTTGCCGTTTCCTGATGCTGTCAGTGCTTGGCCTTTCCTTTGTGCTCTGGTTACAGTCTTCCCTGTGAAGTGGCACTTGGCTGCAGTGACTGCCGGCAACTTCCATGGAGAGTTTGTGACCATCGTGGTGCATATGTCTGGCTATATGCGTTCAAGTGGAGATTCAGTCTTGTTACGGGGGTGGTGACAGCTGGAAGCAGGTATAGATAGGGCTTATCTCCTGGCTGCTACCAGAGCTGATGCACTTGTGACTCAGCTGGTGGCCTGGGGCTCAAGAGGGTGACATTCAGTCTGTGACTTAACTGTACGCCTCCTGAGATGCTCCTGGGGAGGCTCCTGCAGTGTCTCTGTGCATCAGTTCCCCGTTGCAGTTCTAACACAGTTCTGGGGGTGTTGCAAGCGTGTTGCTTAGGGAAATGGTAACGGGAGAGGTGCCTCTAGCAGTATCCAAGGCAGAGGGAGGAGGGGCAGCAGTTTATTCTGTTGACACAACAGAAATCTCCCTCAGCAATACCAGCCCTGCAGGGGATATGCAGGCTGAGGAGCTTGTGCAGGGTATTGAGAACACCTGAATTAGCTTTTTACATTAGCCAGCACCCTGGAGCTGGGTGTGGGCTGGAAAACCTGCCCAGGAGCTGAGGGAAACAGGCCTGCACAAGGCTATGGTGGCATCTTGGCTCTCTGAGCTGCACGGAGCTAAGTGATCCCTGAGACTTTGCAATGAGCTTGGGTAGTGACAATCCTTTGGTGGACAGAGGGACCTGACCAACACCACTTCTAGGATGCAAAGGCCTTAAAGAAAGCAAGCCTGGAGCACAGGGTCCTCTAGGAGTTTCCTTGCACTGTGGATTGAATGGTATGTCAAGGTGGGACCTGTCAGAGCTGCTGGGTGGGCTCCAAGCATGGCTGGGTGGGCTCCAAGCTTATGGGCCTGGTGTGATAGGTGAGGAGGAGAAAGGGGGCAAGAGGTGAGTGGGAAGAGACAGTGCTATGGAGGATGGGCAGGGTGGACACACTCCAGAGCAGTTCGTCAGCCAGCATGAGTGCTGGCACAGCTACACAAGCAGTCTAGATGCATCCACAAGCACGTGTAGAAGTGCAACAGCCATAGTGGAGGTGCAGTGGTGGGTGATAAGCTGGCCAGCTGGGAGGTACTGGAGGAAAATTAAAACAAGAATAGTTCAGTTGGGTGGGACCTACAGTGCTCACCTAGCCCAACTGCATAGCAAGTGACGGGACAATTAGTTTCTTTGCTGTCTGTGGTCTGTCGCTACCCACATGTAAAAGGGACTGCAAAATTGTATGTTCTACAAGCCCTCCCTGCTTTGCATCTGCAAGAAAATAAGGAGGGAAAAAAACTGACACATTTTTGTAAAATAGTAGAACCTAGTTGAAAAATAAATTGCAAGTAAGGGAGAGCAGAGACTTCGTGTAGTGCTGGGGGTTATCTCCACTGTTGCATGCAGTGTTTGCAGGCAGGTCACACCATCCACTAACGTAGCAACATTAATAACAGTATTGATTTGTCTTAATGCAGTTATGAAAGCTGAACCTTGAAGGTGTGGGAGGGCCTTATCAGTAATCAGCATCGACATTGATCAAGTGTGGTATTGGCTGAAGGGGAACAAATGGAGAGTAAAACAAGGCAGAGGGAAATAATGGCCATTAAGGGAAGAACAGTGCCCACAATACTTAGGGCTTCCCCATCACGTAGAAGGAAATCTACTTAATATATAATGTCTATGACTCGAAGCAAAGGAATGGGGTTTAAATCACTTTGGAAAACAAGACAAAAGAAGAGGTGTCTGCAAGGGGTTTGGTGCAAGCTAAGGCAGGTCTGAGGACTCTGCAGGATGTGCCAGAGCTGGAGGGCCCATGGGAGAGGCAGAGGTGGGTGATGCATGACCATCATGAGGGAGTTTTACCCCTGCCAGGTAGGTTAAAGTGTGGTCTAAAAATGCCCATTTGTCACCTTGATTCCTCTGGTCCGTTAGTGAAGCTCTTCTTAGAAGGAGGATCTTTGCAAATTATTTTTTGGAGCAGTCTCCTCCTTAAGCTTTTTGCTGGCAGCTCTGAAAATAGATTGATGCACTTGCCTCTTCCTGCCCAGCCTCCAAAAGTTACTGACATCTCTTCCTTTAATTCTGCTTCGTAATTGAATTTCTGCCATAAGTTCCTTCTGCTAATTAAATTATACCTTACTTTTAATTGGCTGTGCATTTAAATACTTCTTGTGCAGCTAACATAGAGACTAATGTGTGCTGACCTGTTACCCTCTACTACATCAGGTTAGAGCAAAGGTTTGGTATGAGAACTTAAGTAGCCATTTTTTCCCCAAAAATTCTTTGAGGATGCCAGAATCTAGCCAAGGACAGAGAAATGCCATTTATTTTGAGTGTACGAATATGGCCAAATAATCTTACACTATACTGTAAGGTTTGTTGAATGGGAAAGACCCAACCAACAGTTTTGTACCAGCACAGAAGAGAAACTGGAAGACCTGGATTGTTTCCTGTTTTGTCATTGACTGGGTTCAATCCTTGCCTTGCTTTTCCATTAGGTTTCATGGGGTGGGCAGCTTGGAGAGGTAACAGCCATCTCCATATAAAAGGAGGATACTTGGGTTTTTTTCTAAAAGGGTGTTGAAGTTAAGATGACTTTTTTAAATGCTTGCCTTGCTGCCAGGTTGCAATATTTGTGAGTTCCTGCCCAGGCACTCAAGAATAATAGAAAATTTAATGGAGTCTTAGATCTTCCTTCCCATGAGCAGAAGACCAATAGAAAAGGAACCATTTAGGGAGCACTCGCTTAATGGTTTTTCTCTTTTTCTCTATTTTTCTTCCTGGTTCTCTGGGCCTTATGGAAGGGTTTGTTTAAAATAACAACCCAGATGTTGGGAGGATGCATGTGGCAGGGTTGGTCTTTGGTAGAAGCTGGTCAGCCAGCACTACTGTGGTCAAGGGGGAGGGCACCTGCAAGGGGTGACACCATGGCAGGGTGGAATGCCCTGACCTCACCTCTGTGACACTTGTCTCGCTCTCATGATTTGCAGAAGGAGCTGGATTTCAGCTGGCTGCTTGACTTAATTTTTTTTTTCAGTTTCTTCTGGGTGACTGTTTCTGAAAACTTTTTGGAGAATTTGTGAGGTTTCCATAACAACGAAAAAGCAAAAAATATAGTTCTAAATTTTTAAAAAAGGAGGAGATGGAATTGCAGTACAGTCAGCCTGACTTTTATTACGATATTTTCCTGGAAGTTAATAAATTATTTCCTACCTAGGCATCTTCTGGGTGCTTATGAGTAACGGTCAGCATGGATTAGTCTGGAACAAATCACGTCAAACATCCTGATTTACTTCTACAGCAGGATGACACGTCTTATGGATAGAAGGAGAACAGATGTTATGATGTATTTCAGTCCTAGTTAAGTTTATGGCACTGTTTTGATATTGTGAGAAGGAAGTGAGGGAAAAGAAATTTTGGTGAAACTTCTGCCTTATGGATGCTGCAATGTAGGTGTGCTAACCATGCTTCGGGCTTAGCTTCAGTAAGTCATCAAGCTCAGAACTATTTGGTGGGGATTTTCAGATGTGGACCCTGTGGCCTGAGTCACTGTAATTGATGCATTTGATAAAATACTGGTTCACACTCAGCAGCTAGCACCAAACTAGGGGAGTTAACAAGCACCTGGGAGTAGGGATTAGGTTTTCAAATAGATTTGGAGACTCCATCATTCACACCTGAAGGTGTTAACGTGGGCTTGCAGTTATTGCTGGTGAATGAGTTAACTGTGCAGACTGGTAGGGTAATGGTTGAGGAGACTGCTGGATTGTGGTGGGTCACAGACTGCATTGTCAGCACCATCCTACCCCAACAGCAGCAGACAGAGTCTTCCATAAACAGGAGGGTGGACTTCCAGTGTCCTGTGTTGTGTCTCCTGGTGCTTTGGCATTGCTGGAGTATTGCAGGCAGCTTGGGGCGCTGCATCTGGGAGATGGGGAAAATGAGAGAGGGCAGCGGAGATCTGAAGAACAGGACTCAAAAGAAAAGACGGGAAGGAGTAGGGTGTTTGGTCTGGAGAGAAGGTGAAGGACTGGGACAGAGTTTCACAGTGTCTGGAAGACTGCTACGAAGCGAGAAACCTCTGCCCCAGGTCTGTTGGTGTTGGGGCAAGTGGTAGTGATTTTGAATGATATCACAAACGGAAGAAACTCCTACTTGTAGTGATGATGAAGTATTGAAATGGACTGTTGAGAGGCTTTGGCAACATCTGGGATATCTGTGGCTGGGGTTTTGCATTGGACAGACCAAATGTGTGAGCAGGTGGAGGCACCTGGGAGTAAGGTCCCAAGTCCGGTGGGATTTTGCTTGCAGAAGTTATGGGGTTACTGGTGAGATATGGGTCTAGCAAGAAAGGAGTTTGTGTGTCGGGGCTGGAAACATTGGTCTGGAGGAGATGAATGCTTCCTAGCTGTGCTTGGTGTCAATAGTAGGGGAAATGATGGTCAGCTCTCTGGGAGGGTGGGAATCAGAGCAAGTCACTTGTTTTCAATTTTCTAATCCGCAGACTTTGATTAGGAATAGCAGGAGCAGGTGAGCTTGCTCCTGGTGCACTCGTCTGTGACTCCTTAAGCTCTGATGAACCCTCAGGATTTACAGCTGGCAGATGCTGAAAGGATGCAAATTATGCTCTGCTTTCTCCAGAAGCATGCTCAGCAGAAAGAGAAGTGATTTCTAACCTTTCAGAGGAATGCTTAATGGCTCCAGAAAACTTGAAATTGGCTCTCCCATATTTTATTTCTTTTTCTCCTGTTTAGATCTTGGCACAGTAATATTTTGAGGTATAAACCAAGCAAACCTTCTGAATCTGGACTTGATACTTGCTTATTTTGAAAGATGAGTTTTACAAAAGAAATTTAAAATAGTAGGGGTGGTTTCAGCAGATTTTTGAACAGCAGAAGAATTTTCTGTCTGAATTTGAGATAAGTCTGCATTTTTCAACATGGGAGCTGTTTTCTATTTCAGGACAAATAAGAAAATGCAAATGCAGGCAACAAAGTTGCTTCTCAGTCTAGGGTAAGAACTGGAGCAGGGTTTTGCATGTTTAGACTAATTTTGATTTCTTTTTTACTGGCAGAACTGTTTTATGCAGGGAAGCAAAAAAGTGGGCAGGTTAATCACTTAGAAGAAAGCTGTAATCTAAAGCATGTTTGGTTTGTGTTTCTCCTCCAGGCAATTGAGTCCGGTGGACTTTCTCTGAAGAAGTTGCAAGACAGGTGGTGAGTACTTTCCAGAGCCTGCTCCTTTCAGGGCACTCTTGATTTTTCCATTAGTAATTTAAAATGAATAATAGAAAATACAGTTGGCTTTTGTTCTGCATTGGGTGCAGAAGTTTGCTTTTGCTGAGTTTGTGGCATGCTTTTATTTTAAAGCTGGTAGGGCTAATCTTTGAGTAGGGGTTTGGCATTGAAATGTTAAGTTTTACCTTTGCACCAAAATGAATTTTCCTGAGACTTGATTTTTAAAAATATTTGATTTTATGAAAAATCTGTACAAATTATGCTGTATTTTTTACTAAAAGCCTACACCATCTGGTGGGGCAAAGTATTTTCTGTGTCAGAGAACAACCTACTTTATTTATTTATTTTCTCTTCTGACTGTGTAAATCTAAAGGAATGCAGCTTTCAGAGGGTTAAATGACCTGCATAACTTTTGCTAATCTCTGCCACATGTGACTGATTTTGTCCTGCCTGCACCCAAGACTTCCATGTATTTCACTTGTATGCGCTTCATTAGGTCCTACTTGTAAGTAAGTGAAACATGAAGTTGGTAAAGAGCTGCGGCAGCATGAAACAGCTAAGAAATGCCGATGTGGTGGTGCAGCCGGAGAGCTGCTTCTCACACTGATGTAAATCAGTGCAACTTCTTTTCCTCTGGTGGAGCCGATCTCTTCCGGCAAGTGCCAGCTGGGACTCTTCTCTGTAGTACCCTTTGCTGTTTGTTTGTGTTGTTTCTAGAGAAATACGAACCCTGTTTCCTCTTTCAAGTCTAGATTTCTTTCCAATGAGATTAACCAAATTATGTCATTACCCATTAATTGCTCAGGAAGTTTAGTTATATTTCCCTAGTGCACAGGATACAAGCTATTAGAGCTCTTGTATGTTCAGACTGGCTAATGAACTACAGTTGAATGTCCCAAACTTCTAATGGACTTCTCCATCTTCCCTCTCAGCATATTTTCTATAGATAAGGTGACTTCTGATACACATCGTCACAAGTTGATGTGCTGTGTCAGCCAACTGCACTTCTTTGTCGGAGCAGGAGGGGATGCTGGGGTTTGGTGTGTTGTATTGTGCTTGTGTCCACTTTAAATATGTGTTCATTTTGGCCAGGAAACACTTAACATTTATAAGGGGCATATTTAATATCCCATTAATGTACTTGTCACCAATCATATCTTTTATTGACAAAAGCATTCTCTACTTAATAAACTGTGTTCTTCATGTTGTTGGTATAAGGGGAGCTAGTTTAACCCCAGACGATTCTTGTGACTAAGGCTTATGTCCATAAGCCATGAGGCTTGTAAGCCCAAATTGTGAATCCTGTGTGCCTCTTGTGAAAAAGCTCTTGTGAGTAATAGCTTATGAACCCCCCCTCTCCCACAGCTGTGACTGGATCTGTATTATAAACCTGCACACTGTTTGTATGGATAATTGCTATATTGGGACCTGAATCATCATTTGATCTTTTTGAGATGTTGAAAGATGAATAAAGCTCCCTTTTCCTGAGGGCAGAGGGGAGTATGGGGTTGGTGACTGTAATGCCGTGTGTATAAAGGCCAAGCAATTTTAAACTGTCAGTTTAAATTGTACTTAAAATTGGATTTTCTTTTCTTGTTGTTACAGGTAACACCTGAATAGGTTATAAGGACAAAACTTGCTAATATTTCAGACTGCTTGGCAGAGTTCATGCTTTCTTGCATTTTTGTTTTGCTTTGGTTTTTTTTCCTTTTCTCCTGAGTAGTTCCATTGGGTAGTGCTCTCAAAAGCATCAATGTCCTGTAGTCTTTTGGGGAAACTTGGGTTTCTGCTGCACTTTTGCAAGTGGGATTTAGAGGTGTCAGGTATTTATTTTTGCTGCTTTAATGGTTTATATTTGTCCTTGCATTTTCAAATGCAGGTGTGTCCTTTATTCCAGTTTGGGAATTCACATGATCCATACCAGTATGAAAGCTACGTTTCCAGGGTGTAACAGTTTCTGTGTGGAGCCTCACAGTGATCTGTTTGTGTTGGCTGATATTTAATGTATAGTAAGAGACATACTTAAAGGCAGACTCGTGCTGAGCCAGATGGGCATTTTCCAAAATGTGATGTGGGCCAGTGGTACATGGGTGGCTTCAGGACAGATCATCATGAAAAGGAATAATATATAAGTAGCCTGAAAGTACCTCAAATTTTACCCCAGCTGAGCACAGCTGGAGGTGAGGGTGCCAGCTGGGGAAGGGGGGGGAAAGGTACTTGGGTGCCCCTGTGGATCAGGTACTATGGGCTCTTGTAGAGCAAGCTGCTTACCCATGTTTCTGCCTATAAGCAGCTCTGGGCAGTGGAGACCAGGGAGCCAGCACCCATGTCAGGGCTCCCCTGGGCACGATGGCCAAGTTGGCACCCATCCTGGGGTCCCTTGTGCCTCGGTGTGTTTCAAGGTGCCACTGGGGTGCTTGTGCCAGGAGACTGGGGATGTGAAGTGGGCATGAGGGCCCTTTTGGCGGGATGCGGTGGGGTGACACTGCTGTTGCTCCTGTGATGTTTCAGAGGAGCACACGAGCAGCTGTGCCCCATGGCCAAGAGAGGCAGAGGACAGGGCATGAAATAGCATCATAGAATAGAATCGGAAGCCATCGAGTCTAACCATCAACCTAATGGTGCCAAAACCACCACTGAACCATGTTGCTTAGCACCATGTTTATCTGTATTTTAAATAGCTCCAGGGATGACAAATCCAGTACTTCCCTGGACACCCTCTTCCAGTGTACGATAACCCTTTTGGTGAAGAAAATTTTCCTAATATCCAGTCTAAACCTCCCCTGGTAACCTGGGGCCATTTCTTCTTGTCCTAAATGGTGTGAACAACAGCAGAAAGTATCTTGTGCTTGTGTGGTTGTGAGTCTCTGCAGCTGAAATTGGTCTCGTCACCCCTCTGGTCCGGGGCACTGCTGCAACATCCAGGACTTGAGTTTGAAGCGAAACTTCTTGTAGCCAAAGACTGACAAATCTGTTCTACCAAACTTGCTTTGAGAAACATTTCGTTTTTAAACTGCAAGCTCAGCTGAAACCTGTGCAGCCTTTGTTTTGAGGGAAAGGTGGATGCATGGAGTACTGGAGTGTTGGGCTCTTGCAGATGCTTCAGGACAGCATGTGGCTTGGCATTGAAATCAGCGGATGCTCTAGCTGCTGGTTCTGAGGTATTTTTGGAACTACTGCGCATAGAGTGAGGCTGTGGATACCTTCCCATGGCCTGGCTTTGGAGTCATCTCTATTGCTAGGACATCCTCTATCCCTGGGATGTCCTCATCTCTGAGTCGCAGTGCCTCCTGGCACACTGCCTCCTCAGCTGTTTCCTGGCCTTCCCTGTAGCCTAGCCATGTCCCCATATCCAGTGCCCTGTGGGGTCACCTTCCCTGTGAGCATCCAGGCTCTGTGGGGAGGAAGAACTAGAAGTGGAGCTGGTCTGGACATTGGGGAAGAGGAAGGAGCAGCCAAGACCAGGGGAAATTTGAGGCTGTTTTCCCTTTTCTCATTTCCCTGGGCATCCTCCCAAGCACCGCAGCCTTGGAAAATCCTTAATTTGAGGATTCAAATCCTGTTGGGGAAAGGGAGACTTTTCAGTGTTGTTACCTTTCCCCGCAGTCTGATAAAACCCTCTGGAGGAAACTGAGGGCCAGATGTCTGCTATACACAAGACTGTACTGCTGAGGGGGGAAAAATGTGCAATTAATTGGAAAACATGTCCTAAAAAAAGAACAAATAGGGAACACAATAGCAAATTAAGTACCTTGTGTGAGTGGCTTATATAATGAAGTAATTGAGAAGAATTTATTAGGGTTTAATGTGTCACTAATCAAATATTGCATTTTTCTTCCTTGCCACCTCTGAAAATTGCCATTTGAGTTTGTCTTCTACATTTTTATTATAAACAGGTTTTATTAGCATTTTCACTGTTGAGGCTTTTCTCTGTTGTATTGCATGTTTGCTTTCCAAATACGCTGTTTGCTCATTCAAGCATATTAAGAAAAAAAACAGAATGAATGTGCAACACTGCTTTTCATCCATGTTCTGGTTTTATGAATGAATCTTCTGCCTGGGTGCACTCAGGCTTCAGGATTGCCCACTTCTCAAAAACTCCTAAAATTCAGACTTTTTTCATTAATTCTTTACTGTAATGGGGAAAGTTTACAAGCAGGCTTTGCTTTTAAAAATGTGAGTTTTTAGCCAAAATTTCCAAGCTAGAAGATAGTGTGGCACCAGGTTTGGATTATTCTATAATAGTGCTGTATTCCATGTTGTGTACTGTGCCTCCTGCAAACACCACCTGCCTTCTACGTTTTGTATAGATGTTGCTATATAGCGTGAAAAGGAGTGTCTCCTAATGCAAGCATCTCATGTTGATTCACTGCTATACAACTGTTCATCCTCTAATAGTGTGGGATTACGAAGCATTATCATGCTCAGATTGACTCAGGTAGTGCTATTTTTATTTAAGCTGTATTAAGGTATCATTGTGAATCTTTGGTCTTGCAGCATGGGGGTAATACGATTTACTATTTTTACAAAAAATCAACATGGCTGTACAAATCCTGTCCATAGCAAGAGCTGCAAAGTTTAGTCATGAGCTCAATGCTGCTTTTTTTTTTTTTTTTTTCCTTCCCCCTCCCCTTTCCTCCACAATGAGTTGTTTAAATTTTTAATTTTCATGTGACCTACATCATGTTGAGAATAAAGAGGGTGCCTTGGCTTGTGGTCAGGGGCTTGGTACTTGCTGGGAGAAGCTTTGGTGTAAGAGGGTGAGCGGGTTTGGGGATACTCGGTGGAATTACCTGGGTTATCACTAAGGGGATGCACTGGGTTCATCCATCTGAGCCCTCATAGGGTTGTCTGATTCAAGCAAACGAGCCCTTCCATGGACATCACACCAGCACTCGGGTCCTTCCACCTTGCTGGCTTTTATATCGGGCCTCATCCCTCTTAATTTAAAAAACCCAAAATGTGGTAATTTGGTGTGGATCCTTTTCTTACTCCACTCCTCCTGGTGGCCCTGCAGCATCTTGGTGCCCTCAGGTAAAAATAAAACTATGCCCTGTGGTTGATGTCAGCTGAATGGTGTGGACAGTATGTCTGTCCGGCTGGATCCCTGTGGGTTGGACAGACTGACAGCCGTTGTGTTTCCAGAAGGGAAGGCTGGAGGGGAAGCACAACTTTTCTTGGAAAGGGAAGGCACTGAGAAGTGAAGCATAGTTTTTCTCGGTTGGGACAAAACCCACACTCTGAAGTTGATCAAAATCAGTTGCCTTTTTTGTGACAGGTCTCGAGGTTTGCAGAGTCAGCGAGGAGCTACCACTGAAGGTCAGCCTGGTGTGGTTCCAGCTGTGGGTGCTTTGGTGGTTTGGGGGTGGCCTAGAACAGTTGGACTGGGTCGGGGATCATTTCAATAGGCAGTTAGGGTGCAGCCTCCTTTCTGGGGAGCACAGTATAAAGAGCATCGCCCATCCCCAGACTTCCCATCTCCGAGATTTGCTGGGATGCAGGGGCTGCTCTGGAGCAGAGGATGCAGCACTGTCTCTTGCGGGGAATTTCTGGGCATCTTTCTGGCTACCCTTGGCATTTGGGAGGTGAGGTTGATGGTGGCAGAGCAACTCCATGCTGGTGTGCGCATGCCTGCAGGCATCCTCCTGGGCTCTGCATTCCGGTCAGCCCAGCTGACAAGCAGCTTAATTGCTCTAATTGGTTTGTAGCACCCAAAGGCATCAGGATCCTGGTGGGAATGTGGCAGGCAAGCCCTGGGAAACGCTACCACTGATGATCTTTAAGTTCCCTGCCAAGTCTAACCATTCTATGATTCTGTGTCAGAATATTTAATTATCTAGTTCTGATAATTTATATTGGAATCACTAAGGCAGTTCATTTTTAAGTCTTTTTCTAGATTAAAATACCTTCTTTCTGCATTATGATGAAATATTTTAACACTGTAATAAAGAGCACAATAGATATGTTAATATAAGAGTGTGAAAATAGAAACTTCAGGATTCAAAGCCTTGAGCAGATTGGTTTCAGAATATACTAGGAGTACCTTTCCTGAGTTTGCACATGCTTTCTAATTATTCTGATTCTGAGGAAAAGAGCTTTTCCCTTTTTTTTCAATGCTGCTTGGACTTTATTGTTTGTTTGTTTGGTTGGTTGTTTTTACGTTTGTCCAAATGCACTTGACAAACTCTTCTTCTCCCTTAAGGAACTGGGTAAGAGGACTGAATGGTTCTCATCCACATGATAAAAACAGCAGGAGATGAATTTATATGCAAAATGGCAACTGAGTGGAAGATTGAGAGATGATAGCAGGTAGAAAAGGCATTTCAAAGCAGGAAGGTATGTACTAAATGTTGAATTCTGTGTAGCACCTGGGAAATGGCTTCAGATTATCCTCTTGTATCAGTGTGCTTTTACAGATCTTAAACTGAGTCCCTAAAGGAAGGGTTTCAGTTTTCCAGGCTAACTGGTTCTTTGGTTGTTTCCAGACATCTACAAGCTCTGCAGTTGCCTTCCCCTCCAGCAACATGCTTTCTCTGCGCTCTGGAGATGTTGGACCTTTACCATGCTTTCCATCCCTTCCCCTGATGGCAAGGGAGTTGTTCTGTCTGCTTCTAGCTAAACATATAGAAAAGTTTGAATTTGTTTCTCATTGCACCTGGAGCATCCTTCTCCTTTCAGCTTTCTGTGTTCTGTGAAATGCCCCAGTCAGGGTGATGATGGCTCTGCCTGGAGTCCCAGGCACCCCAGGGGACTGGAGCAGCATCCACCTCCATGACAGCACCCACGCAGAATGCAGGGTTTGTTATGTCTAAACGCAAGTCAAAACCTGCAAGAAGTGATTTAATAATAGGAATGTCAGCAGACCCCCCCGAGTACAATGATGCTGCTAGATGCTTTCATAAATCTAAGGTTTAGAGATGACAGTTATGATGCATGGCATTGGGAGAACGTGGAACTGCAGTCATTAAACAAAAAATGGGCTTTTAAACTAATGGCAGCTGCCTAAACAGTTTTGCAGTGAAGCAGATTCCCTTAGGCTACCATTCTTCAAATAATACAGGTCCTATTGACTTTAAAAAAACCAGGAAAATATTTTGGTTTGGCACTGTAACACTGCTTTTACATTCATCCCAAAGGTCAGGCTGCTAAGACTTTGCTAAGTTTTAAGCTGGAGTTGTTTAGAAAATAACAAATGGCAACATTTCCAGATAATTCATTCACTGTTATTACCCTGAATTAAGCCACCTGCAATACTAAGGATTCACACCTGTTCCTAGATGGGTTTCCAAGTGAGAATGGGGACACTTTTCTCCATCCAAACTCGGCTGTGTTTAACACAGTAGGTAGTTCTGCACAATGTCTCTGTTATACAGAATTTGATCCAAATATCTCCATCAAAGCCTGTTCCAGCTCCTGCTGGTTCAAAATAATATACAATAAAGCAGTGTATTGCCTTGTCTCCTTTGAAGCCATCATTCCCAGCCTAAAGCTGCAGATGTAAAGATGTGAGTATTGCCTTTTCCTTCATGCCAGAGCGGTCCTTATAGGCAAGGGACAGTCTGGGATTTGAAGTGTGTTGGCTAATTACTTGAAGAGGTATTTCAACAGTGTTTGGAGGTTGCAGAAGACCAACCCATTCTTATCTGACCACTTTAACATCTTCCCTAACTTTTACATTTCCCTGCCCAGGCTTGGTTTCTTCCTGAAAATAGTATTGTTATGGTTCTGTCTCCCTGCCTCCCTTGTTCTTCAGCTGGATCAGAATCCATCTCTCCCCCCCGCCCCCCTCAATCCACACCCTGCTCCTCCTGCTGTGCCTCTTCCCCTCCCCTTTTTATTACAAGCATAGAGGAGAGGACAGAATAGTCCAGGCTTTGAAAGGATGCTGAACAGCAGAACTTGGTTGTTTTGTGACATGTGTCTTTATATGATACACAGATTGGAGGCCACTTCTCTCCCTATAAGCTCAGTTTCAGCCTGGGGCTGGCCTTGCTTGCTGAGTAACTCCAGACTGATATTTAAATATTTTTTAATTATTATTTTTTCTTAAGACAAACAGTTCTATTAGAAATGTATGTGAAATCCATTGCAAACAGTCATATTTCACTTTGGAGTCCTCCATATGATGAGATAACAGTTTGAAGTTGGCTGTTGCATTTTTTTTTTGCTAGTTTTTCTAGGAGTCCTTCAAGGCCAGGCAGGAGTTGGGAAGGATGGGCTGGAATCTCCTGCCATGTCAGGGATGTTGAGCGCAGCTTTCAAAACCTGATGAGTTCTCTGCTGAACATCACCTGCAGCCTCAGCTCTCTGCAGGATTTGATGCCTTGTGAGACCTGGGTAACATACTGCTTCTTTCCACCACTTCCTTTCTCCATCTTAACTGTAAAGATATTTTCTGTGGACAGTTCTGTGTGGACGTGGAGAGCTAACTGGCGCGAATTCAGCCAGGTTTTCTTCCTCCCGGGGAATATGCTTGAGTCAGGAGAGTGGAAGAGGAAAAGTTAGATTAACTATAACGTGAACATTTGAACAGATGGCTGACCTTTGTAACACCAAGAACAATTTAATTTTAGAAATTTGTAGGCTGTTTTAAGTTTGTCATGCTCTTTACAACCATCTGAGCATAGATACACGACACAATTTATTAACTTACTGCAAGGATTTGTTGCCTAATTTCCCTGCTGTTTGAAATACTGAAGTTCAGGTGGAATGAGCAGGATCCAGGAGCATCGATGGGATCAGCTCTCTTTGTGCCAACTCTCCTGAAATCCCTGGAAGCTGAGGGAGGAGAGATGCTCGCAGTCATGCTAGAAGGAGCTCACCTCCTCCACTTCGCTTACTGCCCTGGGAGAGCTCAGCCCTAGCACAAACAGGAGCCATGCAATGGTTAATTGTGGGCAGGGCAGAGACAGATGATCATCCTGCCCCAAATCACTTAACCGTCTTAAGGGTCTACCCTTGCCTGCCTGAAGAACCCAACTAATCTCTTTCAGTGAGCTGCACAAGAGAGGGCTGAGCTATATATGGTACAAAGAGAGAGATGACATAAAACAATCAAATTCCCTTATCCCACCTCTCCCCGAAAAGCTGTGCACTGCGTGGCTGCTTAATGGTGGAAGAACATCACTATTTGGGGCAGTGTGTTCTTCATCCTCTTGAGGCTTTTAGGTCAGAGTTGCTTGTCCTGTGAAAACGTGGAGTAGGCCAAGCAGATGGTGACTGGATGCAGAAATTCTTGGAGACATTCTCGGACTAGATCAGTGGCTCTCAACACTTCTTTGTGAGATCACAGCAAATTTCCAGGGCGACTTGGAAGAGCAGTATCTGCTTGGTGGCCACACATGAAGTCCTTGGCACTGTCCTGGAGAGCAGCTAGGATAAGTGGTGCTGAGGGTCTCATCTGGGATCTGGTGGATCAAGGGGAACAAATGTGAAGTGCTTGGAAGTTGGCTTTATAAGGAGTGCACTGCGTTAGCACACTAAAAAGTGAAAGAAAAAACTGACCTGTGCCAGTGCAGTGTGTATTTCTTTTACAGAGGTCTGGCTTATCACTGCAGTTGGCTTTTCTTAATTACTGCTAATGCTTCTGCAGGCTGTGCAGTTGGAGATGGAATGTGGCTGGCCTGAAGTCAGGATGCAGAGGCTTTTATCAGGACCACTCAGAGACAGGCCATCTGCAAGATGTATTTATTTTTTTCCAATTTGTCTTCTCTAAATAAAAACGTGACGCTGTGAGAATGTCGGTTCCATCCTATTGCTTCACTCCACCAAAGTTGCCGTGTTCTGACAAACTGTTTTAGAGAGTTATATTTGGCAAATGGCTGTTTACTTAATTCCTCTCCTATCACTGCTGCTTGTCTGTGAAACCCAAATCTATTTGCATGCAAGCTCAGCTGTAGCTCAGTTCATTCAGAGGATTCTTTAAGCCATAGTTGTTTTCCCCTCTATTTGCTTTTTTTAGCTCCTTTTTTCTCACTATGGAGGAACTGCAGGTACTTCATATCTGATGGCAACAAGTGCAGTACCTGCAGAGCTGAGGGCTGATAGAAGCTGGTCAGGTTTCCTTGCTTACCCCAAAAGTTGGAGCTTCAACACTCCTGGCATCATGCAGCAATGACACAGCATAACGAGGGTTAGCTTTGCAGGAGTGTGTTTCTTCTGTCTGCAGAAAACCTTGAGAAGCTCCATGAAGGAGCAGCAGTCCATGTTGGTTCCCCAAGTCCTCTGGCTCCCATCCTCAGCCAACAAGGGAGACTTATCCATGAGTGCTTTCAACAAAATTGGCTTGTCAGGAGGACACTTGGGAGAAGTAGCTTTTTTTTTTTCTTTAAAAAAAAATTATTTGCTTGGGCTCTGTGCCTTCTCTGAAGTAAACTTACCTGCTTGGGACTCTGGGATTTGTTTTAGAAATAAAACACTCCTTCAGCATGGAGCTCTGTAAACCTGTGCTGTTCACATCACTGTGGGAAAAGGAAGAGTCCTATAGTGACACTAGTTGTTGCAGGGTTTTTCTCAAACTGATAAACTTAAGGCTCTCCATGGCAAAGGGAGCTTAAGCAAGGCTTAACGTGCTTTGTCCGTAGTTACTGCAATATGACCCAGCTTAGGCCACCCAAGCCCAGCAGTGCGTGTTTCTGCAGGAAGGTAGAGCATAGGGACTGTAGTTATAGAAGTAACTGTAAAAGCAAAAGAGCAAGCAGTTGTTTATAATCTATAAAAGTTGATACTCATTGCTTTCAGGTTTGCCTTCCTTGCCTGAAGGTTTTCTCATTAGATACAGTTTCTGTAAATACTCTCTTTCTGTCCTCTTGGAGAGACATCAAATTGCTGGGCTGGAATTGTCTGGGTAATCAATAAACTTTAATCTACATGATGGGTTTTTTCCCTTGAAGTTGGTGTTTTCTGTACTGGAGATAACATGTCTAAAGCAAATATAAAATGAAGAAGGGTTAGATTAGGCTCTATTCACTCTTACTCTATGCTCTTACGATTTTGCAATATGAATGTCTTCCAAAACAATTAGGGTTGTTGCTAAGTAGGCACTAAATGATTAATCTACTAGCAGACAGCCAGCGCAGTGGTGTCTGCGAAATAATTTTTAAGCCTCTTTCCCACTGTTCTTTTCCTGCAAGACTGGCTTAAAGATAAGACACTGACAATAAAATAAATTGTGATTTGTAGCCCAGTTCTTTTTCAGTCTGTGCCTTTGCTTCAGTGTTGCACTTCTGTCTCGCACTGAAAAGCGTGTAATGAAAGGGGTTTAAAGCCTGCCCTGAGCCAGAAGAACATTCAATCTTGTATTTCATTTGAGGCATATGCTTAAGTTATCACGAGGTTGCCTGGATTTGTCTGTGTGCTGAGACACAAACTTAATTCAGGTCAACAGTGATGCTTGAGAACTTCTGTTGATGGGAAGTCACCAGTGCTGCTCTTTGTGAGTTGTTGGCATCGTGTGTAGAGTATGTGAAAATCCCAGTATTACCTGGACGGCCACGCTCAAAGACTTGTGGTCGATGGCTTAATCTCCAAGTGGAGACCAGTGACAAGTGGTGTTCCTCAGGGCTTGGTGTTGGGACCAGAGCTGTTTAATGTTTTTATTGGCAACGTGGACAGTGGGATTGAGTGTACCCTCAGCAGGTTTGCTAACAACACCAAGCTGCGTGGTGTAGTCAACACGTGGGAGGGGGAAAGGTTGCCATCCAGAGGGGCCTGGACAGGCTCGAGAGGTACGCCATGTTAACCTCATGAAATTCAGCAAGACCAAGTGCAAGGTCCTGCACATGGGTCAGGGCACTCCCAAGCACAAATATAAACTGGGTGGAGGATGGATTGAGAAACAGCCCAAAGGATAAGGATTGGGGGTGTTGGTGAATGAGAATCCCAACATGACCTGGCGATGCATGCTCACAGCTAGGAAAGCCAACAGCATCCTGGGCTGCATAAAAAGAAGTGTGGCCAGCAGGTCACAGGAGGTGATTCTCCTCATCCACTCTGGTGACACCCCACCTGGAGTACTGCGTCCAGCTCTGGGCATCCCCCCATGTAAGAAGGACATGGACTTGTTGGAGAGAGTCTGGAGAAGGGTCATGAAGATGATTAGATGGCTGGAGCACCTCTCCTGTGAAGACAGGCTGAGAGAGTTGGAGTTGTTCAGTCTGGAGAAGAGAAAGCTCCAGGGATGCCATTTAGCAACATTACTTAAAGAGGGCATGCAGGAAAAGTGGGGAGGGACTCTTTCTCAGGGATTGTACTGATAGGATGGGGGGTAACAGTTTTAGACTGAAAGAGGGTAGGTTTTGATTAGATATTAAGGCAAAACTCTTTAGTGTGAGGGTGGTGAGACACTGTAACAGGTTTCCCAGAGAAATTGTGGGCAGTCCCATCCCTGGAGATGACCAAGGCTGGGTTGGATGGTGCTTTGAGCAACCTGGTCTAGTGAGAGGTGTCCCTGCCCATGGCAAGGGGGGTGGAACTTGATCTTTAAGGTCCCTTCCAACCCAACTCATTCTGTCCTTCCATTAAATACTTGTTAGTCATTCTACTATCTCAAGTAGTTCTTGTCTTGGGAATCACTTGCTTATGTCCTGGTCTTCTTCTCAGAAGTTCTGTCATTTCGGCTATGTGTTGCAGAGGAAGAACTTCCCAACACATAGTTAAGTAGCAGTTTGATTTGTGGCTGAATTTAGGGAGGTGACTAAACACTTAAAAATGCAGTGAAGAGGCAAGACTGCAAAAAAGACTTTGTTTTGGTTCCTCATACATTCTCTAAACTTGTACATTTTTAACATTTTTACAGCTACAGGTCATGAAGCTACGTACCACGTTATGTCAAGGCAGCAGACTCGGAAAATCGTCTGCTGATGTGGTGGACTTGCCTGTGTACTAGTGCTGGTTTTAATTGTCTTTCTGTTTGAGGAGGTGTCCTCAGAGCATCTCCTCAGGTTAGAGGTTAAGCTGTTTCTCATTACTTGGAATAGCAATGATACGTTTGGTTGCACGCGTGGTTGAGCCAGCTCGGAGCTGGCGACAGCAGTGGAGCTGGGCACTTACGGAGTTACTCATGTAGCTTCTTACCCTTTCCTTAAGTTGTTCTGCTTAATAATATAATATACTAATAACTCTGGACAGTAATGAGTTTGCTTCTCTGGCTTGTGTGATGGCAGTTCTGTTGTTGCAGAGGTTGTGAGTTTAACTCTCAATGAACTGCAGGCATAAAGCCAGTTACTGCGTGCACGGTTGACTCCTGGCTTGATGGAGCTACAAACCACGTTGCACCCGTGGTACTGTGCTACCTGAAGTGAATTTCAAAAGAAGTTAGTGTTGGTCTAGGAAAGAGCTGCGTCTCCTTTTTGGGAAAATTTTCTCTCTGCACTCAGAAATACTTTCCCATCCCCTAAAGGCAACCCTGTGCTCTGATAACAACATCTTCATTGGAGAACCAAGAAAGCTTAAAAACTGGCTCATACTGCACGCTTTTTTTAATCCCAGCTTTCTCAGATAAATGAATCACGTTTTCTTAATTGCAGGTGGAGGAAGAAGCAGTCATGACAGTGCTTATAAATGATGCAGTGTGCTTTTGCTCAGGACGCTGAAGTTAGGGAGTAAATTCCAGGCGGACATCTGCGCTTTGTTAAGGTTCTTTAGAACAAAGCTTGGTTTTAATCTTAACCTGTTTGCTACCAAATTTTAGTGAGTAAACACGAGACAGACTGCTCCTGCCCAGCAACAGATGTGGTTGTTTTGGCGTAGTCTGTTTCAAAAGGAATCCAATGACCAGTGTTTAAAAATCAGCACTCTCTCATCCCGCAAACCTCCAGGTGCGAGGGCCTGTGCTGCATCTTCTGCTGAAGGAGGTCAGAAAGCAGATGCAAAGATGCTGAAGGAGGGCACCAAAGGTGGTCGTCTGTGGGTGCTCAGGGCTGAGGCTACAGGTGGCAATTAACCCCATTCAATCTTATTTTAAGATATAGTTTTCTCTACACCTTGTGAGTCTCTCATCATCCTGTTTAGGTTTCTCTGTGGGCTGGTGGTGGCCAGCATGTTTCAAAATGGCTGGTTTCATGAAGCTGTGTTGATTGCCACATCCAGGCTCGTGCTTTTGCAGAGTGGCGAGTAGACTTCCAAACCCAACAAACAAGCAGTTCCCCTCTCAGGTGCTTGCCCTGCTGAGAGGCCATTCACCTCCTTCCCTGACTAAAAACTGCCCCACTTTCAGTGTTAACTTACTCATGGGCTGTTTAATAGTTTGAGGGTTTTTTTGTCAGCACTCTGGGTTTATTTTTTCCCATCTGCTGTTTACCATCCTGATGTGGTTACAGCAAAAGCATCTCTCCCCTCTCATGCTTTCGTTTTAAGATGCATCGGCCGAGTGCTGCTAGTCTGCCACTTTCCTTACTCTTTTTTTCTAAATTTGTATCGCTGAAGAACATTTAGATCTTTGCTCTTTATTTTTATTTGCATGATCTAATTCAGCTTGACTTTGGCAAGTTCTCTTTTACCCCTTTGCTTCCTGACCCCTGTGACCCAGCTGTCTTTGCTGAGCAGCCCTTCCTCTCCATTCCTCATAAGCACTCTGCTTAGACCTAAAATCCCTTTTTTGGTGATTGTTTCTCCGGTTAAATTGGAATAATTCTCAAATTGAATCCCCCACATTGCTTGGGGTTATAAATACTCTTTGTTTTGGGGTTTTTTTTTGGTGTTTCTTCTCCCTCCATCTTTGCCATAAAGATACTCTAAAGTTCTTATAATTGAGCACTTCAGTCCATTTGACTTCCATGCTGAATTCCTTTGACTCCTTTAAGTTTATGAGAAATTGAAAATATGCATTTCTGTGTTTCACATCAGAGTATTCTTCTCCTTAAACCACCTCTCCATGATTACGATCACCTCCAGAGTTACTTTCTGTGAGCACTTACAGCTACTTACAGTGTCTAAATTAGTATGGCCTTTTTCTAGTTCAGCAGCTGGAGGATTACAGCTGCTGTCTGCTGCTTCCAGGAATATCTGTGGTCAGTTCTTAACACTAATAGTAGGTTCTTCAGTTGAGTATTTTGGGAAGTTACAGTCCCACAGTAAGATAAGCCCTGTTAGCACTTTTCTCTTGCTGCAGACTTCGTGATCCACGCTGCACTCCCATGCAGACTCTATCAGGTGAAGAACAACCTGTGCCATTGTCTCTCTTTCTCCCAAGCAGTGTGGACCCCACAACATGATAGGCTGGCCATGACTGCCATCCTCCTGAGTTTCTTCTTCTGCTTCCTGACTCTTCTGTTGTATTGCCCCGGCTCCCAGCACCAGTATGTTAATCCTTGATCTTTTTTCTTACTCGTCATCTGTGAATTTCTGGCTAATTATCTACCATCCTATCTGACTGCTGCTATTGGTGTTAATGTGCCCTTTGTTCTCCTAAGTTTGCATGATATTATGTGCTTTTTTGTTCACATTTACCAATCCCCCTGTCTGTTTATTAAAACCAGATGTGGGAATTAACTGATTTTCCTGATTATCCTCTCTAGAGTTTTGTGTGGTTGTTTTTTTTTTCCTTTAGTTTCAAACTCTCAGCTGTGCCTGCTGTGATCACAGAAGGTCGTCTTCCATGGAGAAACGTCCTTTTTCCATGAATGCCTTCTGGTGGTGGAACACCCTAAAACTTCCCTTGCCATGTCATTTTTTGAACCATATGGATGACATTAACTTCTAATAGCTTTTCCTTCCTTTTCTAGCATGGAAAGGAAGTCCCTGGGGATGATGTTCAGAGGCTAAGCCTGATCTCCCCAGGCTCTCTCTGTAGCCTAGAGGGATGTAGGCACCACCAGGGAGCATCTAAAACAGGCTCCTGTTCCAAATTGTCTTGCTAGTCTACTTCTCTCACTCCTCTTCTGGGCTAAATTTAGTTCTGAGCCTTGTTCATGGTTGAGTTCTCCATCTGCACACTGAGAGCAAGTGTGCTTGATCTCATACTGGAAGGCCAACACTAAACCTCTCAGAGAACAAGGAACAAGAATACCCTTAATAATAAGGACCAAATAAAGGGGTTTAAGCAGACAGTACACTGGAGCAGCTGGGGGCATGGTATGGAAAAGGAGATGGAGAGGTGGTGTGTGATGGAGGAAAGTCAGACCCCCAATATGTGAACTGTGGCCTTGCAGTCAGAAGCAGCTGGAAGACTTTCTTGGTACAAAGACATCTTGCAGCATCTCTCCAGCAGGATGAGTCCAGATTGCTGTGTCTATGGAGAGTGATTGTTTTATTTCCCATTACAAGGGTAGACACAAAATCAGATTTCCACTCTGAGTTGTCTTATATTTTTAGCCTGTGATTGGATTGCAAGATGCTCACTGGATATTTACATATCTGATACTGTCTTCTTAACCAGAATCCAAGTTAATTTGCTGAGCTTCCAGATGGGAGCCATTCGTTTTCTCTATTACAAATTTGCAGGAATGCTTAATTTAATCTAGATTTTCTAGCTCAGTAGTTTGCCTATTCTAACATTCAAGCATTTTCCTTACCTCTCCTGCTTTTTTTTTGTTTTTTGTTCTCCTTCCCCTTGAGCTGAATTATCCACTTGTGCAGAATAAAGAAAATGGGTTTTGCAAAAGGAGCCACCTGTGTGTCATCCATCCTGTCTGGGAGCAGTTTGTCCTTGCGTCTCCTGTAGGAGGTTTCCTAAGAGGGGACTAAGCGTAAGGTATAGTTGGTAGAGCCTCAGCCCCGTTTCACTGGGTTTGCTGAGGCTTGTTAAATTCTGCCAGCTTCTTTTAAACTATTTAATGATCACCTTATTCTGGTCTAGTACACGGGCTGAATAAATACGTTGTTAACTACTGGCTCTTTCTCTGTTGTGGGTAGATAAGGATATTTGCAGGAGGAGGCTCATCATTTTCCTTAGCAACATTAAGCCTCTAGTGCATTGAGTGACTTGTGATTGTATTATAGCCATTTCTTTAATGAAATTTTAAACTACATGTCTCTTTACAATCACTTTTGCCTGGGGTTCTTAGATAGCCATGCAAACACTATGTATATCATTGCCGTGGCGTGCAGTACATACTGAAGAAGCAGATGGGGTGCAGGCAGACAGGTGAGGTTAGCTCAGGAGCCCGCCCCTTTTCTTCATCACTGCATTTTCCATAAACAGTCAAGGCTGTGGTAGGAAAAAATGATGCATCATGGTTTTGCTACTTTAGTTTCAGAATGAATGTACTGAACTCGCTTGAGGTCAACTCTAGTATTTCTTCTTCTTGTGTTACGAATTATGAGTGCTCTCAATAGCCAGACCTCATCCCAGAAGTGCTGTACGGAGAGACTGCATCCCTAAGGCCTGGAGACATAAAGTGCCCAGAGCAACAGGCAAACTTGAGAGCTTGTCCTGAGTAAATTGGGTCAGTGACCTGCAAAACTTAGCACATGGATGAGCAGTTACAGTTGTCCTGCATGGTTCATGTGTTGCTTATGGTCATGCAGCAGTTGAAGGAAGCTGGGGTTGGTAGGGAGTCATAGAAGCATAGAATTGTCTGGGCTGAAAGGCACCTTCAAAATCATTGAATCCAACCATTAACACTGTCAAAACTGCCACTAGACCCTGTCCCTAAGTACTTCGTCTACTCATTTTTTAGATACATCAAGGGATGGCAAGTCCACCACTTACCTGGGCAGCCTGTTGCAGTGTTTGATAACCTTTAAGGTGCGATATAAAACTGTCTTTCTTCATTCCTTGCTCATGATAGTTGCCTGTAATGGAATGATGCTGCAGGTGATGTGATGAGGTGTAGAAGGCCATATTTTTGTTCTGCATCTGTACAACAGAAAGTTGTGCTGCCTTCTGGTCTGTGACTAAGGGCCCAAGGTTTTAGGGTGATGTTTTCATCCAGGTCATGTTTGACCCTTGCAGTCGCAGAATTACAGAATGATACAGGGTTGGAAGG
>VZRU01005717.1:2062-14755 GCA_013398155.1 Pedionomus torquatus | reverse complement strand
GCTCCAAGCCCCATCCAGCCTGGCCTTGAACCCCTCCAGGGATGGGGCAGCCACAGCTTCTCGGCGCAACCTCTACCAGGGTCTCACCACCCTCTCAGCCAAGAACTTTTTCCTAAGATCTCATCTCAATCTTCCCTCTTCCCATTTCAAACCCTTCCCCCTTGTCCTGTCCCTCCCCTCCCTGGCCAAGAGTCCCTCTCCTGCTCTCAATACGAGCTTTAAAACATAAGCTGCACCTTGGGACATTGACAACACTGACCTTTACTCTTGGCCTCTCGAGGCAGCGCCAGCTGAGCGGCAGATTAATTAAGAGAGGAGGAAAGATCAGGGAAAGGAAGGGGACCAGGGTCAGAGGCAGCCCAGCCCGAGAGGAAGGCTCCTGTCAGCAGCGATACGATGGAGACGGGATCAGGCTTGGAAGGAAGTCAAGAAAGTGAAAGAGAAATCAAGAGGGTTGCTAAAACGCTGGCAGAGGAGCCAGAGGACTCCTTCCCAGCTCGTCCATGGCAAGCGATGCCCGTTGGGGGAAGAGCAGCTCTGCTGGGAAGGCTGGAGGGAGCAGCGGGCCCAGGGAGGTGGTGGAGTCTCCATCTCCGGAGACGTTCAAACTCCACCTGGACACGTTCCTGTGCCACCTGCTCTGGGTGGACCTGCTTTGGCAAGGGGGTTGGACTAGATCTCCAGAAGTCCCTTCCAACCCCATAGCATTCCGTGACTTGTGGGAGAGGAGGGGTTATCTGGGCTCTCCGAAGACGGATTCAATGTGCAGACTTTTCCAGCAGCAGCACGTTGGCCGCGTCAGCCAGTGCTCTGTCATCTAAAGCGCGACTGTCCCCAGCTCCTCAGCCCGTCCAGCACAGGCTCCCGTGCCAGACACCCCACTCCAGCTGCTCAAGGGCTTCCTTTGAAGGGATGAAGGGATTCTCATCTCCTCTTCTCTCAGGGAACTGTGACCTTAGAGCGACCAAACGGGAGAAGTCATCTCTCTCCAGCCCAGGGACCTTTCTCCTCCTGTTACCAAGGAAGCTGTTTCAGGCGGCAGAGCGACTCTTTCCACTGCTTCACGGGGAAGATGGTCGAGGAGATTGTGTCAAGGCTTTGGGAAGAGCCACGGTGACAACCACCACCGGCCTCTCCCCGTGCACAGAGCCAGCCATCCCAACGCAGAAGGCCATCGGGCCAGCCAGCCACCCTTTGGGCATGGAAAATCCATAACTTGCTCCTCAGCTTCCCTCCCTCCTCCCGTCTCATCTCAAGCTTGGAGCTTCCTTCAGGTTGTCTCACTACCCAGGCAAAGAACGATGCCTTGGTGGCCAGCAGGCCAAGGATGGGTCCAGCTCTGTAACAGTGTGGGTCCGCTCCCCAGCACAGCCACAGCAGGGTGTCGGGACATCCATCTTCTCACTGATGGTTCTGCAAGGTCACATCCAAGAGCTGGAAAAGCAGAATAGGGATCTTCCTTCCCAGAGGAACTCTCGGGATGGTGCTCCAGCTCCCAAGGCTGGGCTTGTTCTGCTCTCACTCCCAAGCTGCAGGTGCCTCCTCAGGAGCTACTTCTCTTCATGCAAGGACTCTCAAAGCCCCTGCTCAGAAGAGCCACCATGTCTGGACTCGCTGCTCAGCTGGGGCTTCTCCCTTCAGCCCTGGGAAGTTTCCCTGACTCGACTGTTTTTGTTTCCTGCTGTCCGTGCATCCTCTCCTAGTGCAGTCTTTCTTCAAAAAGCAAGGTATTTGCCAAAAGCAACAACTTCCAAGTTACAAGGGTGCTCCACGAGAACCCCTACAACCAAGAAGACCCAACCATACACGGTCACAGGGGACACCACCAGCCTCTCAGCTGCAGGACTACCTCTCCATCATCGCTCTACACGCCACCCAGGCTCCCCATGGAGGAGGCTCCATCCCCGTTAGCTCAGCACCACCCCGGGCTCATTTCAGGACCACTGTCAGGCGAGGCAGACTCCGTAAGGTACCAAGAAAACAAAGGAGAAGGTGGAACAGGGAGCTCATCCCTTCACATGCAGGACACAGGCAGATGAAGTTATGGGTACCATAACAAAACAAGCCAACCTCCCAGAAGGCTGGTGCAGACCTCCAGGAGGGAGACGATCAATTCACTGCAGGAAATTGGAGAGCTGTATTTCATTAAGGTACCAAAACCCTCCACGATCCTCCTCCTCTGCAACCTCCGCAATTGCATCACCTGAGTTGGCGCGAGAGCCAAGTGAAGAACAACAGTGCCCTCTGCCAAGAGAGACAGCGAACGGCTCCTGCAACCTCCCGCCCCGCGCCCAGGGCTGAACCCAGGAAGCTCTCCAGGGACGCGGAGCTCGGGCTGGGCTCTGGAGGATGTGCTCTGGGTCCAGACCACTGGGACCAAGCACGCCCACCGGTCCTTCATCCTCGGCGGTGATGGGCCCAGGTGCCTCCGAGGTACCAGGCTGGGAAACACTCCTGACTCTCCCACGCGCCGCGGGAAGGGATGACTCAGAAGCACAAACACGATGCTCACAAATCACAGTAGTCACTGTCTCAAACTGCCTTGTCATACCATCTGCTCTGCTGACGGCTGCGCCGGCCACGGGGACAGGCCCAGCCAGCAAAACACTCGCTGCGACGCCTGTACGACCACCCTTAGGCCAGTCTTGAAACATTTCCTACCCCAGAAACTCATTTCTTGATCAAAAGGTGGTTCAGGCTCCCAACCCCTCCTTCAGAACTCCCGTCCGCAGCAGGGGGAGCGGCAGCTCCTCCACCGCAGCCCGCAGGTACCGAGGCAGTGACCGAGTACATCTCTGGCACACCGGGGGGGTATTACACCCTTAAAGTTATTTTTCTTTTCTCAGAAAAAGAAGAAATGCCAAAGACTAAGTCCACCAAGAAGGCTGTTGAGAGGGTTTCACGCATTAGTAATTGAGACGCCACGATGATGGAAAACTGGAAGTCTCGCCCCAAAGAAACGGGCAGAGAAGGAGCAGCAAGGAGAGCTCTCTGCCACCTGAAACAGAGGGCTCCCTGGATCATAGAATCATAGAACGGTCAGAGTTGGAAAGGACCTTGAAGATCATCGTGTTCCAACCCCCTGCCCTGGGCAGGGACACCTCCCACCACACCAGGTTGCTCCAAGCCCCATCCAACCCGGCCTTGAACCCCTCCAGGGATGGGGCAGCCACAACCTCCCTGGGCAGCCAACAGCTGCCACCCATCCCTGGGATGCCACCGGCTCCCACGTCCTTCCACAGGAATCCAAGCAAGAACATCCCAGTCTCGGCTGCTCTGGAGGGACGAGGCAGCCGTCCGTCCGTCCTCGGGCGGTGGGGAAGCACCCAGACCCCCTACGTCTGCTCGTGCTCCTCAGCCACCAGCGCAGACGGGGCTGCCCAGGAGCTTCCCTGCCTGTCTCTCCCCGAAGGCCACTCTGCCCGAGGAAGCAGACACCCGGCGCAGAACGTCCCTGGAGGAGGCGGCTCAGCTTCTCCTCAAACACAGGCGGCTCGGTGAGACCCAACCGTCTTGGATTCCCAGCAAGGGCAGGTTCCAGGTGCTCGGGGGAGCCCACGCTCCGTTCTCCCTCCTGCTCCCAGCCCACAGGCTGCCCGCTGCGACTGCAGGCTGCTGGCACTGCCGCCCGGGCACTTGGCACGTTCTGCCTCGCACGGACAAACTCCTCCTTTAATTTCTGGGTGTTGCTTCCCATCAGCCCAGGGAGCCCAGCGTGGCCGGGGGGGCCTGACGCGCCGCTGAAATCAGCTGGGAGAGACCCTCAGGATCTGCCCCAAAAAGGGGATTTTGAAAAACAGGAGTGAGTGTGGGTCAGGGGAGAGAGAGAGCACAGCTCGGGGCAAAAGGAGCCCAACCTGGACACGGACACCACCACAGGACCACCGCATTTCAAGGTACAACGAGTAAAGGCTCATTTTACAGCGCCCACAACCCGCCTCCTACAGCCACCAGACGTCTTCACCGCAGTTCCCAGATGTTCTGCTGCAATCCTAACCAAGGCCACGCGTCCTTCTCCCAACATTTCCCTGGACCAGCCGCTCAGGACCGCTCTGTAACTAACCCAAAGCAAGAGTGAGCTGTGCTCACAGCAGAGGCGCAGCCCTTCCACTCCAGCAGAGTTGTCCAACACCCCACAAACCAGGTCCTGGAAAGCGGACTGGGGGGCAATCTCATAGACTGCACACCCCCCCCAGCAGCACCAGCGAGGTCTGCGTGGGGAAGCTCTGCGTCTTGCCAGTCCCAGCCCTACGAGCCCCTACCCAGCTCCTCTCCAAGAAGGGATCCCACCATGGACCTTCGGTTCCTGAGGGAGCCTGCCCACAGGTTGAACTTCTCTCCCCAGAGCAGCACAGCCCCAGCAGCGTGTCCGCACGAGGAGAACAAGGCCAACGTGAGCCCCGTTTGCCACCGACAGTGACCAGAGCGACAATCCATCCCAGACCAGCTCCTCCTGCCGTGGGTTCCCACAGGGGGATGCCCCACAGGAGCCACCCCAGGGCCAGGCCGGTCTCCTTGGCAGACCCCACGCTGCCAAGAAGGTCTGCTCACCTTCCCAACCAGGGCTACGCCTCCCCTTGCTGTTACGAGGAGTGGAACGACAGCGTGCGACGACCTGGAAGGTCCTTCTGTTAAACGCAAGCTGCTGCGTTGCATCCTGCTGGATTCCACCCTCTTTCTGTTACACCCACTCGCCCAGCTCTGAAAGGACGACGTACATCAGCAGCACGTCTCACAGAATGATATGGGGTTGGAAGGCACCTCTGGAGACCACCCAGTCCAACCAACCCCCTGCCAAAGCAGGTCCCACAGGAACATATCCAGGCGGAGTCTCCAGAGAAGGAGAACCCAGGAGACCCCACAGTCAGCAGGGCAGGGGCCTCACTGGCCACAACTCCAGCAGGACAGACCCAGAGGGGGTGGACAGGTCCAGCCAGGAGTCCAGCTCACAGGGCAGTAGCAACAGAATCACAGAACCACAGCGCTGGCTGGGTTGGAAGGGACCTTTCGGACCATCCAGTCCAACCATCAGCCTAACTCTGACAAAAACCATCACAGCCCCGTGTCCCCCAGCGTGAGGACAACCCGGCTTTGAACCCCCCCAGGGATGTGCCCCAACCCCTGCCCTGGGCAGCCCAGCCCAAGGCTTAAGAACCCCTTCTGTGTTAAAATTGCTCCTGATCTCCAATCTGAACCTCCCCCGGGGCAACTGGAGGCCGTTTCCTCTTGTCCCATGGCCTGTTCCTTGGGAGAAGAGACCGAGCCCCCTGGCTACCCCCTCCTTCAAGGAGTTGTAGAGAGCGAGGTCTCCCCTCAGCCTCCTCTTCCCCAAACTCAACCCCCCCAGCTCCCTCAGCCTCTCCTCACAGGACTTGTTCTCCAGACCCCTCACCAGCTCCATTGCCCTTCTCTGGACACGCTGCAGCCCCTCGATGTCTTTTTTGTGGTGAGGGGCCCAGAACTGGACACAGCCCTCGAGGTGGGGCCTCCCCAGTGCTGACCAGAGGGGGATGATCACCTCCCGAGTCCTACTCCCCACGCTGTTCCTGACCCAGGATGCTGCTGGCCTTCTCGCCCCCCTGGGCACACTGCTGGGTCGTGCCCAGCCCACAGCTGACCCACACCCCCAGGTCCTGTTCTGCTGGGCAGCTCCAGCCCCTCTGCCCCCAGTGGGGCAGGTCTCCAGACAAACCAGGCTGGGGTCAAAGCCAGGTCTAATGACCACCAGGTAGGTCCACACTCACGAGGCAGGTCTGAGGTCAAGCCAGGACATCAGTCCATGGGTCAGGAAAGTCCACGGCCAGCCATGGGCACAGCCACGAGTGAGCTGGAGATCAGGACTCTTCTGGCATCACGCAGGCAGGGACTGAAAGCTCTGGGCTGAGCTTCAGTGGCGCTCCTGGGAGCCGCGGGGTGGGAGGAGAGCCCAGGTGAGGCCAGTCAGGGACATTAAGCATATCAGTGCCCTCAGGGCTCTGACCCGCTCCTCCCCAGCTGGCAGTATGAGTCCCACCAAAGCCCCTCCCCCAACATCGTGCCCGATTTGAAAGGGAACTGTTTGGGAGATTTGGACCTTCATCTAATTAGCTCTGATCTGATCTCACCCTTGTTGCTTAACAGCTCTACACCCTCCTTCCTCACCCGTCTACTTGTGCAGCTGAAGAATCTGCCATTACTCCTCTTCACGTCTCCAGGACCAGCTCTGCCGAGCGTTTGGCAGGTTGCATCTTACATTTACGGTTTCAGATCCCCTGAGACAGCTTCTTCTTGCAGATGAGTCTTGGTCCTTGCTCTTGGAGAGCTCTGCTCGCTCCTAGAGGCCTCGGACAATCGCGTTCCCTACCTGCACATGTCTCTTTGCCAGGAACACGTACCAGGGCAGGGTTTTGACTTAAAACACTCACTCAACCCCCCCTCTGTGTTAGCTCACCGAGGACAAGACATTCCAGGAACTTATCTACATTTTTCTCTTTATCAAATTGTCCTGGTTTGAGGTAAAACAAACCAATTTTCTGTTTTACAGTTTTACTTTCTTAGCTGGGCCTCTTCTAACGAGCTAAACTCTGCAATTAACAGCACATTGGTCAGAGCTGTTCCGTCTCACAGTGATAAGACCTGATTATCCCAAGGGATGGTGCAGAGAGGCCCGTGTTTAGACTTATTGCTGGAAGAGCCAAGGTCAGATAATTTTTGTCGTTTTGCCCGTTGGAGTGTCGGAAATGGAAAAGCGTAAAGGGGTCCCACCTGCAAGGAGGAGCGGACAGGACAGGGGACCCAGAGCTGCCCAACAGGGGTATTCCAGCCCATCTGCATCACACCCCAGATAAAAACATCTGTCAATCAGGTTTTGGTAAATTTGGCTGAAACCACGACACAAATATAAAAGCCTAGGCTCCGTCCTTATTTTTAGGGTATCTTACACCATCGCTTTGCAAAGCACTGTAACGGCACCTGGGTTTGCCCTGTCCTTGTTCCTGCACGGTCTGTACCTCGCACACCCCCTGCCCCCTTCTACCTCCCCCCCAAGCCCAGACACCCTGCTCTGGCACCCCCAGCAGCTCCCGGAGGCTCAGCACCTTCCCTCTGCACTCACGAGTTGGTGTGTTCGCTCCGAACACCTCTCCCTTATCCCACGGGCCACCACCAGTTCCACCAGCAGAAGACAACCTCCTCCCAGGGCAGGCTGCCTCTTTGCTGGCACTTTCCCTTGGCCACCCACCTCCTCTTTTGCGTTCCTTCAGGCAAAGATCTGCCAACGTCTGTTTGATTTCCCTCCTCGTGCTCTAAAACAGCGGTACCAACAGCAGCCCACCCAAACCACCCCCCTCATTTCTCAGTGTGCAGCCACTCCGATTTCTGAGGGACCGGGTGTTTGGGTAGAGCCCCTTCCCTGAGCACTCCTCCTCTCTCGACTCCTCTCGACATTCAGCTTCCAGTGGCTGAGTGCCAGGTGACCGGGAACCACCACCCCTCACCCGTGCTTGGGGCATCACCACTTCAGGGAAAGGGCTTTAGCTCCAGCAAAAGCTCCAGGACCACGTGCCTCCTCCTCTCCTTGATGGTGCCCATCAGGCAGCTCCCTGACCTGATGCTCTCTAAGCCCTGAGCTAAATGGTCCTTGGGGACAAGAGGAAAGGAAGGAGACAGGAGGTAGACACACACATGGGCTGGACACGCTGAACAGATCACGGACAAACACCCTCTTCTGCTGCTTCGTTTTGGTCAGAGCCCCTCATGCTCTCACACTGTGAAAGACCATCTGGCAGCACTTGGAGTTGGACCTGCATCTGTCGGTCCCTGTACAAGCGCTGCCCACCCTTGGCAGCTGTCACATCCCCCGGCGACACGCCAGGGGATGGAGAGGCATCCACTCACGCTCTGCGAGAGTGAAGGAAGCTCCAAGTGGCTGCTCAACAAGAGGGAGTGGGAGGGAAGTCCCTCAGGTCCAAAGTTCCAGCAGTGCCTCTGCTCAGGGAGACACAGTCCCGCGCAGAATCACAGGAGGCAGCTCTGGCTGAGGTGAGGCTCCCCCGCTGCCCAACAGCAAGTGCCCCACCTCAAAATGGACCCAGGGATGAGAACTGACCGTCCTGCGTTCGCATGCGGGGTCTTCACCCACCGATCTCACACCACCAGCCGCTGGAGGGCCACCTGAGGAGCTTGGTCCTGCACTGGCACAAAGACCAGGCCTGTTTCAAGCACACGGAAGGCACAAAAAGATTAAAATTCTAGATTCTAGATTAAAATCTAAGATTAAAAGATTAATTCCCCGAATCCATCAGAAACGTCACACCACTTCAGCAGAATCTGGGGTATGATGTTAGAGGAGGTGCAGAGGGGAATAAAAGTGTGTCACGAAGTGATGGAACTGAGAACTAGAACTCGGATCTCCTCTCGGGACGTCAGGAAAACACAAGAAGGACCATCTCTATGGGAAGGTGGGCAAAAGCAGGGACTTTTGCAGAGACTCAGCAGGGGCAGAAGACATACATTTAGAACACACAGAAAGTCTGAGCTATTTACCAGAGAAACTCTGCTCGGGCCCCAGAGGGTTTCAGTTCCCCAGGCAGGAGACACCTGAGGAGACTGGGAAATGAGAAACTTCAGCTTCTGCCTGGGGCCTGCCACAGAGGTGGGCAACGGGACATCGTCCCTCAGAGTCAACAAGCGCTGCGGGTCTACGAACCGGGACCTGGGAGGGACGTGTTGACCCAGAGACACACCTGGAGAAGAACCTGGCTCATCCAGGTAGATCAACATGCAGCTGGTGGCCTTTTCCCCCAAAGCATGAAAATACACGCAGGTTAAAGGAACGTCCCGATACCATCTCCAAAATGTCAACCCCAGAAGTCGCTCTCTGAATTTCAGTGAAGATCACAGTGAGTTTCGGGAGCTGCTCCCATCCTTGTCACAGTCATCTTCAACCTGTTCCACCAAGAGTCTGGTCAGGAACCTGCTGCCCAGCCCTGCTGCCTGCCTCAGTGGACAGACACCACCAGAGATGTCCACTGCTCTGACACGGCTCTGCTCCCCGGCAAATAAAATCCAGCCAAAACCCTTCTCCCAGTGCACAGCCCGACCAGCTGCTGGGCTGGACTGGGACTGGGGGGATGGACACTTCTCTTTGGTCTCAGTGAGCAGTGGCAGAGCAATGTCATGTCCACAACAGCCGAACCTCCTTCTGTGCACAAGCCCCACATCCTTTCCCCAACCACCTTCTGCAAACAACCCGCACCTCAAGACTCTGCCCAAGGCTTCTCTGGAAAAGCCAACAAACCCCAGAAGCACGGACGTGGCAAGAGCTGAACAGAGCGGAGGAACACGCTCACACCTCTGCTAAGCACCACCTGGCCTCAGGTTTCACGGCACAACTCCAACCTGACCCAAACGCGAGGCATTCTCCAAGAAAACACCCAGCAAACGTGGTGCAGGGAGGGCTGAGAAACCCCACGGGTCAGTCTGGCCTCTACTCACCACGCTGGGGGGACAGGGCAAACAGCCCCCTCGCCGGCCGCGCTCCAGAGCACAGCTCCACAGCAGCGAGGGGGGAAGGTGGGACCTTCTCAGCGGAGGTCCCGGCTCACCAGCCCCAGTCACTCCTGAAAACGGAGAAGAGCTGGAGCTGCGGGCTGGAGAGCCAACAGCCGAACCGGTTCACGGGCCGGGGGAGGGAAGCTCTGCGGCCCGTGGAGTTCTGCTCCCACCAAACCCTCCGTGGCCACAAGACCAAAGACGGAGGTGCCAGTGGTGCCAGAGCACCCCTGACCTGCCACAACCTCACCACAGGTTACAGAACCGACCTCTTAGGAATCCAGCCATCCTGAGGAGATGCCTGGGGGTGCAGACACATGTTTGACACTCCCAGGAAGGGCTGGGGCTACAGCAAAGAAAAGACTTTATAACCGGGTTCAGCCTTCCAGAAACTAACTAAAACTAGTTGTGCTAAACAGAGAACCATATTTTTTTAAACTCTCTTTTCTTTCTACAACTTCCAGCTCTGCAGTCTCACTTCCCAGAAACCAGCTGTGTGAATTTTAAAGCTCATTTCATGTGCAAAGTGAACTCATCATCCATGTGCCCAATCAGAGCCAGTTCTCTCCTGAGCAACACACTGCAAACCCCATCCAGATGTTCTCTCCAGTCGCTTCACAGCAGGACAAGCTCAGGCTCAACAGAAGGGCTTCCCCACCCGAGGAGGGGGTGGGAAAGGAGCCGCCCAGGCGATGTCCCTGCTACACCCCACCGCAGCAGGAGACCCTTCCAGCCACGGTCACCTCCAAGAACAGCGTCCTGTTTGGCACAGGCGGTGTCAGCCCCTCCTGACACCTCTGTCCCCCAGGAGCAGCACATTCCCCCCGGGTGGTGGCCCTGGGGGCTCACGGGCGCCGGGGCTGAGTCACGGCCACTTGTACTATTTTCTGTCGGAGCAGAACAAACACACCCCAATTACTGTTTTCTTCTGAAGCCTCCTAAAACGTGAAGCGGGGTTGGAGGTTCAAATCCACACTCCTGCTCCATCACCCACCGTGGCCTGCAGAAGACCCTGCCACGGCCATGGGGACCGGTGGGCTCTCCCGGTGACAGTCCCCACACTTACCGTGGACCGGCCCGGTCCCACTGCTGGACGCGAGCGCAGCCAAGAACACACACTGACGCCCCGACGGCCAGTCCTGGGGGTGCGTCCACCACCCGCGGCCAAGAGTGGGGAACCCAGAGGCTGCTGGAAATGGGAAAGGAGCAATCCTGCGTGTCCGGGGCTGCCCAGGGTCGCCGCTGAGCCACTCGGCTCTGAGGGAACGGCTTACCTTGCCGCGGGTCGTACTGTCGCATCTGCACCTCCTCGACACATTCTGCCGGGAACCAGCCAGTCCTCCCCTTCACGGTTCCTTCCCAAAAGCCACCTTCTCCGATGCTCAGCACTGTGGGGAGAAAGAGACAGGGACGTGAGGATGGGCAGGGATGCGGGGAAAGGAACACCCGAATGACCAGCGTACGGGGGAAACACGGGGGGACAGAGCACAGAAAATGGGGCTGGGGGCAGGCACGGTCTGGAGGAGGAATCCACCTCAAGAAGCCTTCAAAGAGCTTCTTCCACCCACGTCCAGAAGGGAGTGCAGACAGAGGCCTCCATGCAGCCAAAATCAAACAGCCAAGGAGGAGCATCCTTTGTAGGAAGGATTGTTAACGGGGACCCAGCCACGACACCGGCTCCGGGGTGCGCAGATACCACCTACGGAAACTTCTGACATCCCCAGAGCCACGCAGAAACCCCAGCCCCGTAAGGAAAACGAGATGCAGAGAGGGAAGGAGATTGGCCAAGGCGAGCACACAAGTCCCCCTGAGGTCGGGGGGTCCTGGCTGTCCCCTGTTCAACGCCACGAGCTGCTTCGCTGGAAACGACGGGGCGAACAGGAAGGTTCTTCACTGTCACAGCAAAGCTCTCCCAACCCATTAAGCCTCGTCTTTACTTGCTGAGAGGAACAGAGAGCAAGTCCTGAGATGTGCTCTGAAGATCAAATGAATTCAGGCTCAAGGAGATTTTAAAGGAGAATCCCATCAGGAGCGTCCTCATTAACCCAGGGAAGGAGCTCCAGCTCCCACCAGCTGCCGGCCGAGAGGAGCCTTTCTGGCAGCTGGGACACAAGTGGTCCAGCAGCTCCAGACAGAACCTGCACCCCGAGCACGACGGGCCCGCGCAGAGCCACCGGCACGGGCCGTGGCTACGGAACAGCCTGAGGCTCCTGGCAGGACAACCATCGCCGGGCAGCGTGCGCCTGACGCCCCGCTCCTCGCCCAGGAGCCCCTGGACACCCCCCCAAAGCCACCAGGCTCCGCCAGAAGCGTCGGCATCGCTCAGAGACGTTCAGAAAACCACCCGTGGCCTCAGAGGGAAGCGCAGTCCTCCCCCAGCGCCCGAAGAAACGCACAGGAGGCAAGAGAGAAAAAAAGGGAGGCGAGAATCATTGCCCACCTGCCCCGTTACCCCCCATTTATGTATCACATCCAGAAACTACCCGTTTTATCCAGGAAACGGCTGACCCCAGAACCACAGAATCACCCAGGTTGGAAGGGACCTTTTAAGATCATCTAGTCCAACCAATGGGGGAGGAAAAAAAAACTACAAAAAAAACCCCCACACATAAAACACACACCACAACCAAGAGAGAGCAGCTGCTCCCTGCGGCAGGGACCGGCTCTGCGGAGCAGCCCGGGGACCCGACCCAGCACAAAGGCAGCGGTGGCCTTGGACCTGCCAGCCAACGGGCAGGACCCCAAAAACGATGAGGAACCCCCTGTGGCTGATCACCGAAGAGCCCCCCTGGCAAGGGGATGACAGCGATGAGGCAGCCAGCGAGCACGGGGACACCTTACCGTCCCCTGGCACCACCGCAACGGCGTCCAGCGGCAGTTACTCAGCTCCACCTGCACGAAACCACCGAGCAAATGAGACCCCTGGTACGGCACGAGACCATCGGTACAGCACGGGACCACCGGTACGGCACAAGACCCCTGGTACGGCACGAGACCACCGGTACGGCAAGAGACCCCTGGTACAGTACGAGACCACCGGTACAACATGAGACCACTGGTACAGCACAAGACCACCGGTATGGCACAAGATCCCTGGTACGGCACGAGACTCCTGGTACGGCATGAGACCACCGGTACGGCACGAGACCACTGGTACAGCAC
>VZRU01005700.1:664-18317 GCA_013398155.1 Pedionomus torquatus | reverse complement strand
AGGCTCAGCCCATGGCTGGAGTGGCACAGGGTCAGATCCACAGTCTGCTTTATAGTAGAACATGAATTTTATTTAAAGTTGGGCCATTCTGAGTTGTGCCGTGTGAAATTTCTGAAGTGTCTTAAGCTCATGTCAATTAACTCAGCTGCTTTGAAAAAAAAAATTATTTCCTGGTACCTATTTACAGACATTTCAGGATCCAGAGGTCCTAAATATATATTTATATATATATATATAAAATACAAATAATCTTATTGAATAAATGTTATTGATTACGCAGTGTTAAAAAAAAAATTCTCTGTGTGTATATGCACAAGTGTAAGTACATATATATACATATGTATATGTAGACTAATAACTATATAGAACCACAGAATTGTAGAATTGTAGAATCATTTAGGTTGGAAAGCACCCTTAAGATCATCGAGTCCAACTTATACTACCAAGTCCGCTACTAAACCATTTCCCTGTGGACCACATCTACATGTCCTTGAAATACCTCCATGATGATGACTCAACCCCTTCCCTGTGGTTGAGTGTGGTTGGTTATCAAGCCTGTTCCAGTCAGTGTGTGATAATCCCTTCAGTGAAGAAATATTTCCTAATATCCAATCTAAACTTCCCCTAACACACTTAGCTGGTTGTATCTTTGTATTTTTATACAAAGAAAGTAATTTATTTTTTATTTAGTTTGGAACTTATGCTGAGATTTAAAAACAACAGAAAACTCTGTGTGAGTAGCAGAACTAAAGCTAACTGATTCCTTACAGGTATATCTCCTTTGCTTTCCACGTCTTTTGTCCCGGGATGGATTGACCCTATCTTAGAAATACAGCATATGCTGTAGTTATTTTGTTTACTGCCTATGACCTGATGGAAAATCTCTGAGCATTTGCATGCAATAGAAGCCAGGTCTTCCTCTTCACAACATGCACAAAATATTAAATTTTTTTTCTGCAATTTCTAAAAAATTCTCTAGCCTTTGCACACAAGCAATATTAATCACAAAGAGCTCTAGAGAACTGATCTGGCTAACAAATTCACATGGAAGCTACTGTTTGCATTTGATTTTTTTAAATTTATCTTTAATCTTTTTTTCAATTTTCATTCAGAAAAGAACATCTTCTGTAGAAGCTGTAGCACTTGACAAGAAGTCTGCTTTGGGCTTTAAAATTATCTAGGCATGAACCTTCAGAAATGGGTGTCTTAGCAAAGAAATCTTGAACTTGAGCTCTGCTCTTACGCTGCAAATATAAATGGCCTTTTCTAAGAAATTCTGATTGGGGAACTTGTGATTATTTCCCTCTTATTTCCCTTCCAAAATGACAAATGGATACTCAGGAAGTCTTAATGATTTTCATTCGTGGGGCTTTCTTGTTTACTTTATGGATTGCTTGCAGCCATTGGTGCCTACCGTTCTGCCTACATACACAGTTTCTGCATGCAGAAGGTAGTTTTGATTGCTAGCAGAAATTCTGGATGATTTCTGCAAAAGCGAACAACCTGAGGTAGAAATAGAATTATAGAATCATAGAATTACTTAGGTTGGAAGGGACCTTTCAGATCACCCAGTCTAACCATCAACCTAAATCTGAAAAAAAACCCCATCACTAAACCATGTCACTAAGCACTGCATCAACCTGTCTTTTAAATACTTCCAGGGATGGTGCCTCAACCACCTGCCTGGGCAGCCCATTCCTGTGCTTAATAACCCTTTCAGTGTAAAAATTTTTCCTAATATCCAATCTGAATTTCCCCATGGGCACAGCCTGAGGCCATTTGCTCTTCTTCTCAATGTAAGAGGAGAACTTTCTCTTTGGTGTCCTCCTTCCCTTCTAATTTATCCTGTGTTCTTAGCATGCAAAAGCATCGAAATCTATGAGCAGTCAAATAAGAAACTACTCTCATTTCCTCTTGGAGGACTGGTTATGTTCTGAGTCTCCAGGATGTTGGGTACAGTGAAGTGTGACCAAGCCCTGGGCCAAATGCGTACATCCCGGGAAAGAGTTAGAATCATAGAGTTGCATAGGTTGGAAGGGACCTTTCAGATCACCTAGTCCAATCATCAACGTTCTTGCAGAAAAAATCTTGGATTGTGGGAAAATTTTATTTTCTTATTAACTATAATTTTGTGAGCCAAAATAAATGAAACAAAGCTGCACTTACAGCAACACCATAGATGGCTGTAATAAGGATGTAGGTCTGAATCATGTCTTTTCATATTTCTGTATTTTGCCTGCTTGAGAGAAGCGTTGCTGGTTCTTGAGTGTTAGCTATTATCTATGGTATGCCATAGATAATAGCTAACATAGATATTCAGCTCTCAAAGTGTCCAGGTGCTGCTATGTTGATTAGACATTTCCGTTTTAGAGTAATTCAAGCAAAGAGGCTCCTGAGTTGCCACACTGACTTATTCAGAGATGGCAGTTGTCACAGCTCAATGAGTCTGCTGTGCCCTAATGGGGATTTGGACAGAGTTTCATCACAGAAATGAGAACATTTGATAACCACAAGTTAGAAGAGCATCCATGCAATAATGGAGCCACTTATCTGAAAACTGAGTGACCCCAAAAGTTCCCTTTCCCTTTTTATGGTGTGAATGGGTAAAATGGCACTACTGCCCCTGCCCTTGCTCTCCTCCTTTTCACAAACGGCAGTGTTTGTCATACAGAAAAAGATATTTCTTAATGACTTGCACTCAGCTTAAAAGTATGTGTCATCAGCATCTAGGGTACTTTATGAAGAGAGAGAAGTGCAATGTAGCCAAGTAAAACTGAAATTTAAATGTAGAAAAATAATAACCTATGTCCTGATAGCAGGTGTTGCAAGAGAGATGCCCAGTGTTTCATGGTAACAGCTCTATATCTTTAACGTTGCCTTTGACTTCCAGAAGGAGTCAGGAAGAGACAGAGAAGATGGTCATCTTAGGGTGAAAGTGTAAAAATACGTACTTTTCTTGACTTGCCAAGAAAGCTGAAGGGAAAGATTGAAATTTAAGTTAAATCTTGCTTGTAAGACTCTAAGCTGATAGTTGCCCTCAAATATGTCTTTTCCTGTCTTTTTTCCTGTGTGTCCACAGGATTTCTATCAGGATATCACTGGGGAAAGATAGTCCCTTCCAAAATTAAACCTTGCTGTGGAACCCTCTTCCTCTTTTATAACAGCTGAGCATTAGAAACATTTCTTCAAAACTGCTTGCCTCCCAACTGATGGGGTTTTTTATCCCCACAGATCTTTCAAGGAAAAATATGTTCTCAGCTGGAAAAAACAGACTTAATTCTCTGAGAACTCTCAGGATCCAGTTGTTTCCATTCCCCACCAAGACCAGAAAGACAGTCTTGCAAAAATTCTGAGCTTCTCTGCAGTTAAATAGAGTCAATCTATGTCATTACAAGACAAAAGAAATAGGATATGTTCTTACCTAAAAGAAAATGTACAGTAAAAGAGTAGCATAAGCACTCTGAGAAAGAGAAACTTGAGACAGCTATTAAATGTCTTCCTCCGAATTCACGACTATATCTATAAAAGGGTTCTTCTTTTGTGTATGTTAAGTCCTGTGCTAGTATCTGTTCAAGGTTTTTTTTCAGTGTCTTTGCTTAAACATATAAAACACTGAATTCAGAGTAATTCAAAGAGCAGTTGTAGTCATAGCCATTCCAGTGATGAACTTGAATATGAAAAAGGCAACTTTCAGTCTGGAGGGGAGATTGCTAACGTATGTCACAGGATCATGCCCCTGTCCCATTACTGCTATAAGGGTCTCCACAGAGACAAGTTCTAGCCCACTGTCCCAGTACTGTCATCTGTTCTTGGCAAATGGCAGTGCAATCCTCCCATGAGAGCAAATGTTGCTATAGCTGCATATTTGATACACTAGCAAAAAGTTATATATATACTTAGGCTATTGTAGCTTTTGCTAATACCCAAGTGGCAAGTCTTATTTATCCAAACAAAGGAGCTCACCTCTCCTAGTATGCAAAACCAGTACAATTCCAGTGTAGTACTAATGAATCTCATTCATGTAAAGCTTCATTAACAAAATTTGCAAGCCAGATCATGACTGGCCATAAAACTGGTATCTCTCATTGAGGTTTTCTAATGTGATGGCTTAGAGATACCAAATTAAAGAAGAGGAACCAATCCCAAAGAACTTATCTCTTTATAACATTATAATGAAACTATGCCTTTAGCGGATTAAATGCTTGAATAGTACAAAGAAACCATGTCATAAGATAGTGATGAAGAACATTTGCCTTTTGTACCTGATAGAGCAAGATGTGACTTAGATTTGGAGAGGTTAGATAAAATGTGAAGGATTTCATGTCTGATCAGTTTATATCCTTAGCTGAATACATTTTCAAGCTACTGACCTCCTAGAACAGCTTCAAAGCCAAGACTCAATAGGTTTCTAGTACAAAAAAACATTATCATTTTCTACACCATTTGTCCAGTCCAATTCTCTACTCTCACATTTAGTATTATCCTGAGTTGTAACCTAGTTACAAGACACAATTGTTCTTAAAGATAGTGCCTCTGCTTGAATGGTAGCTCCACTGCCATTAGGCACATATAGTTTCCCGTTGAGTGATTCTGTATCTATGTATACACATCTACATGTAAAAGAAGGGAAAAAAAATAGCTACTTACTGATTTATCAAGCTTGTTTTGTCTGAGTGTGTCTTCTTCTTTGTGAACAAACATAGTTAAACCCTATATCTGAAAATAGGAAACAGCACTTCCTGTGTGATCTATTGCAAAACGTTAGCACAAGAATCAAGGTTACTGTTCTTCTTTTCTGAAAATGCTTAGTTTTCAGGCTGAGTTCAGAATGGAGGGATGAAGACTTTATGTGTTTCTGCTTGTTCTGGACAATCTGAAACCAGGAGTCAGTATATGAACTACTGCATCTCCACTGGGTCATTAAATTCAATAAAATCCTGTTCTCAGGACAGTAGTATTTTTAGCTGCTCTAGGCACTTCTGCAGCTCAACAGAAAGTGGGGTGAAATACCTGGCATACAGAATGTGTGGGTTTAAAATTATATTCAGGTCACCAAAATGACTGTTGAAACAACCCCACCAAGGTATTCTTCATGGTCATTGTCACTGACTAATTTCTACATAATTCCAACATGATTCTCCCTTTTATTATCACTAGTTTAAAAAAATCTGTAAGCAAAATTAGGATACGCTTATACAATCTAAAGCAGTGTCATGTTAGGCAACACCACACTTGCCTAAGGTGAGCGTTGTGAAGGGAGAGGAGTCAAGGTCCAGAGGTTTTGAAGCTAATTAGGTCAGGTAGAGCACCGTGCTGGTAGAACTACCTTCCTTCCAGTTATGTGACCAGCTCATGCAGCCTACACCACAATATGCCACGTGGTGTAGACCCCCTCCTTGAACATATATAGTAATTTTTGCAAAACTATGATCTTGCTTGCAAAGAGACTGTGGAATGAGGCAAGCTGGAATCTGCAGCTCATTCCCTTTTTGATGTGGTGACTTTGCAGGAATGAAACCACCAGAAAAAAAGAGATTAAAATACCAGAAAGTCGTTAAAATATATTTTTGCTTCAAAAGCAGGAAGCACAGTTGAATGTACAGGCTGGTGTCATGCATTTTTATTTTTTTAAAACATTCACTTCACCAATGCCATTGGCACTGCAGCTGCAACAGCCTCCAGCTGTTGGAGTGATAATTGATGCCTGTGTAACTGATTGTTATGAGCCAGGACTGATGAATAATATGACCACTTCTCTGCTCCCTGAGAAGTCTTTTTATGATTTCATAGCAAGTTATAGCAAGGCTACATTTTTCAGATTTGCAGGTTTTTGGCAGCAGCTGTTGACCCTTTTCTCTGAGCCTGCTGGGCAGTTGCCTGCGGTATTCCTGAAAAGGTGTGAGACTGGCTTGTGCTACAATTGTAGCTGTATTTTGTCATTTTCTAGAAAATCTATGTTGAATTTTAGTAAAACCAGTGATGTATAACCTGGCCACGTGTCTTCCACAGAGTATAAAAGAGACTCACAAAGCTGTTTCAGGAGGAGCACCTAAGGAAGGGATTAGGAAGAGGGATATCTGTGATGGCCAAGAGATCATAAACATTTCCTGTTGATCTGGAAGGAGCGGTGTAGATTTTGCTGTAAATATAGACTGCAAATCACTAAAAACCTTCAAGCTTGAGCAGAAAAGGCCTTCCCTACAAGGAAACAGTAGATAACAGAGACACAATCCAGATTTTCTTTCTATTCCATCTCCCTCTGATTTGCTGTCTGAATTTGAAGTTATGTTTTTTACCACTTGAGACATCTCTTCCTACTCAATGTATAGGCTGTTAGTTGAGCAGTTTTGTTTGCAAGTTTGTTTGCAAGTTTCTTTTGTGAACTACTATGCCTGGAAAAGAAATGTTCAGCTTGCATGACCAAAAATCCTGCCAAAGGCACTGAATTTTCACTTCCCCATGAGAAAGAGGGGCAGTCACTTGGAGAAGGGACTTGTCTCAGCTCTTGAAAATGGGGCTTCTTTGGAGTCCATTGCCCAGAGGTTATGGATGGGTGTACAAGAAGTGATCCTCGCCCTCTTCTCTCACTGTCTTGTGACACTGGGACTTATTTCTGCCTTTTTCAGGGACTTTCTAAAGTCACCATGCTCCTTCTTTTGGGTTGCTCTATCAGTTTGCCTAAGCAGGAGAGGAAAAAGACTTACTTGTATAGCAAGCAGCCTATGCAGACAGTACTTTCTTAACAAATGCGGAAAAAAATGTATACAAACCTGCAAGCATCCATATATTGATAAAACTGATAAAACGTTAAATCTCTCATGAATGGATACATTCTTGTTTTCATTGTCTCTCTTACACAGACCAGTGCTAGGAAAGATTACAGAAGTCATTCTTGGAAGACCTAAATGATAGTTTCATAATCTTTGAAGTAAGCAGCAGTCTTGAGTTTGGCGTAATGGATTTCGGCTGAGGATTGAGTGACTCATGGCTTCTAATTTGCGAAAGAAAGCACAGTTTTGCACACATTGTTCTGAAAGAGTCTTAATTCTTTATACTTCCAGTCTGCGTGCTTAGACTGAAGACAAGCGGACAGTGTTTTCAGGCTGCCTGAGCTCCAGTTGCTCTGAACTTTGAAAATTAGGGACTATTTCTTTCCAAAATGGTAATGCAAATAGTAGAGAGCTGCTTCAGAAAATTTGATCAATATTAAAATACAGAAATAAAGAAAGATTCAAAAGATAAGAAATATCTCACAGTGGACACAATTTTAGGCACCTGGAACTACATTTTGAATTTTAGTTAAATTATTATTATATCATAGAAAACAGGGTGCGTTAGAAAGGACAGAGCCACCTGTCCTTTGGGACTCTGAAGAAATCCAGGAGAAAGGAATGAAGTGTTCATCAGTGTAGCAAGCATGGCTGTGAGAAACGATTGGGGAAGGACTAGATGATCTCTGGAGAGCTTTCTCAGACTTGTTTTCTATGATTTTACTTGTAGAATCTTTTCTGTAAGGGTTTAGTGAGCTTTATAAACATTAACTAAGCAAAAGAACCGCCTAGGAGATGGAATCAGTGGGAGAAAAGCCTTCTAAAGTCAGAGACATTGCCAGGTGAAGATTGCTTGCCTTATTAGATAAATGCTTAAGATCTCCACCTATAAAATTAGAAAGAGCAAGAAAGGAAGAAAAGAGTACTTAAACTTCACCATACAAATAACATTCTGTAAACAAGAAAGTAACACTTGGTTGTATCAAAAAGAATCAAAAAATAACAAAAAGTCACTGCAACAAAACTACCATACTTCAGATGGGGCTTTCTACAAACTGTCACAACACTACCATGGACAGAACTGAAGCAAGGGAACCAAACCGTGATGTGCTTCTGTTACTCTATCAGCTGGTGAATGGGAGAGAGAACTAGATTTTTCTGACAATAGTACTGCTGCCTTAAGTTTATTATGTGGATATTGAAGTCAAGATGTGGGGATACACTCAGGACACTGACACAGTTTTCCTAATTTCTTGAACAAATGTCTCTTCCTGAGGAGGGAAAGGTAGAGTTGGACACAGTTCACTGTTGGCAAAAATACTGCTAAAATTACCAAGCAGACTACCAGAATAGAAGTGACTGGGCCTCAGCTATATGCCACTAAGACCATTGCAAATATTAAGTGATGGCCTTGCAGTTCACCTAATATTCTAGACTTCCCATGTGGAAGGAGAAATACTGAGTTTAGTCACTGTGTCAAAGTAGGACAGAATGAGGGGTGAAGATGCATACCATTGGGGTTGCTTTCCCACTACTCTGATGTGCTTCAGCCTGCCTTTCTATGGTGAAATGAGATGAAGTGGGTGTTTTGTGTTGAAAAAGGAATTCAATGAACATATTACTGAGTCCTGTACAATAGACTGCTCTTGAGCATCCTCATCCACAGTAGCCCTCAACAGACATTTGGTTAACTGTCCTCAAGCTTACAGGGATGGGCATGTGGCAACGCTGGTTGAGCACAAGGAGGAGCACACAGCAGGACTTTGCAAAGTATGTTAGTAGATAATTCATTCCAGACTCTGTCAAACTGAATATTGTAGACTGTAGAAATCATCTCTCCCACCCTTAGCTGGTAATCAGGTAGCTAGTGTAATGGCTACCTCCATAGCCAAAGGACAGAGGTAGGTATTTGCAGAGGGTAACTGCCTCTGTCTTAAGCTATTCCACCTTAGGCTGGAATGAGTCACCATATGGAGGGGGCTCTCCAGGGCGCTAGGACAGAAAGAGCCTAGACATTGAGTTCAGACTAGACAGCTAACCTATATATTGATAAAACTGAGGTATAGCCCAAACAAATATTTCAGATAACCTGAATGAAATCTTTGAGGATTTTGGTGATGAGAAACTATTCTTTATTTTAGAAAAAGATCAAGTCAATATTTTCAGTTGGCTGTTTTTTGGAGCTGAAGTGTTTTTTTAGCAGAAAAGCCTGATAATGCTGCCTACATCCTTTGCTGAAGAGGAAGAGACCTATGCTGTAGATCTAAAGACCTGTCCTGCTGATGACCCAGAAGCAGGAAGAGATTTACTGGGGGACTATGAAGACTGTATCTTGTTCATTCCCAGATATCTGCAGAACTGCTCAGTGTAACTGAATCTGAAAGACACAACCAGCCCCAGATAGTCTGCAGCCCTCTCAGAGACTGGCCACACACTCCTGTGTACCTTGCTGGTGGAGCCTGCTTTGTTCTGAGATAAATACCAATAGAGGGTCCCGCAGCCTGAAGCCAGCTTGGTAGCCATGCTATAGCAATTTACAGACATACTGAATCTGACCCTAATCATCTTCCAACAGATTTTAGTTACAGGGGGGAGATGCCATTTCACAGAATCAGAGAATCCTCATGGTTGGAAAGGACCCCTGAGATCAACCATACACACACACAAAACCCCTACAATCCCGGCCATTAGAGCATGCCCTGAAGTGCCACACCTACACATTTCTTAAATACCTCTCCATGATCTTTCCTGGTACCAAGGTCAGGCTGACAGGCCTGCAGTTCCCTGGATCCTCCTTCTGGCCCTTAGTAACCTCTTATTAACTTCTTAGTTCCTGAGCAACTTCTGTAGAGAAAATATAAGAAAATAATAGGCTTTAGGTGAGTCAGCAAGACCTCCTTCTCACAGTCCACAACAAACTAACCACACCACAGAGCTTGTTATACCAGATACTATGCATGCTGTTCTCCATCCCCAGCAAATAAGGATCACTGTGGTATCCTCTGTATTATATTGTGGTAAATTTTATTGCGTTCTCTCTCTCTTCCTTTTTTAAAGGCAATACTAATTGCTGTCTTGTAATGGGAACAGAAGAGCTAGCTTACAGCTTTGTCCACAAGAGAGCTATTCTACACCTGCTCAGTTAGTTGAATCATTGTGGATAGGCTGTTTGTGTCACTGTGCAAAACAGTATTGTTGTTAGCAAATGTGATATGAAGCCAAGAGCATCTGTGTTTATGAAGCTCTCAGATCATATTGCAACAGTTGTTTTATGCCGGTATATTAAGTGCATGCAAACTAGCTTGCCGTTCTTCTTGGAAGAGATTGTGTAAGTGGTAAGACGAAAGCAAGCCACAAATAAGTGATAAAAATATCTTCAACTGAAACGCCATCTGAGCAAGAGAACTCAAGGAAAGCTGGTATTTCCATCTAAACTGTATGAAAGTATGTTGGGATAAAGTCCTACATAAAGCATAAAGTGAATTTTAGGGAAAAAAAAACAAAAACAAAAACAAAAACAAAAACCAAACCCAAACTATTTGTGTTGCCTGAAGTGCACTTGGATTCACCTGAAATCTCAAAACTAAACTATCGCTGGCATGTTTCTTCGAGGAATTAATGTTGTACACTGATGCTCCATTTTACAGGACTTCTTCAAGTCTTCAATTCTTGGATAGTGGAGAAGCTTACTGTTCTGTACTGTTTTTGACACTGACAAAGGACCATTTCTTATCACCTAGTTGTTAATATGTTAAGCACATTAAACATTAAATACACAGTGCTCACCACTGACACTTCCAACTTTCCTCCCTCCACTTATTTCATTGAAAAGACTGTCAGGAAATTCTAAGCCCCACAAGCCTTTGGATTCTCCCCCTGGAATCTAGGAGTCTCTCCTGAGATACAGCCTGAGAAAAAAGCACAGAAAATTTAGGGCCAAAGGTTCTAGATATCAACCACAACATGGCAAAGCTGTATCAGAAAGCTGTGACAAGTGAAAACACAATTTATAAGTATTATGGTTTGAAGAACACACAGTTGTCATTTAGATGATTATTCTATCACCTGATGACAGCTCCCCACTCAGGAAGGGGAATCTAAAAAAGCAAGGAAACCCAAGGGTTGAAATTTAAACAGATTTATTAGAATAAGACTAGATAATTAAGATTAATAATACTAAAGAACCAATATTGATACCATACCAATATAAAATACCCAAGGATTATACTCAGCCCATTCTCTCAGGAGGAAGCTGTGCACTCACAGCAAATGTCAGACCCTTTGAGTGCTACAGCTTCAGGAGGAAGGGAAGAGCTCAGGGGTCTGGCACCAGGGCAAGAGGTTCTCAGGATTGCAGCTATCATGAAACAGAAAAAAAAACTCCTCAGAAAACTTTCTAATTTATATTGAATGTGACCATCACAGTACAAAATATTCCAGTTGGCCAGCCTGGGTCAAGTGCCCAGGTCTTGCTCCTCCTCATCCCTGCACCTGGCTATGCTTGAAAACACTGAGACCTTGAAACCCACACACCACAGCTGGCTATGAAGTAAATATTTTCACACATTCAGGGACTAGGGCCTTCTATAAGTGAAGGTTTTCCTCACATTAGAAGAGACCTTCCTAAAAGGAAAATTACCAAAAGATAAATTAATCCTGTGTTGTTCAAACCAGGACCATCAGCTGGCTTGAGAATCAGTGTGAAAAAGAATGGGATGACCCATTAGGAAGGGAGACAGACTGATCAGTTGACACTGGAGTATACTGTGATGGATGAGACAGGACACCTGATTACCTTCTCAAGCTCAAGGGAAGGAAAGGAACTGCTGACAGAGAGAGAGAAGTTGGGCATGGAAGTCATCTAAGGTTCACCAGAGTTTCAGCAGACCTCTGAGATTTTCAGATTGTTAAAGAAAGTTGAAGTCAGGTGAGTTTCAGAATTTAGTGGCATTATGAGGTCATTTCAGCAGAAAATTATAAACCACAAGAAGTTTTGGATCTCATTTTCTGGTTAATTTATTGATGCATTGGGGGTTGCATTGGATAATATATTTGGGTTCTAATGTATATCTAATTTAGAAGAGCAAAACCTACATAAGATATCAGAAAGAAGACCGTGTGAGGTGTGTTTCTGTAGCCAAGATTCTGCTGTAAGGACTACAGGTAATTATAGCGTGTGGCCACAGATCAATATCCTTGATTTTAGCTGAACCAACTGTTCTTCTTTGTATCTTTATCTTAAATAAGAGGAGAAGGTAACAAGTAGTTCTTATCCAGATCTTTTTAACACTGATGTCAAGCCCTGGAAAATGTTATACAAATCCCGATGGCTGAATTCAGTGGTGGATCTCCAGCATGTGACACAACCTGGCTTTAAATTAATTATGTACACAGATATGTGTTCATGGTGAGGCACATTCACTCTCTCATGGCTGTTTTGGGTTTCCCCAAAGTGGTTCTGTACGTCGTAAAATTTGCAGTGCCACAACCCATCCTGTCAACCCATGCAATTCTCACAGTTCTGTTATGGGTAAAAAGGAAACATCTTGTACATAAACCTAAAAATGTATTGTTAATGTAATTGATCTTTTAACACTCTAATCCAACAATCATTATTAGCCCAGATCTAATGATCTCAGAAAAAGAAAGCAAAGAGAAAAAAAAAAAGACATAAAGACATGAATACTTCTGGGTAGAAACATCTCAACAGTAATAATAACAACAAAAGTAATAGTTAAATTTGTAGGATACATATTTCCTACTTTATACCCCTTTTCTAAGCATAATGCTTTTATTCTTCCACTGCTCCTCTGAGTCCTAAGGTCAATGGCTTCAGCCCATCAGTCCCTTATGAAAGGGTCCCTCCATGCCTCATCCTCTCCCCCTGCTTCTCAAAGCCTCTGCTATTGTACTGGGACTTTATTTCTCTATGTTACAGCTTCATGTTAGAGTCATATTACAAAGGAGAACTATGTTTTACTCCTATCCCTATAAAAACTGTGGTTGTGCCACACAAAGTGTGTGGCGCACAAAATAAGCAAAACTAAGATAAATTAAATACAGTCACCTGCTCAGGAGAACTGCTGTTGCGGCTAAACTTAGTGGAGATAAAGCTTCAGGCAAGTCAAGATGTGTTCAGACAAAGCCAGACTGGCAAGCCTCAGTCCTGAGGGCTTGCACTCTCAGTACAAAGCCTGTGGACTGGCAGCAGCAATACCAATGCAGTATTACTGGGTGAAATGTTGTATTATGGGGTGTCAGGGCTACAGAAGACAATTGGAAAGCACAGCCTCCACTTACAAAGTTACATAAGTCTCCCTCATTATGTCCCCCTCTAAAAGTAATATTCAGTTAATATTTTACAATACAATACTAAGAAGTTATATATTTCAGGAAATGTTTATATTTTTGAGCTGGAGACAGTGAGGCTACAGGAATTCAGTAATGCCTCTTTCACTTACCAACCTTCTGCGCAAGGCAACTTTGCTAAGCCCAAGCTTTTGAGACCCAACAGCCTGGCGAGTTGATACGGAGAAGCAAAGAGGTGTGCTGTGGGGAAAGGACTGGGGACAAAGGCACAGACTTACCCTCTAGCATGTTTACAGCAGAAATCAAGGCATTTCAGACTCCTGAAACAGAGGAAGTGGTCCTTAGGAGTGGGAGGGCTGTGCTAAGGGAAGCACCCCAGAAAAAAGAAAACGGAACAATGAAGCAGAAAGCTCAAGAGTGCATTACAGTGGGTTGAAATTTCTGAGTAGGAGAGTGGCTAAAACAGCTCCTGGAGTTAAGAGCAGTGCCAAATTGTAATTTCACATTTCCCCTCCTACTGAGAGATGAGGTGATCTTTCACTATATAATTATGTTACAAGAGGACAAGTGTAAGGTCTTGCATCTGGGAAAACATAATCCAGGAGTGCAGTATAGGTTGGGAGCTACACAACTGGGGAGCAGCTCTGTGGAAAGTGACCCAGGGGTCCTAGTGGACAAGCTCAGTATGAGCAAACAGTGCACTGCTGTGGCAAAGAAAAAAGCCACCAGCATGCTGGGTTGCATCAACAAGGGCATCACCAGCAGAGATGTGAAGAAGTCATTATCCCACTCCACTCAGTGCTTGTCAGGCCACACCTGGAATACTGTGTTCAGTTTTGGTGCCTGCTATGCAAAAAAGATGTGGACAGGCTGGAGAGGGGCCAGAGAAGGGCCACAAAGATGATGAAAGGATTGGGAAGCCTGCCATAGAGGAAAGGCTGAGAGAACTGAGTGTGCTCAGCCTTGAGTAAAGAAAGTTTAGGGGAGACCTTATTGCCATGTTCCGGTATTTAAAGGATGGCTACAAAGAAAACAGAGTTACCATTTTTACAAGGAATCACATGGAAAAGACGAGGGGTGATGGGTACAAATTGAATAAATTTTTCAGCTCTTCAGAGGCATAGACTCATGGTTTCCCGAATTCACCAAGAAGATTAGCTAAGTAATGTATATGAAGTTTAATATGATTTTTTTTCCAGAGCTATATGATCCTGAAGCATTGCATGATTTCTGAAATCATTTCAATGAGTGCTTTCTATGGGTCAGTTCCCACTTTTTTCCATATTGCTTAAGCACCTTAATTGAGAGTTCTGCCTGTGTTTTCCTGTTTAGTTTTAATCAAGGAGCTTGAGCAGATGCAGCCAAAAAAAAAAAAAAAAAAAAAAAAAGGTATTGAGGTATTTAGTCAAAAATTTACATCTGGTTTTCCTCCCTGGAAGTGGCAAAGGCAAGGAAGGAAGGTAGACATTTTCCAGAACTTCTGTGGGTTGCCTCCCTCGACTTCCTGTCACTGTTCCCAGTGAGAGGACATAGCCCTTTAGCAAGGTCACTGACCTCTACGTTGTTAGATGCCAACACAGAACAAATCAGCACTTTACCCGGCTCTCACACCAGGTGCAGCTCTTTATTTTTCCTTATGGAAACAGGGAGGCTTCATGGGGCCAGAGAGATAGAGAGCAAGAGCATGCGCAATCTCCGAGTACTATTTCTGAATAGGAAGAACCTAACTTCAAGGAATTTCTTTTCCTGTGAAATGATCTCCCACGTTCACTCTTTTAATCTCCCAGGAGCCATCTTTAAATCAGATTTCTCATGATCCTAGCATGGGGAGGCAGGCCAAATATGATACATCTAAAGTTGATCTCATGTCTTCTTAAGGCTGGGCTGTCCCATGGTAAGTCAGTAGGACTGAGGAACATTACAAAAGCAGTGAATGTGATAATCACAGGCTGGAGAAAATCCAGGAGGAATCATCAATAGCACCACATCTTACATGTTGTTCTTTTTTAACTCTCCCCGATCTCCTTTGCACTGCTTTGCACAGTTTTAGTACAGTTTATTTATTTTAAAGGTCTGGGAGGTGCTTTTGAGGATATGCACATTTAGGTGTTTTGTTCCATGCTGCCAAGTATTCTTGGACTAGAATAAGGTCAGACTTTTCTGTTATAGCATCATAGGCATCATACAACAAAAGGGAAGAGACACATGAAACAGGAAAGTAGAGAATTGTGAAACATGTTAGATGGAAATCAATACCTAGAAAGATCAAGCAGGTTCAGATACTTTTTAGAACTAAGCAGGAAAATGTTACCAAACATGAAAAGTAGTACTTTGTACTTTAGCTGACAATCTGATAAGAATGATAGGTGTTGCAGCTTGGTCCTTGGAGAAAGCTTTAGTTGCCCAACATCTGATTGGGAGATCTGTTCTATGAAAAGCAGTAATTTCCTTATTTCATCCTATTAAGAATGGCGATCAACTTTCCACTAATTTAATGGAACAAGATGATGCTAGATATTTTCAGATATATATACACATTACCACATGCAGCCCAAGGAAATCCATGTGTCATCAAACTTGAATGCTCCTTAGTACTTTAGCAGTGGTATTTGCAGCTGACATCTCAGCACAGGAAAAGTAGCTGATATGGTTATGAGTAGATTGCAAAATTCTTTTACCAATTTCACTTTGTGTCAGAACCCTTGAAACCGAGTAAACAGTACAACTGCTTTATTCAAGGGAGAATATTGCATCTGCAGAAGAAAGCAGATTGTCATTGGCAAGCTTCTATCTTAAAAAAAAAAAAAAGGATATCAGAAAAAAATACAGTACCACCTCCTTAATAGGATCCTACTGCTGTAGTGGTGTTATCCAGAACTGTTCCAGTCCATAGAAATGCAAAAATTTTTGAACATTGCTTAGTGTCTCTGTAGATTCTTTCTGTTGCAACTGAGAGCAGCATAAAATCCTGTGGATTTACAACTTTAAAAATAAAACTTTATGCTTAAAGAAGAGGCACAATGCTTCTAAGAGCTCTGCTGTGTATGATTACTTGGGGTAATGCTGGGTATGCTTGTGTCTCTATTCTGGGAATTCATACAGTGGCAAAATAGCTACTTGTGTCATTGCTTTTTGTAGCCACATTAGACAGAAAGATCCTTCTGAAGGGAAGAGTGTTCAGAGAACCCACAGTCTTGATCTGTGAGAGACAGACTGCTTGAGCAGAGAAAGGAGCTTTGCATCTACCCTTCTGGATTCTTAAATACCTGTCTTTCAAACACAGCAGTGGAAGACAAGGAGGAGGAAGAAACTCTGCAGCAAGTCCAGTAAAACCTACTTTTTTACTTCTTTGGTTAAGACTTCACTTATCATTTGGGCTAAATTCTGCTATTACACACATGAAGAGAACATGATTTCAGCAGGAGCTGGACAAATGAATAATAGAAGCCAAAGAGTTTGGCCCTTGTCTTATGATCTAGAGAGAATCCTAGTCTACTGCTGATGACATTGCTGCATTAATGATGCAAGTGTCTTTCTGAGACGTTTTAGGTCCACACTTGCAGAATTTCATGATGGCATTGGAAAGAACTGTGCATAAGCGGGCATATCTGGTATGTATCGCTTTGAATGATATAGCAACCTCAAAAGGGGCATGATCTTTGAAAAATTACAGTGCTTTTGTCCATCTTGTCTTTTTTAAATTTTAAATTCAGCAAGGGACATAAACAATTACTGGAAAATAAGAATTTAGGGACCTTATCCCTTATTCCTTATTATTTCTTCTGACTGACAAGATTGCAGATATGATCCAAAACTGTATTTTAAAACCAGAGTCCCTGCAGATTATCTTTACCTAAAAGGAGTCTTTGTTTGGTTTTGATCTTTTTTTTTACAACTGTTGACAAAACAAAGTGATCAGGGCAAACTGATTGCCATTTCACATGTGCCCATTTTCAATCAGAAAAAAGTGGCCAGATACGAAATGTTCATTGCCTGAAATCTAGAGGCCTAAAAACGTGCAGAGAATGTTCCACAGATACATTATACTCTTGAAGATAGCTCCTTGGTGCTGTAAGTGCCATGTATTGCATTGGAGCAAGGCTCCCTCTGCATGCCTCTGGATGGCATCCCTTCCCTCCAGCGTGTCGACTGCACCACCAAGATTGGTGTCATCAGCAAACTTGCTGAGGGTGCATTCAGTCCCGCTGTCCATGTCTCTGACAAAGATGTTAAACAGTATTGGTCCCAGTACTGACCTTTGTGGGACACCACTTGTCACCAGCCGCCACTTGGACATTGAGCCGTTGACGACAACCCTTTGAGTGTGGCCACCCAGCCAGTTCCTTATCCACCAAGTGATCCATCCATTGAACCTGTGACTTTACAATTTGGAGACTAGGATGTCATGAGGGACAGTGTCAAATACTTAAGTCCAGGTGGATGACGTCCATTGCTCTGCCTTTATCCACCAGGTTTGTGGCAGTATCACAGAAGGCCATCAGATTTATCAGGCAGGATTTGCCCTTGGTGAAGCCATGTTGGCTGTCTCCAATCACCTCCTTATTTTCCATGTG
>VZRU01005682.1:3973-15591 GCA_013398155.1 Pedionomus torquatus | reverse complement strand
CCCTGTGCCTAGATGCTTGCACGCCTGCCCAGGATCCAGCAGTGCCTGCCCCTTAAAGGGAACCTTCATTAGCACCGTGCCTCCAGGGAGTTAGGACTAGCCCTTCTCTTGCTCTAGGTGTCAGGTATGCTTTAGGCAGGACAGGTTGCATGGGGAAGATGCTGTTTAGGAGGCCTGGCTGCCCTGGCTGTGTGGCTCTTCCTCTGAAGATTTGCCAGGGAAGTTTGGGGCCAGTCCAGAGGCAGATAGAGACTGTGCCATCTCCTCCTTCGGCCTGTTGCTGAGGTGGTATCCACAGTGAGTGAGGCAGGGGTAGATTCAGCTGGGAAGTTAAAAGGGAAGAAGGAAGAAGTTCTTTGCTCATGTCAATGCCGTGTGCTGAGGACTTATAGAAACACAACACAGGGGCAACAATGCCAACTGACGTTCTGACAATCACTAATACCTGATTTTTATGTTTTGAAAAAAACATAACAATTTATTGCTGTTTAGGCAATTTTTCTATCACCCAATAGCCCCTCCACACCTGGGAAAGGGAATTGGGGAAAGCAAGGAGACTTGGGGGATGAAGTATGAGTAGATTTAATAGGATAAGAGTAAATAATTAACAGTGATACTAAAGAACCAGTATTGATCTCGATACTACTGTAAAATGTACAAAAATTATACTCAGCCAATTCCATTGTCAGGAAGCTGTGTATCCCCAACAGGGGATAGCAAATACAGGACACTGTGATCGGTATGACTTTGGGAAGAAGGGAGGAACTTGGGCATCTGGCACTGGGGCAAGAAGTTCTCTGGGTTGCCACCATCAGCAAGCGCTATGCAGCAAACTTTCTAATTTATAATAAATGTGACATTCATGGTATGAAATAATCCTGTTTACCAGCTTGGCTCAAGTCCCCAGGCCTTTTTCTCCTCATCCATGCAGCTGGCAAGTCTTGAAAACACCAAGACTTTGAATCCCACATAGCGTAACTGCCCATCAAGTAAGTATTTTACTGAATTCAGACACTAGATAGTCTGCTAAAAGTGTAATTTTCCCCAGCATTAGAAGAGAAGTTAGTCCTGTGTCACCGAATCCAGGACAGTTCTCCATGATGGGATCTTATGTCTCTCTTAGTAATGGAAAAAAAGATATGTTATGCAGCAAAGAGCAGAGAACAGGTTTGCCTTTCTTCTGCTGGAGCTGCTGTCAGTTCCCAGTCCACCAAGCTCACAGCATCCTCTTGGGGTTCCCCTGCCTTTTGACAAGAGGCATTTTAACACAAAGTTCACAGTGTCAAATCCACTTTTTCCCCTGACACTTTGTTGCTGACCAAATGGCGCGGTCGTGACCTCCAGGGACAGCAAATCTCCCATTTCTGACTAATGCAGCAGTTTCTTCCATTACTTGGTCAGAGCATGAAGCTCTCTCTGGTTTGGATATTGCCTAACCCAGGTGACATCTGTGAACTTGTGTTCAGGCTGAGTTAACCATGTTAGCTTGGTTTAGTGCAACTGGCAGTAATCTGAAAAACGGTACAGCTCGGAGACCCTCAGATGGACTTGAAGTGCCTGTTGGGATTGTTTTGCTGGCAAACTGAAAGGATTGGACAAAGTGGAGGTTATGTCTTCCACAGAAAGTGGTTAGGCTGATGTCCTCCAACTTGCTCTTAACATGTGTGGGCTGCCTTTGCCCCTTGGTATTACAAGCTGATCTAAGAGTAGGACTTCTTTCCACTGGAAAACCCAAGGAAATGCTGCTCTGTCTATCAGAGGTGCATTCCTGGGTTTCTTGTGAGCATTGGCACTGGAGTTATGCAAGGAATTCCTTCTTTGCTCTACCATCTCTGTTGCAATTAGGTCGGGCATTCAAAGATCCTGTTCATGGGAGTGTTGGGACAGCTGGATCCTTGTTTGGTTCTCACTGCTCCCAAGAATGGAGCAAAGGATCATCTGCTGGGGCTAATTTTAGGTCTCCAAATATTGCCCATGTCCCTCTGAGCACCTATTTGCGTGTTATCCAGTGGCTCCCTGCTAAGAGCCATGTGAGAGTCCTGTATCCTTGTGTGCGAAGGTTTTGCTGAGGCATAGTGTCCCAGGGATTAGGAAGAACTTTGAATTCCTCACTTACCTAAAGCATCTAAGCCATATCAGATGTGTGCATGACTCCTGTTTTTTTTTAGTCCTAGCAGGAAGAACCCTTTGGACCTTGCTTTGTGGGTGCCCAGGCATTGTGTGGTGGCAAGCAGGTTGCTGCTTTTCAGCTTTCCTGGCCAAAAATGCAGCCTCCCTCCTGTTTGCAGGAGTCAGTTCCTGTTGTCTCAGGCAGGCTCTGGATGTGGAAATACTCCAAAGCCCACAGCTGAGTCGGATGAGAGCCCAGCTCTGGCCCTCTCTGGATGGCTGCTTGGCATCCCCTAGCCCAGCGCAGCATGGGGTGAGGCCTCTGGGCCTCTCCCTTGTTTGTACACCCAAGACTTTTGGCCTCTCTGCACTTTTTGGTTTCCACTTGCTCAGGTGATTTCTATTTTTCCAGCAGTGCTGAGCTTTGCTAAGTTTCATGTTGAGGCAAGACGTGGCTCTGAAGTTTTGGCCCATCTTTATTTTTAGCCAATGTAAGACATGGTTGATGGTATCAGGAGGAAGTTGCACGGTCTCCTGAGCTCCGTGACTCATCCTGGATTGGGACTGAGTCTTCACTGGCTTCTGCGATAACCCTCAAGTGATGTAACCAGTTGTGGTGGGCCTTACTGGATCTGAGGAAGAGCAGAGTGTGGAGGGAAGCAGAGCTTTTAGAAGCTGGGTGGTTGGTGGTTGTTTTTTTTTTCTTTTTCATTCTATTAAGCCCTTAAACTTATTTATTGAAAGATACTGGCAGGTATCAAACCTGAGCGTGATACCTTTACCTTCATGTATCTTGTGCCCATGTGGGAAATGTGAATGGGAGAGGAGCTCTGCTTACATGCTGGGCTGGGTAACTGTTCAGCAACACATAGCAATGGTAGACAACAGTTTTCAGGACAGGAAGCAAAATAGGATTCTGTCTCCGATTCAAGACATAGTGAGGTTCAATGCAACAAGACAGAACTGCCTGAAGTGGAAATGGGCTAGGACTGGAGAGCAAATACTTAGGAGATGCCTGCCAGGCTGCAGCAAGAATAATCTGGGGCCTCCATTGCCACCAAACCTGGTGCTGCCACAAGGTAGAAAGAGCTGATGTGTAGGCAGCCTGTTGTGCTGGACTGGGCAGGGGCTGGGTGTCACCACCATAGAGCAGGCAGAAATGCTGAAGCATCCCTCTCTGCCACAGCATGACCTGGGGTGCATCTGAAATGTCTCTGTACCCCAGGTCTGGTTGCCCAGCTCTCCTCTGCCACATCCCACGACCAGCACGATGGGGTGTGATGCACCCTGGTCTGGAGTAGGCACCTTGCCAGTAAAACAGNGACATGCTTGGGGGGATTGCTATGGCAACTTGCCGCTGACAGCATCTCAGCTGAGCTGTGCTTTCTGCAGCACAAGGTGGAGGAGCAGCCAGGGCAGACGTGTGAGCCTGATGCATCCCTGTCCCAGCCATGCCATGGGACTTGGCACCTCTGGTCCCCTGAGTGACAATTTGGCATCTGGAACTGTTTCCCTGAGGCAGCATCCTTGGGGTGAGCGGCCAGGGGTGTTTTGTTCATCTTATTCCTTCTTTTGCCCCTCGCTGGGGAATGGGCAGGCAGCTCCTCTTTGCAGACCTGTTCTGCCAGGAGTTGCAGAGCAGGCCCAGTCAGAATGAAACCAGTCTCCTGAGCCCTCTCCGTATACCACAGAGGAAAGCAAGTCATTCTGCTGCCCTTGCTTGGTTAATCAATGTAAGTGGCTCCAGCTATGCTGTCATCTTGTACTCGCACCATGCTGTCCTCCTTGCACAGCCAGTTTGCCTTGTACAGGGGTGTCTGTACTCTGATGGGGAGAAGACCCTCTAGTGAACACTCTGATATGGTCCAAGACTATCCTCTGGAGCAGGTAAAGGAGAAATTAAAAATTTCTGAAGCTGACTTTGGGCAACTGCGACACCAGGTGCTGGCAAAGAGCTGGTTCCTGTTGCTGGAGGGGAGCTGTGAGCATCGTGCTGCTGTGCGGAGAGAATGGGTCAGGAAGCTGTCTCCAGCCTGGCCATAATGTGAGCGTGACTGAGACCTGACCTGTCATCCATGGTGTGTCTAAAGTCCTGGATGTGAGCCAGGGAGAAGGGACCGACTGGCGGCGAGCACAGCTCACCCGTCTCGGCACGGGTGGCTGCGTGAGCTGTAAACCTCTCTCATTACACCTCTCAAAGGTCAGCACTCACAGTGAGATACAACGCCCTTCTTGCAGCTCTGTGTCCATCCCGGAATGAGAGGGGAAAGAGTCTGCCCTGCCACCTTTGGAGGATGCTCTGAGGTCATGTGTGTGGGGCTGCTGTGGGGTGACACACACTGCTGTCCTGCCTGTGGCCAGACTTTGCCTGGGACTAGAACATTCAGGCAGGAGAAAGGATTCTGGTCTTTGGGCTGCCCAGAGGGCCCTGTGCTCACAAATGTCACAATCCTTGCCTGAGCCGTGACCACTCCATCCAGCTCTGAACCAGAGTACAAGCCACAGAAATCCCCCTGAAAACCAATTCACCATTTCCAGTTTGATGTAATGTCCATCTCCAATAAAGGGTGAATATAAACAGACTGCCCAACACCGTCCAGTGCTACAGTTCCAGTCACCCTGAAAATCCCAAATGGGATTGACCTATTTACAAAATGTCCCCTGGGCTCCAGAACCTTGTGTTCCCAAGGGAGAGCAAACGGGGGTGGAAGCTGGAATGGGAACTTCTGGGAAAGTCGCCTGTGGCAGACAGCAGTGAGCTTCCCCCCTCCTGCTCCTGACAGGTTCCTTCCCCTTTCAGAGGGGAACAGTTTGCTCTGTACTGTCAGCTGGAGCTTCCTTCCCACAGAGGAAGGTGGGGCACTGGTGCTGACACTGAAGGTGATTTCAGGTCAGCAGCTTGAATGCTGCTCTTCATGCAGGTGACCTTTGGCACTTGGTGCCAGAATTGGCGCTGCGATATATTTCGCGTGCTGGTGATGGTAGACAATCCATCCATGAACAGAATCCATTAAGCCATGCCATAGTTCCCTCTGACCCCACTTTCACAGCCTGTTGTTTCGGAAGGAATTTCTCATAGAAAGAGTGGTCAAATGCTAGAATAGGCTGCCCAGGGAGGTGGTCGAGTCACCATCCCTCAATGTGTTTCAGAGTCATTTAGATGTGGTGTTGGAGGATATGGTGTAGGGAAGAACTTTGCAGAGTGGGGTTGATGGTTGGACTTGATGATCCCAAGGGTCTTTTCCAGCCTGGATGATTCTGTGATTCTATGGTCTTTCCTCTAGACTGAAGCCCCAAGATGGCCAGAGGGTGTTATCCCTTTTGCCATGTGTGCAGCACCTCGCTTGCCGAGATCTTTGCCCAAGAGTCAGTCTCCTGGGCACCGTGACCTGATGACTTACAACCATGTCATCTTTGAAGTGCTGCTCCCTCTTTTTCTGTCTTGCCTGCTCATACTATACATTCAGCACAGAGAATCAGAAAAGCCTGAAGGCGGTGGGGTCACATACTCTGCTCCCAATTTAGGGAGGAGTTAAGACAGGCAGTGCTGGAATAAGCATTTAGGGGGAGGCAGCCAAGAGAGATTTCCTCCTGGCTGAGCTGTGGCGTTGAAGTTTGGAAAGTACTGTGTGAGTTACGTGCGGCTGTGCCTTGCTGCTGCTCTCGCCTCAGGCAAGCCTGGGACACGCATACCTGCTGTAGTCAGATGGGGACACTATCCTAAGCAGTGTCACTCTGGAAAAAATGGCCAGTGTCCTTTTGAACACCAGGAGAAACTTTAACACTGCAGCTGTGGGAAGAGTGCTAGAGATTTTGGCAGAGAGACGATGGATGGTTGGGACCGAGAGGAAACTTTGACTTGGTGGGTGTTTCTACCTGCATTCCCTAAATTGTGAGAAGACAGCTGAGCCTGGCAGGGCTATGCAGATAGTCCTGTCTGGAGGACAGATAAAGAATAGGTTGCAAGAGCCAACTTTTCACTCCAGTCAGACCTGGGGAAAACTCCTGGACTCTGGCTAGGGTTTTCTTTCTGCCAGCCACACTGTAGCTGTGCTGAGGGAGCATAGAGGGGTTACCACAGTCACTCCAGTCCTTTCTATACCAGTGTTTGCATTGCTGATGAGATTAGCATAGCTGGGCCAGGCTGGACAAAGAGGGTAATTCTCAAGGTCCTCTCTGCTGTGGCTGCCAGCAAAATAAAGCATCAAGTGGCAGGTCTGAGCTTTGCTTTCAATTCAGCTTCTAGGAGCAGCAACCACTAAAAATACAAGCAGTTTTTGAGGAACTGGAGTATTCTCAGGCTTTTTGTCTGCGTCGGCGCTGACGCCCTTTCCCCTGAGCTGACAGTCTGGGGTCCTAAGGTATTTGCAATGACTTCTCTCTGCTGTGTGATAAATCTGGATAAAAAGAACACAAAAATCGGTGGCACACTGAAGGTGTTCCTCTTGCTGCTGATCCTGTTCCCAGTAGCCAAAGGGTTGTTTCACAGCTTGGATTTGTTGAGGAAGCAGACTTACAGCTCCTCTCTTTCTCTTGTGTGGCATTCTCCCTGGCAGCCCAGTAGGAATGATTTATTATAGATTACAGCTCTGTTTAATTCTGTCTCCCTACAATATCATACTGTTAGAGTAACTGAGCAGAATGAAGCAGTGTTTCCGGAGGAAGGCTGCTATCAGAGGCCACCCCTATAGCAGAGGCTGGAAGCAAGGAGGAACAGTTTATCAGGAAATGCCTGTGTTCGTGTGCTGGTTGCTTTTGGGAAGGAAAAGGCATCTCACCCTTGAGAACTTCCTCACTGCTTTACTCCAGACCTCCATGATGGAGCTGCAGCCATGTGAGCAGGAGAGAGAATGCTGCCCTCCAGAGCCTGGGAAAGGTCTGACCAAAGCGGTGGTCTGGAAAGAAAAGTCAAATTATGTCCTTAACTGAACCTCCAAGAGGTTGTTTTTTTTGTTTTTGTTTTTGGTTTTGGTTTTGGTTTTGGTTTTTTAATTTTATTGTTTGTTTGGTTGGTTGGGGTTTTTTTTTGTTTGTTTGTTTTGTGTTGTTTGTTTGTTTGTTTGTTTTGTAGGTTTTGGGGTTGCTTTTCTTTGGTTGGTTTTAGGTTTTTTTCATTGATTGGTCGGTGGTTTTGGTGATGGTTTGGGCTTTTTTTTGCTACCAGAAAGGAAAGGTATTGCTTGTTCAAATCCTTGTAAGGAAAGAGCAGGGAATTTCCTTTGGAGCGAGCCTGCCTGAAACTTGATATGTCTCAGATGTCTGTTAATAGAGAAATGAAAAGACTGTGCCATAAAGTGATAGGGGATAATGTGTTTAATCTACTATTATGTTGTCCTGGGAAATAGAGCTGGGGCATGGGTATTGGCAATAACGTTACACTTTGCATGACAACGACAGTGAATACCACCTGAACATGCTTCCCTGGGGAAAGGGGAAAAGTGTCTGTTTCTAGAGTCCCTAGGAAAGTGGAGGGAGGCAACCCAGAGACACGAAAAGATGCCAGGAGGTTTGCAGATGAGCAGTCCATCGTAGCTGTTTATTTTCTGCAGCTTGAGCTTTGCTTTCCCATTCAGTGGCCCAGCTGAACCGGACAACACTGGGCTCTTAACCTTGTTGAGATCTTGAGAAATGCAGAAAAGAGACTAACTTTAATAACATTAGTGAACTATCTGACCCGGAGCCTGAATGGACAAATCTTTGTGCTTAGTTTCTCTGTCTAGAAGGTAGATAGGTGGGTGGTGATTTGCTACTGCACCCGACATAAGGATTTTAAAGGATGCTGGTGTGGATGAATGCTGCTGGAGACTTGGTCCTGGGAAGCCTAACTGGTGAGCTGGCCCTCAAAAGGGTGTTTGGAGGTGTGTGGTGAACACAGAGGGGCCAAGGTCAGTATCTGGAAACATAGTGGCTCCTAGAGCTGGTCCAGAGAATCCAAGTCTTTAAAAAGATTCGTGTCTAGAAAGTGTCTAGCCCCCACCAGCCTTTTGCGAGCCAGGGTGCTCTTCTGGTTTATAATGTTCTATCTGGGTCTTTAATTTTATTTTTTTTTCCTTTCCTATGTGCCATTACCTTTCTTTTCTGGGCCATGCGAACTTGTGTGCATCTGGTGCAGAGCTCTGCATGTCCTTATCCCCTCTGGTGCTAGGGAGTATGTGGGTCAGCTTGTGGGGTCAGAAGTCTCCCAGCAGAGCTGGGTGCAGCCGAGTGGGACCAACTTCTGCTTTGAGAGTGGTGGGAATAGAGGAGGCTTGTAATTTAGATGGCTGCTTGGTACAGGACATGTTGGTGCCTTTATTTTTTCCCATCACTGGGGTTTTTAAAGGTGCGGGTGTACCAGCCTTGCCTTGTTCTCTGGGCTGTGGCTTGTGCTGTCCACCCACTCTCCTGCCCCATGACAGGGACAGCTTGCTGTGACTCAGTTTCCCTGTGGCGTGGGGATCTGGGAGGGGTGGAACAGGACCGGAAAGGGGCAGAGGGGAAGTGACAGCAGCTGGTAGGAAATGGCATTTTGGGGTGCTGCAAGGTGGCCCTACCCCATCCTGTCTACAGAAGTGGTGCTTTGGGGTGTAGTGGTGCAAGCCTGCTCTGCTATGGAGCTGGTGTTTCAGGGCATTCCATGCTAGCTCTGCAGCACAGAGGATGCAATTTTGGGTGCCAAAAAGCAGTCTTTGCTCTGTACTGCCTTCTGCTATGCCAGGGATCATGTTGGGGCAGGGAGGGCTGGCTGCACCTTCCGTCCCCACTGTGTTCCCATGCGCAGGGCATATGATCGTGGACAGTCTCCTGGCGTGGCTTCCTCCAATGAGTGACTTACAGGCTGCTGCTCGGGATGTGGGTCTGAGCTTATCTCAGACAAGGCAAGGGTCAGGAGTGCTGTAACTGCACACTCACGCGGCAGGCTGTGGAGGTAACGGCATAGCATCCCTTGCTGTCTCTGCTTCACGGTTGGGCATGGAGCAATGGCTGTACCTGGCAGCAGGACCAGAGGAGTCCCTGCAGGAGTGACAAGGGGAGTGCCCAGTCCCTCGTGCTTCCTTCTTCATCCCTATTCCTTCCCTGCAGCCCCAAATCTGCCTGCATGGACTGTGCTTTGGAAAAAAACCTGCTGAACTGAGGGCAGGGAGAGTAAAACCAGCAGACTATAACAAGTTGCCAGCCTAACCCATGCTCGTGTCACTGTAACAGTGTGGGGCAGAGGGTCCCAACATGCACAACTTGGTAGTGGTTTGTACTGATGAGGAGGACAGTGAGAGACATCTCCCTGCACACACCCCATTGTGTGTATCTAATGCATCCTGCAGGCCACCAGCAGATTGTCAGGACAGCTCTTTTGTAGCTGGATGCTGCAACCTGCCTTGCTTCTGTGAAGCACTCTTTATTTGATACAGTGCCCTAAGGGTTAAGCCAGGGTTGTGGGATAGGGTCTGTAGCAGGAACAAAGAAGGCTTTTTAAGGCCTGTATTGGGCTAGGAATAGAGGGAAGGGATTGAGCCTTTCTCAGTGTGTTGAATTACAAAGGTTCTAAGAGACCCTTTTGCTGGGAGGCTGCAGTGGTTGAGGTCCCTGCTGGAAGTGGGGCAGGGAGAAAAGAAATCGTGGAAGTCAGTGAGAGCCATTTCATGGGGAGCTTTAAGACGAGCCTGAAAACTGGAACTGTGTCCCAGGATGAATAACTGTTGAACACAAGGCTGGGAGCCAGGAGGCCAGGACTGTAGGCTTTGTGCAGGCCTTCTGCTCTGGGATTCTTGGGTGGTTTGGTTTTGGTTTCCCCCCCAATATTAGCTTTGCAGCTGCCTCCACACATGGCACCTGAATTTGCAGTGTGAGTGCTATAGCCAGCACTTGGGCCTCTCCAACTTGCTCTGAGCCTGTGAAGGCTGCAGAGGGTTAAAGGCAATGCATCCAAGGGAGGATCTCTCAAAAATGCAGAAGAGGAGGCATTCCTAAGTGCCTGCAGGCATATTTTTACCTTGATAGAAGAAGCAAGTTAGCTTTTCAGTGCCTACCCTAGCTAAAACTGGATTTTCCGTGTGTAGTTCAGCAGGGTAGCCTGAGTCTATCTGCTTGCCTGGCCCCTCTGTCATCTGCTCAGGGTGTCCCGTGGGCCACAGCACCAGAGGGTCCAGCAAAAGAAGCTAGGGAAGGGATGGATAGCAGAAACCTCAGTTTTCCTGCCTGCAGCAAAGGTGGAAAAAGGATGTGGCCAATTTCCATCCTGAGCTTCAGACAGTGTGAGCCACCTGGCCAGCCCACCCAGGAGGTGTTCGGAGGGCTGCAGGATGTGCTGAGTCAACAAGAGCATCCCCTTGCCGAGGGTGGGGGGCTGATCAGGGCTGCTGAGACAATAGGGGTTTCCAGCTTGCAGGAAGGGTGAGCACCAGCTGTGAACCACACGGTCGGCTTTTCCAATTTTAGTAAACTCAGGTTTGTGTTACCAACCAGAAAAGGCAATCTGGTCCTTAAAACTTTCAGGCTGGATTAGCAGGCACTTGACCGTTCAGCTGTATCCCCTGGCACAGGTGTACTCCCCCATCTAAGCTTTCATTTAAAGAAATTCTACATCTGGTCTTTATATTTGACCAGATGACCTTGGATGTAATTTTTGGAACAAAAGGCTGATGCTTTATTGGACTCCGTGTAGGAGGAGAAAGCTGGTCCCAGGGAGTACTCCATGAGGGTCAGTAAAGCCACCACATTAGGAGCCTGGAGATTGCTCTATTTTTTTCTAGCACCACAAAGGGAGAACTGTAGGGAGCATGGAGCTGCTGTGAGAAAGAGAACTCAGAAATGGAAGGCTTGGTTCGGGGCTCTGGGAAGCCATAACATCTGTTCACTTTGGTAGATGGCCTGTTCTCAGAGTTGTGCTCTGTGTGTTTGTCCTTGTAACCAGGAGCTGTTTCAGCAGAAGCATCAATTTTGTGTGCTTCTTGCTGCTTAGCATCGACATTGAGAAAGCCTGAACTTCTCCATCTGTTGTTGCCCCAAACCCTCTCTTCTCATCCTGTCTTCTGGCATCACCTGTGCTGCAGAAGTGTGCCACAAACATAAAGGTGAGTGAATAAACTGCTTCCTCTCTGCTGACAGTTTCCAGCTTGCTGACCTGGAATGTGCTATGTGGAGGCAGCAAGGTCTTGTCACTGTGCTTCGGAGGGATGCTTTGCCACTCTTAGCCACCTGGGCTGCCAAAGAGGAACACAAGACAGTTACAAGGGATCCCCTTGATGCAGGAGGGATGTCAGAAGCAAGGGCAGATTGGCTGCCTCTTCTCTGTTCTTCCCCCAGCCTGGGTGGAAGGGCGTGTTGCAGATGGGATGTTACCCCTCTGTTAGTCACAAACAGGCGGCTGCCGAGAAGTCGTCACTATCTGGCTCGGATCAGAGCAGTCCCTGGCTGTTCTAACTGGGTGTCAGGCACATCCCTTGGCTTCCCCTTTTCCCAGGGGCTACAGCAGGGAGCCAGCCTTGTCTAAAAGATCACACAGGTTATTGCTGCATTCTCAGTGGCTCCCA
>VZRU01005679.1:11491-35794 GCA_013398155.1 Pedionomus torquatus | reverse complement strand
GGTGGGGGGACTCCTGGCAGGTCAGCAGCTGCCCCTCTTCCATCGGGGCTCCAATGGGCCAGCCCTTGCCTGTGGTCTCTGCTCTGCAATGAAGCAGAGGATAATTGCAGTGCTCCGTCCCGCAGCCCTTGTGGCTCTGAGGCAAGGTTTCGGTAAGGCCTTCAGCTCGGCTGGGTTTGGGCTCTGCTGTTTACGATCCCTCGGCACAAGGGATAGTTTGGTTTTTGGCTTTCACTGCTTAGCCCTAGCAGTGTGGGAATGTGGAGGAGATGACGGTCTGTTCTCTTTGTTTCTCTTCCTGTTCCTCACCCTTCCTACCAATAAGACGTGGGGCTTTTCTATCCCTTCTTATTCTAAATGTACCTTGTTTTCTTGCAGGCTTGGACGTTAATTGGTGTTAAAGCTGTTGAAATCTTCTAAGTCTGTCAGGATTATTATTTTCTTGAGTTTGAAACATAATTATTTACCCTTCCTTGAAAGGGAGCTGAGTTAGGGATCCTCATGCTCCATACATGGGGCCGTGTTTGGGCTGTAGCTGGCGGTTGCGATGGTATCCATCTTTATAACAAAACACCACCCTTTTTTAGGTGAATAAGGGTTAGGATTGTGCTTTTTCTGAGACTTATTTTGCATACATTTTGATTTTTAGATGGTGGCTGTGGTTGATAGAGATAAATGAAAAGGCTAGATGATGGTGGGCGAGAACTTGCTTCCCCCTTTCCTCTCCACCAGTCCCTCACTTTGGCTTCTGAGCAAGACTTTCTGCACAATTGTGATTTGTCTCTAAAAGCGCAGCTTGCAGAAGAGCGACTGGACGGTGGCCATTCCGGGTGGCTTGAACAACACTGTAATTGTGTGTGCTTCGTGGCTGCTTGTGTCGGAGCATGTTCAGTCGCGCATCAGCGTTCCGTGCCGTGCATTAGTACCCATAGTATTATTAATCTGCAGAAATAATCAAGGTCTTAATGTATGATTCACATTGTAATAATTGATGTGAAATCCAGTGGACTGCAAAAACTAAATCCAGTAGAATTCCAAACTGAAATAGTCTTCACAGCTGTGGGAATGCAAGCAAAACCTAAATTTAGTATAGAAGTTAAAATTTTTAGGCTTTTTTCCACAGATGTAAATATGCTTGTCATCAACTGTGGCATTAAAAAGTAGAAAAGTGCTGTGATTAAAGCTTCCTGCAGGCCTAAAGCTTAAATGCTCTACTGTGGCCATTTATAGTAGACCAATGAAAATTATTTCAATTGTAAATTTTTTGGCTAAATGCACCCTGAAGCGTGGTAGGTACACATAGAAGTTATCTGTATCAGCATTTTTCACAAAGCAAAGGGTGAGGAGGGGACTGAATTTATTGTGAAAATGTGCAAGAGCTGGGAAAACCTAAATGTTAAGCTGGAAGTATGAGTAATCCGTAAAATGAAGGGATTGATGTTTTTCTGGAGGCATGAGAGATGAGACCAGCACTTGGACAACTATGAATTAAGGGTTGCAGGTACTTCAGGTGTTCTGCATCTTGATGCTGCCTGTTTTTCAAGGAAATCTATGAAGAGTCTGAGATATCATGTTCAACTTTTGAGTTGCTTAAGGCAGTTTTCTTTTGTCTGCCCATGAGATGTCTGTGTTTTCTGGTCTGTCCTGGAGATGCTGGGCAGTGTGTAGGAGAGAATGGGCTGCAGATCCAGAGGAGAGGCCTCGTGTGTGTCTGCAGTCAGCTGGGCAGGAGCAAGAGCCTGTTAGGTTGACAGGAAAACAGAACACTCTGCAAAACTGAGAGTCGTGTTTGTGGTTTGTTTTTTTTGTTTTATTTTTTTAAATAAAGAAAATAACTCTTGGTAAGTGTAGACACTTTACCCAGAAAAACATTGCACAATAATTGAAATAGAGATGTGCTTTCCAGTAGCACTTGTGAGGACAGTGTAAATTCTGATTATTAGCCCTTATTATAAAGACTTTTATTTATTTTTTTTAAAGCACTGAATGTGTCAAAATGGGTACTTCTGTGTGAACCTTTCTAAACCTTGTTCTTGTTACATAGAAGCATTCTACCAGTTGAAATAAATCTGACAGTTTTGTATTTTTGGGCTTTGTAGTACTCTTTGCATACTTGTTCCAGTTCTCTGGAGAGTATGGGATCCTACTGACTGGATAACAATGACATCTTAAAAAATGCATAGTTTTTTCCAATTGATGTAGGAAAGAAGTAGTAAATTTATAATTGCATCTTGTTCAGTCAGAGGCTGGATGTTAGATGGAGTGTGATAGTAGCTGTGCTGGTTGAAGAGGCTGTTGCTGTATCTGCTTGTCTCCCAGTCTTGGTGGTGAAATGGTGTGTCTGAATCCTCCCTCATCTGCTGCTTCAGGCAAAATCAGGTGGTTTGTCATCAGCCACCTGGTGGACTGTGTGACTGCCCTGACCTGGCCAGAAGTGTGTTTGGGGAATGAGTGCAAGAACTGCTCTGCCAAAAAAACCCCTGAGGTGTGGGGACACTCAATTCCTATTTGCAGAGTGTGCGCTTCTTTGGGGCCCATCTGGCTAGAAGTTCCATCGGTGTCCTGTTATGTGTCTGGGGAGTAAAGAGGCAAAGCCAGAATTGTCCGGGATGCAAGAGAGTCAAAGTTAACGGCATGGTGCGCCACTGACTATTTATCACGTGACTGTGCAGAAAGTGGTTTTGAAGGGCAGTAAAATTTACGGTGGGGAGTATTTTTAAACCTGTAGCCTGTTAACTGCTCCATCCCCACCCCAGCCATTTCTGAGGTGCTCACGAGGAAGAAGGCATCCAGAGTTGTTACTGGTGAGACTGGCTTCTGCTCACCTCCTTCCCAGCCCGTGCTGGGCAGTGTGTACGCCTGTGCTGCACAGCACGCACGTGCTGGCTGGGACAGCTCTCTTCTGTCCTGTGTGTCCTGGAAACAGTGGCGAGAACTGGATGTCTGCTACACCCTGGAGTGTATTACGCAGCTTGTCTCTCTAGAAGTGTGAGGAACTGCAGCTTTCAAGAAGGAAACATCTGTACTCAGATATCCTGTGTTAAGTACACTCGTATTCCCCCAAGGTAACCGCACAATTAGACCTTGCCATTGAGGGCGGTGAAAACCCAGACTGAAGAACAATCTCTTCCTACTTAAAAGCCGCAAAGAGAAGGTTGTTTTTTTTCTTGCTGTTGTACCAGCCTGGCATTTTTCTCTTGAAACAATGTTGGGATCTCTCTCTTCTGGACTTAATTGAACTGGAAATAGCAGGTGATGTACTTCCTGCGGGAAAGGGAGCACTAACAACACTTGCTTTTGTTTGTGTCAGATGCTTAACATGCAGAGGTGATTCTCCTACGAGAGCTGGTTTCCTGCTCTTAATCAAAATGCAATGCTGTGGAGACTAAAGAATCCCTTGCAGTGAGATGTTTTTACTCGTATACTGCTTGAGTTGTTAGGCTGAAGTAGTGTAGTCCCTTTGTATCGAGGCAGCGTGTTTCGGTGTCTGCATCTGCAATTCAAGTCTTTGAAGGAGTTCTCTGTGCCAGCCTTGCAGCAGGGTAGAAGGGTGTCTCTAACTCTAATTGGCAGCGGCTGGAAGTGTGGGCAGGAATGAGAGCCTTGGTGCCAGTTATTTGCTGAAGTAACCAGCCCTTTTGCAAAGCTCTGGTCAGGCTGGGACATGGGTTGTGTGAGTGCCCTTCAGGGAGGTGCTCAGGAATCTAAATCATAATTTGTATGAGTGAATTTCCTTCTCAAACACCAGCCTACTTCTCAAAGCAGTATCTGCCATTGAATGTCTTTCTAGGTTGAGAATGGGTTTGTTCCGTGTTGTACCTGATGACATATTTTACAGAAATGGTACATTGGTGGTGTTCTAAGATGTTTATCTGCAATTTTCTTTCAGGTGAGCGAGTGCTTTGTTTTCATGGACCTCTCCTTTATGAAGCAAAGGTATGTGTGGTTTCTTATTGTTGCAAATGGCTTTGACTGTTCCCCGTGGAAATAAAGAGTTGTGTTAGTTCACCTGCTGCGCCTCGATAGATAGGATAGGAAGGAAAACTTGATAATGTATGGAATGAATTAATTTTAAATCCTGGAGCTTTATGTTATAGAAAGATTTCAGAAACCCCAGTGGTACTTTGCAGCTATTCTGGTAAAGTGCTAAAGGCTGGCTGGTTTTGTGTTGAACATGGGCTAGAGCTGTGTTCCCACAATGCTGGAGAGCATTTGGGCCCGTAGGACTTGGTGCTGATGCATGAGCCAGTAATTACCTGCAGCTTGAGCTTCCTCAGAGGTGTGGGTGGCTGAGTACAGTCAGTGGTCTTCCAGTGGGACAATGCTGCAGAAATACTGCTGGATTCTGGTGCCAAAGGACTCGGCATTCTCAGTTCTGGCTCTTTAATGCAGAAACCATGCATTGCAAGTGTGTGGCTTGGAGGAGTATCCCTGCTGCTTCAGGCAGGCCTCTGCTGCAGTGCTTCCCATCGAGTGCTTTTCTTCTGGACCCTAAACAGGTGTACTGCCGTGCCATCTGTTTTACTGAAGCTGTTTGATTGCCTGTTTCCAAGGAAATTATAAAAAAAAAACCCCAAACAAACAAAAAAAAGGGCTTTTGTATCTGTGTGGATTTGAAGGCTTGCAGAAATTCCCTGGGCACCTTAAACAGATATTTAAATCTGTTTTAGTGTCAGTAGCATTAACTGATGGGAACTTCAGAGAGGTCGTAGTAGGGGGGGCAGCTAAAAATACTTGACATCTCTTCCTGTGCTATCAGGAAACAGGCATTCTAATGTCAGAATAACATCTAGAGCACCGAGAGGGGATGTGGCTTGTCTAAAACGTTATCACTCTGTTCTCTCCCTTGCTGTAGAACTGGAGGACAAGTTCCTTGTGAATGTGTGCTCAGAGTGTTGTCTTCTGCCAGCACCTGCCCAGGTGCTAGTACAGAGAGGAGAGTAATCTGGGCTTCTGCTTTTGTGGAAACAAGCTCCTGTTAGGGGCAGCCTTAACTCTTTGGTCAATTAAAGAGCCTAGAGCTGCTGGAGCCGTGTGTTCCTCAGTGTTCTGCTCTGCCCCTCCTCTTCTTTGTGCAGAGGTGGAACCAGTGTTGCAGGACCTCGCTCTGCCAGCTTGATGTGGAAGGGGTTTCCCAGTTAGCAAAACAGCTTTGGGCTGGCTATTTTTGTTGGGAGTCTGGATACTTCTGAGCTCCTGAAATGACAGAAGGAACTACGTTTCCTTTTGCAGAGGTACTTTGTAGGCAGTAATGAATAATAAGCTTAGTTTTCTTCCTGTTCCTTTGATCTGTTTTTTTTTTCTGCTGTGATTCTCAATACGTAAGTTATTCCTGATGACTGTATCCTTGACATCCCGGAGCAAGATCACAGAAGTACTTGTTTGTGTCGAGTATGAAAAATTATGGCAAACAGTACCTGTACATCTCTGTACAACGCAGAGGTAAACAAGAGTCACTTGAGATGCTTCTCCAGAAGGAAGGGAAATATTTTGGTACAGAAATACATTGGAATCTTCTTTTGCTTCATGCTCAATTCTCATTCTTTGAAACAAGTGGACACTTTTTAAGCTTGGGCTGCATCTGGCTGGCTTTATGCAGGACTGTCAGAACGAGCCACTGGTGCAGCAGTGTATCACACTGGATTCACATACCCTTGCTTCTGGTTGCAAGTCTGGGTGAGACTGAGTTTAAGTTCTGTAGGTGGCATTTTGAGGCTAGTACTGTAAATTAGTACTATGAGGCTAGTACATGTTGTTCTTCCTTTTGACCATTTTCTTTAACTGGAGAGGGTCACCCCGGTGATCTTGAGAAAAAGTTGTGTAGGAGAAGGCTCTGCCCTCTTAGATACTTAGAGGTGACTCAATGTAGCAAGAACATAGCAATTAGGACTAAGAGACTAATTTTTTATTTCAGTGGAAGATATCCTTAAAAGGGGACTAAAAGCTAGAGCTGAAGAGAGGTTGCTGCTCTGTGTTTTACAGCATCCTCGTTATTTTGCCGTTCTGGTGGTACGGTGGCATGGGTGGGTCAGCATCTCCAGAACAAGACTGGGCAACTTCCTGGAGAAAGTGCCAGAGTTGGTGGGTTTAATTTGGTACTGCTGAGAAGTTCATGGACTTGTGGTGGGCACAATGCTAAATTAGCTAGGGTTATGTAGTTTCTTTCCTGGGCTGGCTTTATTTTTCAGGAAGAGGCATGTCTGTGGCTGTGGCTTTTTCTTTTCTATGGAAGTGGTAGCCTGAACTCTTGTCTGCTGGGCTGTGGGGGTCGGAGGGAGCTGTTGCTGTTGGGCAGCGTGCACATGGGATGCTCACAGCGACGTGCACATCGGTCCAGCTCATTGGACCGTGTTCCTGAGCTGAGGCAGGGTCTTGCAGGCTGCTTGCAGGGCTCTGCTGAACAGTTAAGTTTGTGAGGGATGCTTCTGAATCTGAATGATCCTGTGGGGTGGTTGAAGTAACCTTGTTATGTTTGTGTTCCCTCTTTCTGTGGTCTCACTGTAGCATCAGTATATGAGGAAGTTATTGTATTCATAAGCCAGTCTTTTGATGGAAATAACTGTTTTTATCTACCTCACATATAAAGCCCTAGAAAAAGCCCTTACTGCAACTCTTTCTATTAAATATAATGCTCTCTATGTGGCTACAGAAATCCATGTTATTTATCTTACTTTTGAAGACTCCTCTGCTCCAGGCAGCCTCCCTGTCTGTGAGGTAGGGGCCTGCGTGTCAACAGCTCTAGTGAATGGCTTTTGGTGAGCCTGGGCTAGGGAAGGGACCGCTTGTCATCCAGTCATCCTCAGGGCTGATCCTTCTCGGGAGGGAAGGTGTCCATTTGGATAGCTGAGCAGAGCTGCTTCTTTGCCTACCCCTTCCAGATCCATCAACAGACAGTCCCTTGTTAGAGATCTCACTTTCAGCTGTGAAGTTGTGGTGGGTATTTGAGTCGCTTGCGTGGGAGTCTCTGCGTGTTGAAACTCTGAAGAAGCAAAACTCTCTCGGATGCCCTTGTTCTCAGACGTACTGACTGAACTTTCTTCTCTGTTCCAGTGCGTAAAGGTTGCCATAAAGGACAAACAAGTGAAATACTTTATCCATTACAGTGGTTGGAATAAAAAGTAAGTATTGCATAAACTCAAAGCAGGAGGGTTGGTTTTTTTCCTTTATGGGAAAATGCAGGCTTTATCAGTTTGAATGTGAGCTTGATGGACTAGCGCTGCCACGTCTGTGCTGTTGGGAGGTTTTCTGAAATGGACCTAAATGATTTTTATACTGAAGCCGATGTTTTATAGGAACACAAAGAAAGTGTTGCCAAAGTAACCATTTCCTTCTGAGCTCTGGTTGCTTGGACAAACTGGCATAGGGTGTCAGGAGAATAGTGGGAATGCCTTTATAGCTTTCTGTTTGCTCAAGTTTGAAAATAGTTACTGGAATTCCTCCCTGGCAGAACTACCTAGTACAGCAAACTTCCTTGTTACGTGTTGTTAGGAGAGGCAGCCCCTGCTGAGGTGGAGCAATCTCTCTGCTCAAATGCACAGTGCACTTTGCTTTTCTGCTGTTTTTTTTTGACAGTAGAGTTTGGTAGCAAAGCTTTGGAGAGGTGTGTCTTGGTGAGGTCTGCACTCAGGGTGGGAAAGGCAGTGCAGTCCCTCCCAGGAGCAGGTTCAGGCTGGGTTTCAGTGCTGGCCTCTCGTGCTGAGGCCGAGTTAGGATGCTTTTCCCTCCTACCAAAATGATAGGATTCTAGGTGAGAGATTTACGAAAAATAAAGTCGCCTCCATGAAAGAAATGTTCAGTCCATTAAAGGTGAATTCTTTCATGAGATCATTGCGTTTATGTACCTTTATTTCATTTGAATTCTGTCCTGCTACTAGGCTTTTAATTTAGGAAAAGTGGAGGTTTTGTTGTGTCTTTTTTATCAATAAACGTTTCAGCTCTTCAGACTGCACAAGTCTTTGAGAGCACTGTTTCCCATTTTGTTTGGCTTTGTTTTATTTCAGTGCTGCAGACTCTGGAGTGAAGGCTTCGAGTCACTACTGTCGATCTCATGGGCATGACTGAAAGCTGAACTTTCTATTTTTAATATGTAACTTCTTAAAATGCATCCACACACCTGTCCTGCCATTGGCAGATAGATATTTTATTGTAGATGCTGGCAGTGACAGGGAGTGGAATTGGTTCTTGTGGTGGCTGCTGTGTATTAATGAGGCAGCATAAATTGGATACTTCCTCTCCTTGTTTATCTCTGAAGGGTGCTGTAAGGGATGTCGTGACTCCTGCTTTTCTTGCTTGTGCTGTTTGAGGTTTTTTTTGCCTTCAAGCTTTCAATTAACATTAACAATTACATTAAAAGTGGCATTGCTGCAAGATTAGACAACTGGGGCAATATGGCTCCTTAATTCTGGTTTCTGTAATTATGGTCCTTTGTTATGTGTTAATTGCTTGACTTCTTAATTATTAGTTTTTTTGCAAATATCAACAGTTAGGATACCAAAAAAGTTTCTTCCTCATGCAGTGTAATGTGCCGCATGGTTATGTAGCACATCTTCTGAAGGTCTCCTGCAGCTGTACAGGCAGGATTAAGATAAGTGGCTTAAATACCCGACCCAAAAAAACACTATCCTAAAAACATAGTCTTAGAATGTGTGTGTACAGCTGGGCACGTGCTCCTCTGACTTTTGGATGCTAAACTGGCCTTGTCTTAAGACGACTCCTGAAGACCTCTACTCCTGTAAGTAGTACTGGTTTTGCCACCTTGATGTTCCAAGACTGGCAGCTATTGCTACAAAATGAAAAAATGACACAGAACTCTACGTGTGCAGAGCTTTGACTTGCATACCTTAGAATAACTTGGCCACTTTTAATGTGTTTTATTTGAAATAAATTGTCAGATTGCTCAGATTATCCACTCTTTGTCAAAGTGGAATTCTTGCTCATAATGGCAATTTCCCCAACACCTGTTCTCTTAAATCGTTCACTTCAGATTCTTCAAATATTCATGCCATCTTGGTTTCCTTCACAGACAGAAATCAGAGCTCTTCTTCTTACAGTAAGATCTTATTGCTGAATTTGTTAACCTATAAAATGTTGGAATAGATAAAGGAAACTTGCTTCATAATACAGTTATGGCTACAGGTATCCCATAATATAGTAAGTGTAGAATTATTTTTTGTTTATTTTTTTTTTTCTCCTGAGATGCTTCTTTTAAGTTAAAGACAGTCCCTTCCTTCCTAAATTGCCCATCCTTCAGGTTTGGGAAACTCTTTGGAAATGACTGAGATTTACACTTCCCTAGAAAAACCCTTACAGCTTCAGTCAGTGGGGAATGCGTTTGGTAGCTTACACCTTCAGTTGTGCCAGTCCATGACTTGACACAAAAGCCGAGTTCAGCCTCCAATTCTGTGAGGCTTTTAATTGATGATTACGTGTAGAATACAGTAATGGAGTGGTTTGGAATGATGGTTTGATTATTTTTTTAAATCTATTTATTTTTTTCAGCTGGGATGAATGGGTTCCAGAAAGCAGAGTGCTCAAATACGTGGATACCAATTTGCAGAAACAAAAAGAACTTCAAAAGGCCAATCAGTAAGTATTTTTGTTCAAGTCCTTGTCAGTAAATGACTTCTACAGTGCTTCAATCCAAGAAGTGTGTTTAAGGGGGAGTTATTGAGATTCAAAAAGACGTAATTTCTTCTTGAGCTATTTTGGCTTACAGAGGTGGTGGGTTTTGTCATCCAGCAGTTTAGAAAGAACAAGCTGTTAATTGGTTTTACAATGGTAATTTGAGGTTTTATAGAAGAGAAGGTTGAGGCAGTGGAGAGACAGCCTGGCTAACAGCAGGCACCTCCTCTGAGGGGGAAATTACGCAGCTAAAAATTACCCCTGTGCAGTATCCTGAAGATCCTTACCACTTAGTTATGTATTTTCTCAGATGGCTTCAGGATGCCTACAAATACTTTGATTTTTATGAATGCTAATCTTGTATTTCCTTAATATAAGTTCTTTTACTGAGAAGTTGGCTTATATTTGTATTTTTCAGAAGTAGGGTGCTGCTTCCATATGAGTCATAATAGCAAGGGTGCTGGGGGGGCAGTAGAAAAAGAGTTCATAGTGCTAAGGGTTGTGTAAAGAAGTCTAAATCTTGATATTGAGTTCAATTTGTTCCTGCTCAGGACACATACTGACTTGCAAAGCCATTTAACGGCCATTCTCTAAATGTTGTGCATAACTTGTTTCCCTTTGGGAGAAAACTTCCTTTTCCATTAAAGTCTTATTTATGAATTTCCTCGTTTTAAAGGGAACAATATGCAGAGGGGAAGATGAGAGGTGCTGCTCCAGGCAAGAAGACTTCTGGTCTGCAGCAGAAAAATGTTGAAGTGTAAGAAGCTTTTTATTCTAAAAAACCCACAAACAAAACAACCACCCCAAACCCTACCCCAAAAACCTCCCAGACTTTTGCTTGTCAGTTTTACTATTGATCTTGAAATAGTATTTTTCTTCAAGTGGTTCTGCCAGCGGAACTACATTGCTTCTGTCACAACCCACACAGAACTTGCTTCACTTGTGTTATCAAAAAGGCCTTCACTGAAGTATTTTACTAAAACTGCTGCCGTGGCTTGTGCAGTGTTTAATACCGAATCAAGGTGCCGAGGAGACACTAACACTCTGTACTCTTTTTACTCTGTTCCTCTTCAGTTGGTGAACGACACTCGAAGTGGTGAGTCCTTGTAAGACTCATGTATCTCTGAAATCAGTTTCTCTATAGAATTTTGCAGTTCTTCCCAGCTGTGCAAACACTCTTGAACAAAATCCTCAAAATGCCTTGCCTTCTTACTGTACAATTGTCAAAACTGCATTTAAAGAACCTTTGTTTTGCTGCTTTTGACAGAACTAAGTCCAAATGGTTTTGCATCTTAAGAGACCAGAAGCAAGCTCAGACACTTAGTAGAAAAAATAGTCTGTAACTGTCAGATTTCTTTTATTCCATCCTGTCTCAGAATAGGCTCGTTTGTTGTTCCGTTTAGATTCTCATACGTCACTGCAGCTCTGCTGCTTTGCTCACGTGCCATGAGACTCTTCTGCTTGGGGTAGTTCTTCACTTAACGATGGAGATGGTCATGACCAATGTGATGTTTTGAACTCTGGACTTCATTTAGGATTCTAGTCCTCATGAGGAAGCTGTTGAAATGCCATCGTTCTGAAGGGGAGCATTTGGCAGCAGCCTTGGATTTCATCTTATTTACGGGCAGCCGTCTGTTGAGAGATGTACCATTGATTGGAGAAGTGCAGAGGTAGTGGGTACAGTGGTTTTTTTTCGTCTGGATCCTGAATGCAGATGTCACTGTAGGGTTAGTCAAAGCCAAGCCAGGGCTGTAAATTGTCTCTTGGTCTCCAGGAATCTGATGGATCTGGCCATAATGCTGCGTTTGAGCTCCCTGAGGTCTGTTGTGGTGGGTTCTGAGGTGCTTTACCACCACGATGGTGGTGGTGGTAAAGCTCTGTCAGCTCAGGACCAACCTCTGCCAGGGACCTGGTCACCTCTGTGTCATCATTTGGGGTGGGGAAAAAAAAAGCCCAACCATACAATTCCTAATGTACGTCATTAAAATCTAATTAAAGCAGATCTAAATTGCTTATTTGGCTGCTTGCGGGGGTTGTTGCACCTGAGTCCTCTTGCATTTTCCTCAGTGGGAGTAGGATTAATTTAATGTGTAACTTTGACACAGGTAGTGATGACTCAATTGTGAAAGTCTATAATTTGCATTATAGAGAGCATCCCAATCCTAACCTCAGAACGAGATTCCCCGTTCTGTCAGCCTTAGTCATCTTGGTAGGTCAGGCTGGTTGTGGTGGGATGAGTTGTTCTGGCTGAGTAAGTGCTAGATGTTAACCTCTGCTTGAAATCCAAGTCAGCTTAGTCCTCTCAACCACACCTACTCATGTGGCATCCAAGGGAGACCCACACCGCACAAATGACTTCTTAAGCCTCTATGTAACTCCAAAGCTTGAAAGCATGTTACCAGGTCTGTCTCTTTGAAACCGGTTGGAGAAAAGGAGTGACTGTGTTCTTTGCTGTCATCACTGTCCCCAGCAGGGGTGTTTGTTTCCAGAATAGCAGAACAGAGTAAGCTAATCCTCTGAAGCTTCTGTTTCGTGTTGATTGGAAAAATTAACTCCTTGATGTAAAGGGGAAGGAGGAAAATGATTGTCATTAGAACAGCAGTCTTGCATTGTGACAGTTATTTAGGGACAGGGTCCCATACACTTGTTGCACTGATCTTGCTCCTAGTCTCTAGCCATTACCAGCATCCAACGCATCCTTCTAAATTACACCCATGCTTCTTTCTACAAAGTCTCCCTGGTTTTCTTCCCTCCTCGGAGGCTGAGGGAGAGGACATACTCTGGTTTACCCTGGCAGCGATGCAGGGTTGTGATACCGATTGACTGAACCGGTGCTGCTCAGATCCAGCTTACTGCTAAAGGCAAGACAGCTGCTGAAAAATCTCAAAATACACTTGCAAAACGAAACTCCTGGATTGTTCTGTTGTAAATCTGTCACTGCAGATAAGTAAAGTACTGATGGTGGGGAGGGGGAGAAACTGATCGTGCAACTATTCTAAAAGGGTAACAGTGTCAGCCTATTTGGGCCTCAAAATTTACCTTTTACAGCATTCTTGGAGGACTGGGGAAGGTATCTTACATTTTGAAACTTGCTCTTCAGATAGCCAAACAATAACCGGCAGGAAATAATGATCTAAGCACAATTTATCCTCCAGGAATGTTCAGTAAGACTATAATGTGCTGCTAAAAAGGTAAATTTTTGAATCTTAAATAGATTCTCTTTAAGGCTAAACACGAGGTCTGACATTCTTTCCTTAACTCAACCCCCATTGTGCCTAGATTTTTCAGACGAGATGGAGCGCATACTGTTTGCTGTTTGGAGACCCCTACAATATCGACGCGGTGAGTTAAGGATGGATTGTCAAACCAGGATTTTCATCCTGAAATCCAAATCTCCTTGCTTTTGTAGATTTCTTTTAGAGACTCTTAAAGTTCTTGGTTGTAATGATATAAGCTTTGGTAGCACTTCAGTTAACTATGATGACTACTGCAGTATATTGCTTGTTTGGTTTTGTTTTTTTAAGCCAGGATGGAGTACCAGCTTGTTGTTTCTCTGAAATGTGTACCTTTTCAGTGGGGGTAGGGCACAACATGAGTAGGCAAATGCATTTGTGTGTCCACTCTTTAAAAAGAAGCGGAGGACACCCAACTTCAGATCTTTGAGAGCAGACAGCTCTGGAAGGTTACAGCTGGTCTGGAGTTCTGCTTCCATGGAAATGGGTAACAAAGCACTACTTTCTGTAAGGCTGGGGAGCCAGGCAGCTACCTTAGATGTGTTAGAAATGTGAGATTTGAACCTGCTGCTTAATGGCCTGTGTTTTTATGGGTGGCTGGAGTCTGTCCAAAATAACTGTTTCTCTAAGCTGCAGCGACTCAAACCTTTGAGATTATTTGTAGCAATATTTGATCAAACAGAAATATGCATGAAACGCAGCTTTTATACATTTGTTTGTAAAATAATTATTCATCTTATCACTAGAAGCTATTATGGGAAAACTCATTGTATGGTTGTAGGAGGTTGCCAAAAATGAAATACAAGGCTACAAATAGCAGCTCCTCCAGCCAGGTTCATATGTAGCCCTGCTGAATTCCAGCTTCTGAGTTTGTGCTACCTTTCATGGGCCTAATCCCATTAACTTGCAAAAAAAAATAAATCAGTAAACAATTAGAGTTAAGGGGTGCTTGGAAAATAAGAAGGGCAGCTGAGAGTGTTCTGGAGGGAAGATGTGGCACTGATACCAAGGTGTAGAATAGTGTCTGGTTTAAAGTGGTACATATCCAAGCGGTCTCATCAGCGATGCTCTCAAAACAGTATCTCAGTTTGGGAGTTCCTGTTGTTTGTTTTTCCAGTTCTAATAGAAGTCTTACTCTTAATCTGAACATATTACTCGGAAGCATACGCTTCTGTTGCTGGAATGACCACACCAGCTCCTGCTGGGCCCTTTCCCGACCTTCCCTGCTGGTCACCAGTAATACAGGTTTGGGGATAATCAAGTCTAGAATGTTGTTCTCCCCAAATAGCCTTTTCACTTCTAGGAGTCTGTAATTAAGGGACTTCAGAGCTGTAGGCTGTATGCACACGATGGGGTTGATAACCCTTTGTAGGACTGGCTTCTAATTTGGACTGCTTCTCATAATATGGACTTCTGGTGTCCCCGTCATCTTGTGGCAACATGTTTGTGTTTTGAGTATCGTGCTGAAGAGGGAAGGAAGGAGGATGACTCCTGGCTTCTTAATGCCTGCTCCTTAGTTTTTTTTGGCCTTTTTCCATCTCTCTTGAGGGGAAGATTAATGAGTTCTTTGAGCTTCACCTTTTATTGCTAGTGATACCTCTACCGCATTCCTCATGTTCTTCCTGCCCAGTTGTTGGCTTGAGACAGCCCTTTTTCAGCCTGACTACTCCTGGTGTGGAACCTGTTGGGCTCGACCAACTCATCCTTTGTTCTCTTTACTTCTTCTGGTTTGACTGTGTGCCTCTTAAGGTCGGGCTGCCTGACTGGGCACAGGAGACGTGTATATAACCCTGATTTTTGTTTTCATCCTTTTGCTAATAATGTTTGGTGGTTTAACTGAACCTTCCCAGGGAGGCTGCTTCTCACAGCCAAGTCAGTGACCCAGCTGCTTGAGCAATTTCATCTCTTTCCAACATGCTTGTTTTCACACTTGAATTTTTTTCACTTGCCTTTTTACCATTAGTCACCTTGTGTTAGGAGAGACTTTATGATTTCTTACAGCTTGCCCACAACTGTTGTTACAGCAGTAAACTGGCACTAATCTCCTTTTTCTGGTGATTACAGATGTCTTGATCTCAAATGCCTGAGACCAGGTGGTAGTGATCTTTTGTTCTCTGCTGCTCGTACTTTAACCAGTTATTGTAGGGATGTTCTATCAGACCTCTTAAGTCCCTTTAAAAGGCACATCCATTTTTGGAAAGTAAAATATTTTTTATCTATCTGGTCATGGGCTCCCTGCTGTTGTGGAGTAAGTTAACCTGCAGAAGTCTTGGGATTTTTCCTGATGTCATTTGTCTGTGTTGAATTCTTTTTTCCATTCTATTTTTATTTTCTACTGACAGTTCTCTAGGCATGACCCAGAAGACACTCCGCTTTAGAGCTCTGAGCATTAACACCGACTCCCTTTGTGCCAAGATTGCTGGCTTTTGAGGTGGTACCTGGGGGTTCTGTGACAGACAGTGGATTCTCTCTCTTCTGATGAGCTCAGATTTGTCTTTTAGATGTTGCAGATGTGTGGCTGCTTTGACTTGAAGCAGAGGCAAATAACTTGAAATACAGGGAATAAGGAATGAGGTGGGAAAGCACAGGGCACTGCCTGGAATGGTTTACGCTAGACTTTGTGCTTCAGTAACATAGATGTGGTTTGTCTGAGTTGTGGTAGTTGAGTTCTTCATACTGCCTGTCTATTCTGCTTTTTGAAGACTCTGCTTCTAGACTAATGCTCAACATTACTGTGATTTTAATTCTGGGAAGAACTCATTGTTTGCCTCTGTTTAGGTTTGGAAGAAAACAATTTCTCTTCAATACACAAGTCTGTTATCAGTGACTTGGCAATTTTTCCCTCTTCCTGGAGAGAGCTGACCTTTATTCTGCCCATGCTTTAAGCTTAATGCTTGTTTGTGACTTGAAGCTTGAAAAAAGCCTTTACTCTTCTTATCTTCAGACCTTCCTAGAAACTCTGCTTCTTGCTGACCCAGATGAACCCAGTTCAAAGACCGAGTACAAGAGTCACTTGAGATAGAAGTGAATTTCCAAGGAAGTAATCTTGTACTGGTAAAGAGTTTTATCCCCACAGTCTGCATTTTTTTTTTTGAGAGAGGTTTAACTAGAGTCCTATTAATAGTAAATTGAAACTTGACTTGTGGTACACTTAACATTTTCTGAAACTGGTTAGTAACTATAGAAAGTTCAGATAATAACAAAAATACCTGTTTAATCTTGTCATCGATGCTTCTGACCTTTCTGAATAGTCACATCATGTGCATTGCACTTCAGGTGTCTTTAACACTTCTGGAAATACAACTCTTTGTTTGGAATAAAAGTAGGGGCTAAGGATAGAGCTGTTAGAGAAGTGTGTAAGTTAGAAACAGTATTGAGAGAAGCACTTGGAAGGTGGATATAAGGGCCAAGACTCCTTAGTACTGTGCCAGGTGTTTCTAATAAGTGGGCAGTGCAATTATGATCTCAGTTGACTGTTGCTGATGGGGTCGCAGGCAGCACATGCAGCCTCAGGTGTGTGTAGTTCCCGTTGTGTTCTTTAAACTGCCCCCCACTGCTGTAGTGGCAGAAAAGTGTGGGGTTTTTCCAGTACTTTACTGGAGGTTAACTCCACTGACTGAGAGTTACCTGATAATTCCCAGCACTTCTGTTTCCTTGTCCCGTGTTCTGTCCCTTAAGTGATCCCTGAAATATAGAAATAAAACAAATCCAGTGCAGTCTTCCCAGAGTACTTGGAAAATCTAAGTGTCAGTCAGTACCATCTTAAAATACTCCTGTGTTCTTGGCTTGCCTTCTGGGGCTTTGTAAGTTTAAGTTCAGTGGTTCCCCCCACCCTCCTCCCAAAAAGGAGTGAATTCAAACCTGTTATGTGAAAATCCTGTAGTATCATAACTGATGCAAAGTCATAGCTGATGTTTCTTTCATGTGCTTTGGCCAAACACTCCACAGGCCACTGAGCCTTTTCTCGTTGTTCTCACCTTAGTGGATGATTTTTCCAGCTTTGTGCTTTCTATTCTTTAGGTACTGCTGCCTTTATATTTGCAATAATCTGTGTTCTTCTTGCAGGAAAACAAAAAAGAACAAACAGAAAAGTAAGTATGTCATTATTTTGTATATAAGGAGATATCCCTAGTGAAGGACCCTTAGCTGGAATAAGACCTTAAATGTGCCTCAGCTAAATTTATTTACTATCTCCTGGCGTTGTTCCTCTTGAACTTCAGATGTCCCTTCCCCTTCTCAGGAGGAATTCATCCTTTTCTGGTTTGCACACACACTACTTGCTTCAGCCTGAGAATTTGACCTCTTGCAAATTTAAAAGCAAAGTGATATCACTGTGGGGCTGTTGAAATAATCCCGTAAATCAAATGTCTGCTTCCTTGTTGGGGTGGAGATGTGATGTATCTGCTGAGCTGCTGGTTCCAAAAGTTCTGCTGAAGGGTGTTACAGACACCGACATATTCTTTGTTTTTAATGCAGAAACTGCCATCTTCAGATCCGTGCTAATTTGGCAGTTTAAACTGTTGCAAATGCGTGGAACTTCCCAAGTATAAGAAATATTTAAAATAAAGCCCAAAAAAGTGAAAAGATGACCTGAGAGAAATCTGAATCTTTCTTTTAAATCCTTCCAAATCTCTCTTCATCTTCTTTTATTTTTTTTTATTTATTCCTTAAGTGGTGTAATGTCTCTTTTCTCTGCAGCTCCTGGGATTGGAGAAGGGAGCAGCTCCAGTGAGACTCCTCAGCCGCCCAGGAAGAAGAGGGCACGAGTAGATCCAACGGTTGAAAGTGTAGGTATCGGTGGTCCTCTGGCAGGATTTTGGAGAGCGGACCAGGAGGGTTGTGTTGCTCTGCAGTGCTCTGTCCCGCAGTGGGAAACACTACAACTTGTAAAGCAAACGTTTCCAAGGGGCCTTGAGAAAATGAAGCGATTTTCTTGTTCCCTGTGGAGCCTACAGGAATTCCTGTGGTAGTTCCACAGTGCAGTGGTGTGTTTCAGCTGTGAAAACAGGGAATATGGGTGAGACTTAGCTTGGGCCGGTATCTGAAAGTCATTGGTCTGGCTTTGCTGTTTTTCTAGGAAGAAACATTTATGAACAGAGTTGAAGTAAAGGTGAAAATCCCTGAAGAGCTGAAGCCGTGGCTGGTAGATGACTGGGACTTGATCACCAGGCAAAAGCAGGTAATTTGTCAGAAGGACAATCTGGCCATGTGTCCTGGGCAAGGACACTAAAACTAGAATTTCATATCCTTTTCAAGTGCAGCGTAGTGAAATACCTTGTAGAGGTTGCCAGCGGCCTGGTGACGTACTGACAGGTCTGCTTGGCTTTTAACCAAAGGTCCCCTGTGAGGGGGACTGTGAGGCAGCTGCATGTGAACTTGTCTTCAGGCTGCAGAGCTCTTGTGGAAGGAAACGGATGAGTGAAGTGGGTCCCGTGCCTCAAAAAACACCTTTGGGGCTGTGGTGTGGCCCGGTGACAGGGCTGTAGGGGCCGTGTGTGTTTTGCTGTGTCCCCTTGACTTTTGGGGTGACTTCAGCGGTTCATCATCAGGCTGCTGTTGAACAAATGTTAAATGGAAACATACACAGTCACGGTTACAGGTTATTTTTTTATCTTTAGGTGAACAGTTACAACATTTGGGTGTTCCTGTAGTGAGACTTAACATCTGAACCTGTTAATTTTATTCTTAAAATGTAGTTGTGTATTTTGATTTAAATCCAGTGTGCAGATATAAAGGTTTGCATAAGTTAAGACAACTAGCACTTGTTCTGTTTGGCTTCTTGTGTAGCTCTTCTATCTTCCTGCCAAGAAGAATGTTGACTCCATTTTGGAAGATTATGCAAACTACAAAAAGTCACGAGGAAATACTGATAACAAGTAAGTAGTGGTCACTTCAAACCTTAAATACTTTTGCTGCTGCTCTTGGACTCGTATTTCATGGGAAATCTAGTGAGGTGGTTGACCATGTCCCAGCCTTGGGTCCAGCTTTGTGTTCCAAGCCCAAGGTGACTGAGGAGTCAAGAAATCTTGGAGGGGGTAAATCAGGACTGCAGTTCTGCTTTCAGGGTGTTACTTCTGCTTTCCCTAATCCTCTTCCTAAAGCAAGCTGATGCACACCACGGGAGTAGTTCTCCATCCCGTCATTCTGGCTCAGCATTCTGTGTTGGGTGAATAAATTCAGTGGCACTTGCTTTGCATAAGCTGAACAAACTGCTCAGAGAGGTGCCTGCTGATGAGCAAAAGCCTTGCTGCGGGCGGGGGGGGTGCGCAGGGAGGCAGATGATGACTTTTAAAAGTCAGATGTGCAAAGCTAATTACTTTGATAGCTCTTTTGTAATTACCCCAGCAGTCCAGCCCTGACAACAGACAAGGTGTGCTTTACTCTTGAACGAAGCTTTCCTGTTTTGAAGGGAGAGGAACTAGAAATGTGAAGTTACCTCTTTCCATTCAAGAGGAAGCGTATTATTGACATGTCAGGGTGTTTCATCAGTCTGTTGTGTAATTGTCCTGATGTCTGTTCTGAACTTGTTTGCAGGGTGGAGCGAGGGTTGTGCTTCTCAGGTGTGTAGTGTGGCTGTTAATTCCTGTGCAGTTGATCTCCAGGGAGGCTGGAGGCTGCGGGAATATGGCAGTGAGAGGCTGAGTGAGAACGGGTCGTTGGCCTGGAATGTTGGGTGACTGCCCCTTGGCCTTAAGCAGGAGCTCAGCCTGATCACTTGTAGTCTTGTGCTTGTAAATTGGAGTGAGTTGGGGTTAACTCTGGTTGAAAAGAGAAGAGCTGGGAAGTGTCCTTGGAAATAGCCTTTCTTTGGAAGGACAGCTCTAAGACTTAGTTTCTTTAAGTGAGTGGATGACTAAAAGCACAGCTTTTCTTGATTTGCCTAAATCCTTCCTCTGAGTTCAGAACAGTCCCATTTTTAAAGGAGGTCTTGAAATGCTGCTCCCTGCAGCTGTACATTTTAAGGTCTCCAGATAAATTTCCTTGGAAAATCGTAAAGATCTTTGAGGAGCCTTCAGAATTTGATGGACTTCCCGAGCCTCAGCTTGTGTCCATCCCGTCACTAGAACAAGTCTTGTGGTGTTTTCTGTTCACCAGGGAGTACGCAGTGAATGAGGTCGTGGCTGGAATCAAAGAATACTTCAATGTCATGCTGGGAACTCAACTGCTGTACAAGTTTGAGAGGCCCCAATATGCTGAAATCTTAGCAGATCACCCAGACGCTCCAATGTCTCAAGTTTATGGTGCCCCACACCTCCTGAGGTTGTTTGGTGAGTACGACATGGAGAGATTGGAGAGCAGGTGGAAGCATTCAAACGCTGCCTCTTCCTGACTTGGGTCTCTGGGTGTGAACTACAGACATTGGACAAGCAGCTCTCAAGCAGTTTTCATTCTCTCCTTGCTCTGTGTGCCTAAAAAGCTCATTCAGGGGGTTGGGATGGAAATGAATTTTCAACAGTCGGGTTGTTTTAAGTGAGCTTATGTGTATTGGAATAGATTCCTGAGCTGCTTTATGTGCTACTGCAAAGTTGTAGGCTGTTCTTAAATACTTACTGGAGTTACTGTAATTAACAAGGGCTGCTTCTTTTGGAACAGTTCGGATCGGTGCTATGCTGGCCTACACGCCGCTTGACGAGAAGAGCCTGGCTTTGCTGTTAAACTATTTGCATGACTTCTTAAAGTAAGTACTTCTGAAGTCTTTGAGCAAGAAAGAAAAACAAAGTAAGCACAGGCTACTGTAATGTCAGCTGTTATTTAACCTATGTAGCCATATAAAATACTGGGCCTGGTTTTGGTGTCTCTGCTGAGGGCTGCAGTGAAGCCTCCTCTGACTCAGCTGTACGGGGACAGGAGTCAGACTGGTTTTAATTCCTCTCCAGTTACACCAAGGCTATTGCTAATTAGCCCTTTGTTTATGCATCTATTAGTCTGCACTTTCAAACTCTCTGTGTCTACTTCTTGTTTCAAAATAAATGCTTCAACGTTTAGTTGTGGTTGCTAGGAAAAGCAAAGTGTTGATGAAGGTGGCAGCTCCTCAGCCACAACTGAGCGCATGTTAGAAACAGTCACCCTTACTCCTGTCAGTGCTGGACAAATGGTCATAGTGTTGTTATAGTTAGTGCCCTGTGGTGCCAGAGAGGCTGCACTGAGGATGACAACCCCATCCTAAAAAATACAAGACTTTAACGTGACATTTTGGTGGGGGGGGGGAGGAACCTAAGCCTACCAGATGTGTTCAGGCAGGTCCTGAAACCGCTCCTGATGGCTCTGCAGAGCTATGATCGCTCACTGCTTGGTTCAACTGAGTGTTTCCCAAATGTGTGATTCTCAAATGGAATTAACCTTCAATTTGGTGCCTGGGGTGTCAGACCCGTGTTCTCCTGTGTGTCTGTGGGAGGTTGATGTCAGCACCTTCCCTCTGTGTGGTGCCACGGGAGCTCTGCCTGTCGCTGCCCCGGCTCCCCTGTCCCTACACAGAGAGGTCCCTATGTCACAGGAGAAACCTGCTGTGCATTTTCATATTGGCCTCTACTGATAGTTATTTGGAAATACTGATTTGTAAACGATTAGGGGAACAAAGCATGAAGCTGCTTTGCTGGGAAACGCCAGCCTTTCCCTCTGTGACTGTGGATGTGCTGCTGGCACCAGGAAGAAAGCCCTCGTGGCTCGGTGGCAGCTCTGTAGGCAGAGCGGGAGATGGATGGGACTGCTTGCCAGGGCAGACCTGTCAGGAGTAGTCCCTGAGTCCTGAGTTGATCACAGTCTTCTGGGTAGCTCTGAGGAAAGCACAAGTGCTTGTTCGGAACGGGCCGATGAGTCCCTGATTGTTTTACAGGGCTGGCTGGAGCAGGTACGTGTTGGTTTTCTGCTCCTGAAATCGGGTGTTGCGGTCTCAGCAGACACCCCTAACAAATCACTCGCGTGGTGCTCAGCAGAGGAGACTTTAGGCAAGAAGGTAACTTAACCGTGTTGTTATTTTTTCCTAGGTATTTAGCAAAGAATTCCTCCGCCTTGTTTAGTGCCAGTGACTATGAAGTAGCCCCTCCCGAGTACCATCGGAAAGCGGTATAATCCCCTGCTGCTTCACAGCCACCCGAGAATCCCACCCGTGTCGTACTGTCCACATCCTGTCCTTCACCTCCCTATTGCACATGTCTCCGTTGTACACCTGGTGTAAACAGAGTGAATAAAGTCGTGTGTTTCGTGTGGAACCGGCATTTTTAAGTGCTGGAGATTTCTTGTCCCCAAATGGGAGCTTGGAGCTTTAACGGGAGCTCTTTGGTGTTTCTGGCTTTGCTGCTGTGGTTTTGGCATCAGTGGAATGTAAAAGATGCGTTATGTTTCGGTGTGTGAACTTGTCCGTGCTCGTGGATCTGTTCTGACATTTAAGATTTGCTTCACTAATGGGCTTTATTGCGTGGTAACGAGAACCGTGGGCTCTGGGAGCTGTGGGGGTGCTGCTCTCCTGCTGTTGGTGCTATCGAGGAGTCTGACTCTCTCAAACCCTCCTGGCTGCCGTCCTGGGTGATGTGCTCTGGGCAGTCCTGCTCTAGCAGGGGGGTTGGACGGGATCCTCTCTCGAGGTCCCTTCTGACTCTGACTCCCTGATTCCGTGAGACCCATCCACTTGCTGTTGGAAGTAAAATGTTTGCTCCGTAAATGTACGCTTTTACCTTGGTAGCTGAAGGACTGTGACTTTTTTAATTACTAACAATAGGAGAATGCATTACCATATTGTAGTGTCCTGGGAAAACATTTCCAAGAGCTGTTTTACAAATCCTCCAATAAACTACTTTTTTTTTTTTTTTAATTCCAAGTGTTGTTTCTAGTACCGGTGTTTGTGTCCTCCAAGCGAGGGCTTGGGGCGCGGATGGGAGGAAGAGCAAGGGCTTGGCTGTGGTCAAGGCAGCGGCTATTTCTAAGCAAAATACCAGGCTTTGATCACAGGTGTTACTGCAGGAAAAGGGGCTGTGTGGGGATCTGGGTCCCAGGGGCTGGTGGGGGTGAGCGTGGCCCTTCCCAGCTCCCAGCCCACCCTCACCCTGGCTGTCCTGCGCTCGGCTTTCCAGTGGGCTACCAGGGCGTCCCAGGTGCCAGCCAGGGGGTCGCCAGAAGATCCGTGTGGGTCTCGGGTACAAATGCTGTTGTGCAAGGACAAGGGCACCGACAGCCAAAGGCTGTTCTCACTCTTGGGGCTGTTTGGCAAAGGACGAACACATTGTTCGGGCTCAAGACCAGGATCTTGGCTCTTCATCTGGGTAACAGCCATGATGAATGAAACGCAGTAGCTAATTAGCCCCATGAACTCAGTAACACCACCAAGCACTGGGCAGAGCACCCAGCCACTTTCCCTCGTGGCTCCAGAGCTGGGTGAGGGGCCTGGCAGCCCCCCTGCTGCTGTCTGTGTGTCTGTCCATCTGCTCTTCTGGACAGATTCCTCTGCAGGAATCCACCTTCCCAGCGCTGCAGCCGCTGCCTCCATTTCCATGGCAACTCCTCCGCTCACATCACTGCTCAATATTGTTCTTCTCCTTGAAAGGAGAGATCCTGCAGCTCCCCTGGATAAGGCGTAGTGGTGGGACCCCCCCAGCAACCCCCCCCTCGCCCAGCACCACCCCTCTAGTGAGAGCTGGGTGTTTTGGAAGCACAGGGCAGCGCCCAGCTGGATCCTTGTCCAGGTACCAAGAGCTGGAGGTGCTGCCAGCCTGTGCCCACCTGGGCAATGATTCTATGACTGCATCAGGGTCACAGAAGATTCCTTCTTGCAGGGATGGAGCCTGCTCTGCTTCCCTCCTTTGCTGCTCCTCTGCTGAATTAACAAGTTTTCCACTCTGTTTTTTTTTTCCTGGCTGTGTTCACAAGTGGCCACGGTGCGGGGAAGCGAGGGCAGCGGGCAGTCGGGGGCAGCCCTGTCCCCGTGTCCCCAGCCCAGGGTATTTCAGGTGAGGGACATTTTGGCTGCAGGAGTGGAAGGTCCCCAGGGTTTTGCTGTGGTGGCACTCGGCCTCCCCAGGGAGAGGATGCTCCTGATGCCTCTCCCAGCTGGGAACGCTCTGCTTCTTCCAACTCCTCCTGGGAAGGGTGAGCTCTTCCTGGCCTGAGGCATTAATCCTCTGCTTCCAAACAGCAATTTCACGCTGAGCTGGGAGTTAAAGCCCTGCTGAGGCACAGCCTGTGTCTCTCTCGAGGTTGAGGGGTTGCAACACGTGCCTTGTACCCCTCAAGGGAAAGCCCCCTCTGCTCCAAGCGCCGTGGGGCACGTGTGGCCCGTCCCAAGCCACAGTGACCCGGTGGGTCCGAGGCCAGACCTCCGCTGGGGACTCCCCTCCCTCGTTACCCGAGTCTTTTTTGAGCCAGGGAAAGGGCGACCGACTGCAGCCGTGCCAGTGTCACCCGGTTCACCTCTGCGGAGGCAGGCGGGGAGCTCGCAGCCCTTGTGCAGACCCCGGGG
>VZRU01005653.1:71780-84339 GCA_013398155.1 Pedionomus torquatus | reverse complement strand
AGAGCTCAAAGGGCTCTTGGGTTGTCCACTACTTATACAGTAAGATAATTGACACATAGTCATAGTCTCATGGGGACAAATTATCTAGGTCCCCACCACAGATAGCTGTGTTACCAGCCATCCCCCAAAGTCCAGGTGCAGAGTATCACATCTGATGATGTGATGGACAAGGCCTGAGCAGGAGCTGGGAGGGGAAGGAGGGGGAAGATAGGGAGAGCACACATGGGGGTGTCCCTGCACCTGCAGGGAAGTTGGACTCAATGACTTTTGGAGGTACCTTCTTGGCCACTATTGAGTAAAATACATCTTTTTAATCTTCAGATTCTTTTTTCAAAGATCAAAATCCACATTAAAAACACTTGTCTGGCAAGTATGCAAATAGCCTAAACTAGGTCTTTTTCATATTTCCTCAAGATTTAGTTAGTACTAGAGTCTCATGGCCATTTTTTAAAAAATTATTTTTTGCAAAATTATTGAGTAATGGATTCAAAATTCTGTTTTGGATTTCAAACATTAAAAATTATTGAGAATTCCTCTTGAATTTTCAGGTTCACTATGTTATTCTGAGAATGAATAATTAGGTTAAACACAATGGACAATCTCTCCTGAGGTAGAATTTTAAATGTAGATAACAACTTTATAATTTGTATTTTCATTTACATCTACTGCCTCAAAAATTATTATTTAGGGTTACATTCCTTTGTGCTTGTCTTCTGTCCCAGAACAATTTATTTTGAATTATCCTTTTGGCAATGTTTTTGTGTTGTTGTTTTTTTTTTTTTTTTTTTATAACAGCATATAATTACTATAAATAGCAAAATCTATAATTTTTTAAACTGCTTCTTTGCAGGTCAGAATATGTAGCAATGATCTCTTTATGTTGGGATGGAAATGGTAGAATGATGTATGAATAAGAAACCTGCCATCCACTCATATTTCAGGCAGACAGCAACCTTAATGTGCAGTAATGCACAGATTATCTTAGATATCAGCACCAATTCTGTTGATGTCAAACCACTACTGAAAGATTAGAGACTACATCAGCCAGGTATGATAAACTTACTGTAACTAATTTATTTACTATAAACTTTCAGTTTGTGACCTCAGAGTATTTGCAAAGTTTACTTTTGCATTGGCTATGACTATATTCCTGCAATGCTCACGTTAGATACTAAAAAATAACCCAGAACACCCATCCACCCAAAAAATACTAAAGTGAGGCTTCAGCGTAAATAGTGCACCTCTTCCTGCTTTCTAGTCATGATGAGCCTAATGCACAACTGCATTTCAAGTGTCAAACACAGAATAAAAAATCAAGTTAATATGTAGAATAAATGACTATAAAATGAAGAACAACTTTTTTTTTTTTTTAATTGGTAGGAAAGGAAGGCCTTTCTACTCCCAATAAAACCCCCAAAACCACAACTTTCCCCCCAAAATAACACCCCCCATCCCAATCTTAAAAAAGAAAAAAAAATTGTATTTTATTCATAAGAGGCACAGAAGAACAATAGTGTTGGTATCCTAGATAGATTCATATACTGTATAAAGGAAGACAATATTTTTTACCCTAAGATACTGAAGACTGAGCAGCCTTTTACTGAAAACCTTTTACTTTCATTTAATGTCATCCTTCAGCCATAATTTAAAGACAGAACGCAAATACCAAGTTTATACTTGGTACTAACTGGTTCCAAGTACCAATATGACACTAGGAAGAGACAATAACAACAAAAAGCATACTAAACCAATTATTTAAATTCTAGACACTTCATTACATTGCAATTTTGGCAATTGAAGGAGGGTTGTAAAAACTACAAAATTATATAAAGCAGCTTATGTACCATGATATTTTTTTGAAATTTTATATTTATTTTTTATTGCATGTTTAAAAGGTGAGAAAATATATAGAGAACATACAGGTGAAGAGTGTGAAGTGAAGAGTATCCACATGCTGATATGTTATTTAACTGTAGAAAATAACTAATAGAAATACCTTTGATCCTGCAGATGCCAAGAATAGTACTTTTAACATATATTATAATTTATTGATTCCTAAATGGCATTAGTATATAAAAATGCATAATATTGAACTTTGTATTACTAAACTCTTAAAAGAATTCTTATTTTGGTTAAATAATGACAGAGAAAAATATATCAGACAGTCAAGTCTCTAGGAAGACTATTCCTATGAAAGAAAAAAAAAAAATCTTCATAAAGTGTTCTACACAATCCATCTAAATTGGTTCTACTTGACTTTACCTCACTATCTGCAGTCATGACCATTTAATTGGCTTAAAAACACCCATTAAATACATTATCACTTCTGTTTGTACATCACTAATTCTGCTGGTGGAGCTATTTGACCTTCTGCTGATCTGAGTCACTGGGAGGAGTTGTCGGAACAATTCCATTGCAGGTGAAGAAAATCAAAAAGTCAACTCCGCACAGTTACCTTGCAAGCTTAGCTAGTCGAAGCTGAACCATAACAGTTCAGTGTGATTATTCTGGAAACAATGAATGGAATTTATTCCAACATGGACCAGGACATTCACATGCTGTTACACACTGCTCTGTACAACTGAAAACTTTGTTATACCCTCTTTTCTATTCATTACCTCCAAATAATTAATTATAACCTGTCTTATTATCAGTCAAGCTGCCAGTCAACAACAAAATTGATTGAGGAAGCATAGATAGATTCCATTGTTCACTGGAAATTTGAAGAAAATGTACTAACAAATACAATGTAATGGTTTTATTTTACACTAGATTTCATGATGAAACCCTAATTTCTCTGCCTAATTATTTACATATAATAGCTTGTAACTGAAACTATTTCTATTTTGGAAGAGAAATAAAAGGTTATATGACTGTTAGACGGAGACTGCTGTTCTTCAGCTTGCCTGGACACTAATGGTATTTATTCAACACTACTAAGTAATAGGATTTCACTGTCAATCTCACTTCAAAAATTCTTTTCAGTTATTTGTCTCCCAAGCAAGGGAGAAAAATCTCTCCAAGATTGTGACAGAAAATTTAAAAGTAAAGGCATATATAAATATGCATTTTGCGTACATAATAATATTGTCTAATATATCTAAGCTATTATTTAATATTATATCTATCTTGAATAGTGAATTTTATTTAAAATTTTAAAAATAAAATCCAATTAATGAATATTCTGTTTCTATTCACTTGTTTAGCAAGAAGATGAAACAGAGTCAAGTCAAAGTTACCTTCCAGCAGTTTTTCCTATTTTAGGTAATACTCAATTTAACTCAAGGACATTTACTTCCCAGAGACAAATGTTTAATGAGCCTCTAATTTATTTTCAATACTTACATGCAATTTTCTGAAGTGGCTTACTATAGGATTTTCTGCATCTTTCAGATGTCTAAAGATGTAGATGTAGATTGGAATGTAATATATTAAACACAATAAAATATTATAAAGTTTATGATTTTTATTGAATTACTTGTCTATCTGATGCTGAGGAAAATAGAAACTAAGATATTCATGAAAAGCCACAATTTTGTAGGGCTCGGAGATTAATTTAACCTTTTAATTCTGAGACTTCCATCCAGACAAGCTGGTATGGCAGTACTGTCCTAGTGCAATGGAAGTATGAGTAGGATCATAATACAGAGAATCACATTTTGTATGCCAGCAAATGAGGCATTAATGCAGTATGGAAAAATATTTCAAAGGAGATGCCAAGAGAGAGATTAAAGTCTCTGAACTTATTTTAACAGTGTAGCAGGGAGAATGTTTTCTATTTTTTATTACTTTTCTTTACAATTGAAAAATTTAAGAATTTGTGAATAATTAAGACACACAAAACTAGTTTTGCTTTGCAATTGAAATTAGTCAAGATTACATCACATGGAAAATTTCCTACCCTCTTTTAATTTAGGAAATTGTACAGAATCTCCAGTCTCGGTGCATGTAGCAATAGGAGGATTCTTTTGAGTGCTTTTCATTTGTTAACAACAACAACAAAAAATCCGTTAACAACAACAACAAAAAATCCAACCTCCCCTCCTGCCTTATACATGCAAGGAAAATTTCAAGAAATTCAAATGCATTAGCACTTCTAACCTATTTTTCCATCCCTCTAATTATTAAAGGAGATATGATCTTAAATTAGTACTGTCAAAGAAGTTTGGGAGTCAAATTCTATTATGACTCTCTGAAAGACACTGCATTATATTTTAGACAAAATTCAGCCTTTAGATTTCAAAAATATATTATTTAAAATATCTAAGCCCAAAATATCAATATGAATCACAGAATGATATGGGGCTGTAAGATGCCATCTAGTCCAATCCTCCTTACAAAGCAGGTCCTAGAGCAGGGTACACAGGAACTTGTCCAGATGTGTTTTGAACATCTCCAGAGATGGAGACTCCACCACCTCTCTGGGTAGCTTGTTCCAGTGTTCTGCCACCCTCAAAGTGAAGAAGTTCCTCATCTTTAGATGGAGCTTCTTACATACAAGTTTGGGCCCATTTCCTTTTGTCCTTTCACCGGGCACCACTGAAAAAAGACTGGCCCCTTTCCTCTTGACACCCACCCTTTAAAGATCTATAGCTGTTGATCTGATCCTCCCTCAGCCTTCTTTTCTGCATACTAAAGAGTCTCAAGTCACCTAGCCTTTACCCAAGTCCCTCAGCCTTTATGAATACATCAATATTTCTACTTTTTATTATACTGAGTTTAACAAAGGTGATACATGAGTTGCAGCATATTTTATTTTCGAGGTTAATTTTTATTTGATCATGCTTTCAACCCACTCAAGTTTGCTTCTAAGAATATAAATATTGTAGCTCTGTTCAACCTTTTTGTAATTTTTTTCTCACTTTTTTCTATTCCCATAGCTATACTTAAGGTAGAAAAACAGTCCATACAATGTCAAGAATAAAATGTCCTTATTACCTTTTCCTTGCTTCTTCTGTTCATTTCACAGTAGATTGAAGTTGCAATTCCACAGATGTTCACACACATGAAAAAGACCTGGTTGGAACCTTTTGTTATGCTTTGTTGTTCTTGAACTAATTTTGATAACAAAGCTGGAATTCAGTTTCTAGAAATAACTGTATGGATGTTCTTAACTCCTCATAACTGTTCATGAATGCACAAGATTCGGTAAATATTTAAATGATTATAATTATTTTATCCTATTTACTTACTCTACTTAGGAATGATTTAATAATTTCCTTCTTTCTTTCTCCCACATACCTTTTTACAGTATTACAATCACATACACCCAACAGACAAACCCAAACCCAACTAAAAGTAATAAATTTATCTTTAGACATTAATGAGATATTACTGCTTCAAATCCTGCTTCACTGAGGCTGGTGTAAATTTGATAATTTCTTAAAATTTTTAGTCTACCTACAACATCATATGCAATTTTCATATGTTCCTATATACCTTCTTTAGGGTGTTTAAAAAAGGTATCAAACCCCTTTTCTATAGAAAAGGTAAAGCTGTACAATGGTATTAAATAATCACATAATTAATATGCTGAGAGATTGATGGCAATGTTCTCAATGAAAGCCCTAATTACTGCAGTAATTAAAGAAAAAATGTTTATGATTTCTTCCTCAGAAACAGAATGGTACAGGAATTTCACTGACAATACTGCAGTACTCATCACCTTGTGTTTTATGCATGTCACTGTAGCCACTGCTTATATTATCTGTTTAAAAATAAAAGATTTAGACAGTGATTTTTGCCTTTTTCCTGAAACACACATTGAAGTCAAGTAAGTCATAAAAATCTAAGTCATGATGCTAGCTGGTTCAACTTAGATTTGATGTCAAATTATAAAAGCACAATGATTACCATCAGATTGGATTTTTTTTTTTCATTCTAGCTTCATTTTCTTATTGCTTATAGTACAAGAAAAATATCAACCTTAATCAATTTTATTTGAATACTAATACAAATGGAGGGAGTGAATTCTTTCTGATTGTCTTTTGGTGATTAACAAACCTAGCAAATCAGAATGAAACATTGATCCCCATGCAGACAAAACCAGAAGACCCTGACCTCAGTAGTGACACAACTTTCTTCCTTTCTGGCAGAGGGCTATTACGCAGATTGAGGCTGGGAGACATTAAGTAATGAAGCCTATATTTGAAGATGGAGCAAACTGTCTTTAGTGCCTAACTTCAGCTGAATAATCATAATTAAAAATATTGGTAAAGAGCGGACAGAGGCACATCTTGATGGCCCAGGATAGATATTGGTACTTAAAATTCCTATCACTAGTTCTATATAGGCATGCTGTGTATTCTGGTCATTTTTTTTACATCTTTTGGGCTGCCTCAATTTTTCATATAAAGAAGTGTGTGCTACCTATTTTAGTTTGTTCCAAAAAACAAACCAACAAAAAAACCCTCTTTGAATCAAGTTCCTACTTCTTAGACAAAAAGATCCTTAAATGCTTCTGTCCGCACCTGGCTTCTTCAAGACTTTTTCAGATCTAAGAGCTTAACCAGTATATTCTTTTTTTATTCTTGGGGTTTTTTTTGGAGGGATTTGACTGGACTTTAGTTGTTTGGGGTGGTTTTGTGGTTTTTTTGTTTGTTTGTTTTTGTTTTCATTTTTCCATTTGTTTCTTTTAGCCTCATATAGAAAGATACATTAAAAAAACCCCACCCCCTCTAAATATTATTTTTGTATCTTGGTAGTGGAACCAGCATAGAAGTATGGCTTAGTTTGTCAATAGGCATTTCAGGATTCAGAGTTTTACAACACAGTTCAGTGGTAAATTATATAGGACTACATGGACAGTAAGAATTTGTCTGTTTCTGTTTATATATATAAAAGCTTCATTATTTCTTTTTCACTAGAGAACATGATAATGGTGACTTGATAACTCAGTTCAACTCCCAGGTAAGTTTCAGTCACAATTTTGTAGGGTACAATTCTTATGTGATAAACAGAACTGCCTTTCTTTGTTCTAAATGCTTTAAAACTCAGCCTATTAAAGTGCTTTAAATAGGTAAATAGATTAATATTACTCTGCATAATTTATTTGCCATAATTATTTATTATTTCCTTAATCTTCGCATCATTTACATATTTCATCATAAATTATTTGTACTTGTATTTAATGAATGAAAATATTTAACAGAGTTGGCCTTAGGGTTTCCTCTAAACTTCCATGGTAATGATAAATGTTTCCTGAGATCAACAAGCTAATCTTAATCCATTTATGTGGACCGTATTGATATTGTGCTACTATTTAAAAGCATCAAGTCAACAATATTATGCCAAAAGTCAAATTACACATATATTAAATCTTTGCACTTACACCTAGTTAACTCAAATAGTTAAGTCAGAGGTTTGTAATATCTACTTTTCCATTAAAAATATTTGATTGCTATTAGTGTTTGGTTTTTGCTTAATTCTTGTTATCTGATTCTTCTATTTACTTTTCCATTATTGCAAGCAGAGCAGATGTTAGAGTAACTATTTTAGTGGCCAGCAGGAATGTTAATGGCTAAGCACGAGTACTGAATATTTGTAATGGTTCAGAAAATGAAGGCGGTAATAAAAACTAAACATTTGAAGAACATTTAGCAAGATATTCCTGGATGTTATCACTGTCCTAAGTTGTTAATGGACTGAAAAAACTTATTTGTCATCATGTAGCATATTATTCTGTTCCCTTACAGAGAGTAGAAACATAATCACAATTATTTTACTAGTCTGACTCTGCCATCACTGTTTTTATTATGTCTTCATTTAAACCCCATTCTATACCTTATTTAAACTATATAATTCTCTTAGCCCCTTTAACTTTTTCTATTAGTTTTCTGCATTTGGTACACACAAAGCTATATGGTTAAATATATGGTTATTAGTGCAACTTCCCACATTCCTGACAAATTTCCTACTAATATCTACCATTTCTTTGCCAACTGAAAAAAATGTAGGTTTATATGTATGATTGTTTCATTTCTTTACTGATGAATGACAACAATTTTACTCCTCAGTAATCTGTGTAAAAACATGTCCTTTTTCCTGTATAAATTTTACTCAGTTTTCCCTAATCTTGGCATTTTAACAAGGTTTTAAGAATATTATTGGACTAGAATCATAATCTGCTTATCTAAATTGAAGGTCACATTTGTTCCCAAATTTTGGCTGAATGAAATATTAGGTTTTATCCAAAGCAGAGAATTATCTACATTAAAGGCAAACCCACTTACAATTGACAATTTATTTTGAAACTTTAATGATGTGTTCATTGCTTCCATGAAATAGTTGACAACACAGCAATCTGAGTCATATTCTCCTGAGATCTCTTTTCCAGTCTATATAGTTTGACAATTCTTTTGTGACTAAACCCATTTGTTTATAACCATGTATGTATAATGACTTGCTTTGTTCCACCGAAATAAGATTTCCATCTACAAACACCTTGAATTTTCCTTTGAAAATAATTAAATACAGATTCAGTACAGAAGAGGCATTCCTAAAAGATACCTGGACAAATGAAGAATGTTACTCCAGTAAAAAAAAAAGAAATAAAACCAGGAGGTCACCCCATAAGAATAAAACAGTGTACCATCAACTTAGAGGTTCAGAAAGGTTTAGAACCTATAATGAGTTCCTTTTTAGTACACCAACTGCTGACAACTATTAATCTCTGAAAAGATAATGGAAGTTCTACTGCACCAAGAAACACAGTCAGGAGCTGATACATTTGTGCAAACTGACAAAAGATATGTCCCTGGACCAAGAATGCAAAGCTTGGCAGATATAGGAAGTGTACTACCTGTTGTGCAATTAACCCCAAAATTGCAAAGAAAATCACAGGAGATGTTTTAAAAGAGGGGGTAACTCCTGGGCAATACTGGCAAACAGATTTCACAGAACTACTAAGGTGTAAGCTAGATAAATATTTATTGGTAATGGTACATACCCTTTCTGGTTGGCCAGAAGCTCTCCCCTGCCACATCAACAAAGTAAGAGAAATAATTTGAACTATGTTGAAAGAAATCTTTCCTAGGTTTATTGTTTCAGAAGGTATTTCCTCTGATAATGGACCCCATTTTATTGTAGAGATAGTGCAGGGAGTTTCCAAATTTCTAGACATTAAATGGGATTTGCATACTCCCTGGAGGCCACAGTCTAGTGGCAGTAGAAAGAATGAACCAAACCCTGCATAGATAGATTTTCAAGGTATGTCAGAAAACCCAAATGAAATGGATAGATGGTCTACCCATAGTATTAATGAGGCTTATTAATATTAACAAATTACACCCAGTCAGGGAAGGTGTGAGTCCCTTTGGGATTCCCTGTGGGAAACCATATCCAATCAGTTATTTAACTACAGAGGGAGATCAAATGTATATAAAGGAACAAGCTGTAATGAAATAATATTTGGTATTTGATTTCTCTCTCATAGAATTTATCCTTCCTGCATAGATATCTGAATCAGAGGACCCCACTTGTCTTGGACACTCCAGTACTCACATTTCAATCTGGGGACAGAGTCTACATACGAACCTGGAAAGATGAATTACTGAAAGAAAGGAGGAAAGTACCTCCACTGTGCTGCTAAAGACCTATACTGCAGTAAAGGTAAATGGGACGGACTCTTAGAGCCATTACACCACAATATAGAAGTCAAGACTAGCACAAATGGACCTCCATACCAACAGGAGAGTGAAAACTCCAAATAAGCAGAGACTCACAATGAACTGTATTGTTACTCCTGCACTATTAGAAAGTATTGTTAGTCTAACATTGTTAAGATGAAAGTTTTACCTGTGGCACTGCTTAGTTTAGTATTTACTTCTTGTGAAGAGAATTTAATTTTACAACACATCCAGACATTTGGGAGAATCCAACACAGTAGCAGTGTAACTGCTTGCCTTCTGTTACCAAAATCTTCTGAGAACCCCCGAGAATCTTAACACTGTATCTGAATTGAACTTTTGAGAGACATCAAAACCTCTACTGGGGAGGGAGAATACTTAAATAGTTGCTTAATGCTTAAACAAGGTTTTGGATTCTCTCTTACTGAACTGTTAGCTAGTTTGCTTCAAGGCATAACTATAGTTATAATCACTCTAATTATTTTAGTTGTACTAAGAAACTGATTACACAACCTACTGTTGGCAACTATGTAATGTTGATGAAAAGAAATAGTGATACATATAAGAATTATAGAAAAAAGTCTCAGAGGGGGGGAATCATGTAATTTAAGAAGGTAAAATACGCTTTAGAAGGTAGAAGTTTTCACTAGGTAGGAAAAACTAGCTTTTCACTAGCTGTAAAAAGGTTGCAAAGCCCTGTGAAACCAGACACTTGATATGAACAATTAACTCCTTGCTAATGAATATTCCCTTGAAGAAGAACAGAAGGCTGATAATAAGGAGCATCCCACTCCAGGTCAAAACCAACTAAAAACCAAACAGGTGGTGGCTAAGGCAGAAAGTCAACAAAAATTTTCCATAACTGGGGGAAGGTAGAGGTGGCAATGGGAGATCACAACCACCAACTCAATTGGAGGCTGAATTAGACTACCCCCAATCTGGTTCTGCAGCATATGCAAACATATATTTATGTCCCCCCTTACTTTCAGGGTGGCAGAACACTGGAATAGGTTGCCCAGAAAGGTGCTGGAGTCTCCATCATCCATTCAAACTCAATGCTATCCTGTGCTCTAGGGAAACCTGCCTGTTTGGGGCTTGGACTTGGTGATATCCAGAGGTCCCTTCCAACCCCTGTTCTGTGATATACCCATTTAAAACTTCTAGCTACGTGTCAGAAAAGACAGAAATAACAATGCTATCAAACTTCAACTGCATTTAACAAAAGTGTCCCATAATTGACCAAAAAGACTGATAATGAATGTTCAATTACAATATCAAAGAAAATAAGAAATGATACTGAGCTTTTAGAAAGTTTATGTAAAGTTATAACATAAATAATACCCTAACAGGGAAGTATCCTTCACTTTGGCAAAAGTTTTGACCTTATGTCAAAAGCCTGTGTGATGTATAATTTTACCACAAAATAAACTTACTGTACAGGCAAAGTGAAGTATTTGAGACTAGTTTATCTTCCCACTCTCCTTAAAACAGCGAATGTAACTCTCTTCCACCCAAATAACACAAATTATACTCAGTATGTATAATTTCAATATTGTGGACTGGTAAAAAAAAAAGAATGCTTAAAAAAAGCATCAATCAACCAATAAAATGCACTCACCCTCTCTTCGATTAAGCCTTGCAAATCCAGGGCTGTGACTGCTAGACAACTCGGATGAACTGCTGAATGATGACTGAGGCAAAGCAGACACCAACTGATCATCGCAATTATCTGCCAATGAAAAATATCACTTCAGGTTAATACAACAAATGCCTTTTACTGGAACAATAATTAAAGAGAACACTAGAAAAATGTCCAATCAATCCTGTGCCTGAGAGCAGCACATCTTTGAATATTTTCTCTTGCTATATCATACATAAAAGCATCAGTACTGAGGCAGAAGTGGTTTGGGGTGGGTTTTTTTCCTCTTTTTTTTTTTTAACCAATATTTCATGAGACTACCAGGGTATAATTTATTATGTTCTTCATCTAGTGGACTACTTGTCCACTTCTGACCTAACTTCTGAGATCATATTAATAAATGGTTCACAGCTTACTCACAATCATTTCCATGGATAACAACTGATGACTTCTAGTTCTGGTTGTAGCATAAAGTTAAAACTTCAACACATGCTCAGGTTTTTCTTTAGACATGATGCCAGCACAGGTCTGTGCAATCACATTTAATGTACAATCACATTTAATACAGATATTTATTAAAAAAACACACTGGACGAAATGAAATAAAAAATAATCATAAAACACTGTGAGAATGACAAAATGGAATGCCAATGGCATGCGAGTTTGATAAAGACACAGCACAAAATCATTATCACACAGTTATTATTATGTAAGTTATAACAATACAGAATGAAACTGAACTGTTTCAGAAAGAGACTTAACTGCAGTTCACAATCAATGGTGCATAAGCAAGAAAATGTTAATGAATACTTTGGTTGCTAAACGCCTCTCCAGCTCAATTGCTATACAGGATATGTCCATTCTTTAAAATTTGGGAAAAAAAAAAAAAAAGAGAATCGATATATATTCTAGTTTTAGCTCAAAGACCGATTTTAAAACACTAGAAGAAGTGGAAGCAAGTCTTTCTCTAGTTATACAGCACTGGCTAATCTGTTGTTGAGAAAATGAGAGAAAATTAAGTAAATTATTAGACTTTATAAAATAGCTCTTTTTAAGACAAACATATTCTCTAGATGCAACTGAAGGTGCCTAAGTCCATGGGACCTGATAAAATCCATCCATGGGTCCTGAGGGAGCTGGTGTTCCACAAGGGTCAGTACTGGGACCTGTGCTATTTAACATCTTTGTTGGAGACATGGACAGTGGGATTGAATGAACCCTCAGCAGCTTTGCTGATGACACCAAGCTTGGTGGTGCAGTTGACATGCTGGAGGGAAGGCATGCCATCCAGAGG
>VZRU01005653.1:58759-71442 GCA_013398155.1 Pedionomus torquatus | reverse complement strand
TTGTGGATGCCCCATCCCTGGAAGTATTTAAGGCCAGGGTTGATGTGGCTTTGAGCAACCTGCTCTGGTGGGAGATGTGCCTGCCTGTGACAGGGGAGTTGGAACTTAATGACCTTTAAGATCCCTTCCAACTCTAACCATTCTGTGATTCTAAGAGAAATGTTATAGGCCCCTGATTATGTTTGTAGCCCTCTATTGTACCCTCCCCAGCAATTCCCTGTCCTTGAATTGACAAGCCCAGAATTGGACACAATACTGTAGACAGGGCTTCAACAGGGCAAAGTGTAGGGGAAGTATAACCTACCTCGACCTGCTGGCCACACTCTTCTTTATGAACTGCAGGATGCCATTACCCTTCCTGGCCACAAGGGCACACTGCTGGCTCATGGTCACCCTCTTGTCCACCATGATTTCTAGGTCCTTTTCCTCACAGCTGGTCTCCAGCAGGACAGCCCCCAACTTCTACTGGTGCCAGGGGTAATTCTTCCCCAGATGAGGGAATGAGACCATGTGATTAAGGCTTACCAGCACTAGTAGTCAAACAACAGCAGATACATTATTTTTGCCACACTTCTGAGTCAGAAGGTAAAAAAGACACTTTTCCACTGGAAGGATGAGACAGCTGCCTTTGTATTACTTGCTTCTGCTGAGTACAGTTTCCATCTTTATTTTTCCTCCTAATGTACAAGTTAGAAAGGAATCAATGATACTGTTTTTTTGGCCCAGATGGTCTAATGCACATATTCTATGAAACTCATATATTGCTTTGAATGTTCACAGAAGAATTCTTTGAGCACTTATATAGTATTTACCCTATAATAATTTGTATCAATCTTGATTTATAATGGAAAGGTACATAAACAGTTGAATATAGACAAGGTGTTATCCAAAATCCAACAGTATAAGACATTTTTTTTGACTTTACACAATAGTGATTAGAGAGAAATGAACAATTTATCATAAATGTATCTACTCTGAATAATTATACTTTTGTTTTACAATAGCTGCTATGCTTTATTTCAGGAAAATAACACCATATCAACTTATTTGTATTTAATGACATACTTTCCTTGGTACATGTTCTTGTTGCAGCTTACGTAGTGCAAAGTAACTCAAAATCTAGTAAGAATTCCAGAATTAAATCCAAAACACTTTGTAGAAAACAGCAGGAGCCAGATGTTCAGTACCAACTTGTTTCTCAGATTTAATAGAAGCAAATGAAAACATCATCTGTACATGATGAGAATTCCATATGGTTTATTCTGCAGTGGAAAATGTATTACACAATGAAATATTCTTTGAATTCAGTGTTTTCCCACATGCTACTCAGGTAGCTCTTCACTTTTGTTGGAGATCCTTCCTCTGTACACAGAACAGATTTCACTACTTCAGGCAGTCTAAGGATATTTCACGTAGTTTCTCCAGGCTAATTTGAAACTAAATAGTTTTAAACCAAAGATTTTTAGTTAAAAGCTATGTATTGTATAGTTTTTATTAGATTTTTGTGATATATCTTTTTCTTCTTCTTTTTAAAACAGTAGCTAACAATACCAAGAATGTAAAAAGTATGATGTCAAATAAGGTTTTGTGAAGGAAAGGATATGTATTTAATCATGCGATGTTGATGTAGAGACTTTCTGGTAGATCAAACCAAGCTGAGACCTATAGAGTTATGGTATAGGAAGAGTGAGGAATAATTGTCAAATGCTAGGGTTGACTAAAGTAGTATGATATTACGTGATCTGTAACAGATGGAATTTAAAAAACAACATCTGAAATTAATAATATTCAATAGGTCAGAATGGCACTACACTGGGAATAAGAGGTGAAAATCTACTGTCCAACTATGAAAAAAATAAAGCAAGAATGTGCACATAGATGTATAAACAAAAATACATTTCCTGTTTCATCACCAAATGAAAAAAGTTATTCAAGTTAGATAAGGCATGCCATTCTATATACCATAAACCTGTTCCAGATTTATTCAAATTTATAAAACAATGGAGCCATTTTATAGGAATAAAACTGTAATTGTTGAATGTGCAAAGTATGCCTGTCATTCCTGTTTGAGCTTCATTATGCAAATTCAGAGTAAACCAGGAAATTATTCATAGAGTGATACCATCATTTACATGGATCATGCCATATGATCTACAACAAGTGAAATTCAAATAGGATATCATGTAGTAAAACAGCTATCACAGTTATATTTATAATACTATGTTTGATCAAATAGAATTTGTGGTTTTGACCAAAGCAAGAGCTTGATAGAATAAAAATAAAAATAGTGGTACAAATAAAATAACACTCTGACAACCTGATATTTATTTCTTCACCATGTATATATGTGTATTTTCATTTCTTAGGGTGAAAATAACACAATGTCATTTATGGGCACAAATAATCTTTTTTCTTCTTTGTGCAATATCAGGAATAGATGACACTGATTTTATTTTGAATCTAACAGGCTGCTGTTTGTCATCTAATATAGACTCACAGTTTTTCACACATTCCAATTTGAGCACAAATTCACTTTCAATAAGCAAATGTTAGTCTAGTGCTCAGTTACTACAAGTTGACATACAGCAAGGGTTCTGTTGATAATTATCTAAAAATTACATGTGTTATATTGAGATATTAACTTTATTCAAGATATATCTTAACTCAAACTAAAATATCCCAACACAAGAACATATAGAAATTAACATATTACAATTTTGCTTATTTAACTTTTTAATTAAATAAATTCCAAATATTATATTATTGAATACAGTTTTTTTTTTCCTCATAACTTAGTTTAATCAAAACTTTCTCAACAAAAAAAGAACTACTAATTTCTGAATAAGATATTGAACAGGTGAAGCAAGACATGGGCAGCAAAGAAGGAAAAAATATTATTATTGACTTCCCTAAAAAAATATTAAGCTCCTCAGCTTTACTAAGGACTCAAAGAAAATATTGAGTGCCTATAGTTAATAAACATTTCAACATTAAAAAAAAAAATAAAATCTGTTTCAGTAAGCAATAAGAAAATAAAACAAATAACAACAACAAAAACTAACCAAAGAAAATTTTACAATTTTCCTCAACTGAGAAAAACTAAACACCTGATCCTCAGACAAGTAATCTATCTAGAGGCAACTAGCATGCAGTCTCAGTGGAACAGAATAGAAGAAGTAATAACTCTGAGAGTCTCTAAGAAGTTTAAAGTTCATCTTTTTCATGCAGGTGAAGATGTGATGCTTTAGAATGATCAACTTTGCTGCTCTTAATACATTCTGATTTGAATAACAGAATATCTGAGATCAAAAACTTCATGAAAAGGAAGGCTCTTAAAATGAGGCTCTTAAAAATAAGAGGTTTCATATTGTATCAATAGGACTAGTACTTGCTGAAAGCTGAAAAAAAAAGTGCTACAAAATAGGTGTCATCTACACCCTCCAATAGGGATTTGTTAAATGTATTATTCAGTCATGTGGACTTTGAAGTGTCCCTTTTCCTTTTACTGTAAAGAGCAAATATCCTCATGCCCATCTACTTTTTTCACCACAAGATATTTAATTTTCCCTACAAGTAAGGACATATCTCACTTTACTTAGCAAAACCTTTAAATATGTAAATTGGAGTAATTTAGTCTTCAGTCCATGTGCAAGCTTGTAATTAGTTTCAAAAGATTCATTGAATTTAATGAGATTTATGTGACCTAGATAAAAAGAGATGTGCCCGTCTCCTTTTGCTAAGAGGTATTGCTCATTATGCTGATCCTGATTATGGTGAACTCCATTAATGATGATAAGAATAATGAGAAAAAGTCAAGTTGATAGATTTACTGACAATTAGATCAGGATAGTTTTAGGCCTTCTAGCTACACAATATGCAATGTCACTTAATATGAAACTGGTCTGTAATTGCTGCTGCTATTACATGCTTCTCCTTGCATTTGTTTCCTGGCCAGGAATAAGATGTTTTTGTTCAGAGAGCATAAGCACTTCTTTGTCTTGGGTCTATCATTGCCTGTTTGCAGCTGAGACTTTAAAAACAAATAAGAAAAGTTGCACAGTTTCATGCATGCTGCTATGAGCTCCTTGAAGCAGTTTTAAGCCACTAGTGTTTTTCTCTCTTCTGCTCTTCAGTTAATTTTGTAGAATATTTTTAGGCACTTCCATGTCTTCCATTTGAACTGCTTCTAAGAGCCATAGAAGCCCATAGCGTTTTGTTTGGCTAATGTTTTCTAGATATTTTCAGCTGCTTCATACTTCAAGAAATGTTAACCTTTCAAGCTGAAGTTTTACTAGAGGTTGGCCCAGGCTATTTTTTTTTTTTTTTTTGGTGGTGACTTTTTGCCTTTTGCTTAAACATAAGTTTTGATCAATAGAGTTCAGATGTTTCTTGGAAGGGGGTGAAAGGAGAAAAAGGAGAGCTGATTGCCCAAGATAAAAACCATAATACTTTTTAGGCTTTTGTAACAGTTTCTCTGTGAATGTAAGCAATGATTTACCAAGATGACCTGCATGGCAGAGTTGATTATTTCCTTGAATATGAAACAAAATCTTATGGTTATCTGAAAAAGTTGTCAGCCTTTGCACACTGTGGTTCACATAAATTCAGCACAGAACTCTGACTCTTAACAGTCAAGTGTTTCTAATATAGTATTCATATTGGGCATCTGATGTTTAACTTAACAAAAAATAAGTAATGCTACATTTTCTTCCAGTTCCATCAACTTTTCACAATTGTAGCTATGTCATGCCAAAGATGAATGAGAGAATCGCAGAATGTTATGGGTGGGAATGGAAATCTAGTCAAACTCCCCTGCCAAAACAGTTCCACCTAAACAAGGTTGCACATGAATGCATCCAGGCAGGCTTTGAATGTCTCCAGAGATGGGAGACTCTGCCACCTTTCTGGGCAGCTTATTGCAGTGCTCTGCCACTCTCAAAGAAGTTCTTCCACATGTTTAGATAAAACTTCTTATGTTCAAGTTTAGGCCCTTTTTCTCTTGTCAGGTCGCTTCTGTCACTGGGCACTGCTGAAAAAAGACTGATCCCATCTTCCTGACACCCACTCTTTATTTTTTTTATAGGCATTGATTAGGTCCCCCCTCAGTCTTTTCTTCTTCAGACTAAAAAGACCTGAGTCCCTCAGCCTTTTCTCATAAGAAAGATGCTCCAGGCCCCTTATCATCTTTGTAGACCTCTGCTGTACTCTGTCCAGCAGTTCCCTGTCCTTCTTGAACTGGGGAGCCCAGAACTAGACACAGTACTCCAGATGGAGCCTCACCAGGGCAAAACAGAACAGGAAATTAGAACAAAAAGCCAAATTTCATATTTGCTAACTGAACATATTGTTGTTGTCCAGGGATACATAATTCCTTTTAAGAGTGAACATAGACAAATTAAAAGTCAACCCAGAAGGAAGATAAAGACTGTAGTTAAGAGATAGACAGAATGTAATGATAAAGGACTGAAAGATGAATAAAATTCTGTTTCCAAACATAGGCATTTGCAAAGATACACACCTGGCAATAAACCTCCAATAGCTGTCATAGTTCTTATAGATTGAAAATATGCTCTCCTTGAGTTTTTATTTGTTAATTTATTTCGACTTTTTATTTTTATCTGACTTAATAGACCACTTTTGTTCCATAGTTCAGATAAAAGGAGCATGAAAATCACAGGGAAATCTTCTAATTAGTTTTATCAAAATGAAAGAAGAATTACTTTATTCTTAGTATCCAGAAATCAGCTAACAGGTGGCAAATGTTCTCTTAATAGAAGTTAAATACATATTGGTAGTAACAGATTTAACTCTCTCCTGATTCTCTTGAGACTTTTTAGAAACTTTCAGTCTGTGATTTAATGCAAGTGAAGTTCTGTCACTAAAATTTATGCTAATTTCTAGTGCCCTTTGAAAGAAAAAAGTCCTTATACTAAGTTAAATGATTATTAGATTTAATCTGTATTTTTTAAATAGATTTTAATTACATCTGTTCTGTGTGACTTTTGAGTTAAAAGAGTACATGATACAAAAAAGCATTAATGTAGGAATAATTTGTTATATAATCTGAAAGTAGCTTAAGCCTGTGATATAAAATGGTAAATTTTTTAGAGTAAGCAAAACAGAGCATATATAATAAGAGAACTAAAAGAAGTTAGTTACAATTTAGAATGAAAATATTTCATACTGATCAAGATCAGTTAACTTTTATTATCAGCATTCATTTTTCCCATGCAGGATTGCAATACCTGAAAAATAATTTTGTAACAGCATGGCATGCCCTTTCTCCTGTAAAAACAATTCAGGAGGATTGTTATTTAACTTCCTGTGCCATCTCATAATTTGTTTTTTAATTTTATAGTACTTTTTTTTTTCAGATGGTATAAGTGGAGTTTAGTAAAATTCTAATAAAACTTTAAGTAAAATATTGAGATCAATAAAAACATCTTTATCAAGTCAGAGAATTTCAAATGCCTTATTACCAGAAGAATGCAGAAATTATTTTTCTTTCTCCTAGATTAGCAGATGTGGACAGAATTCACACAGAAGGGAAGAGTGGTTGTTAATTTGTTTCAATGATAGTTTTAACTTTAATTCTATTAAATCAAATTTTGCTCAATGGTAAACATTTTCCATTGAGTTACATCTCATCCATGAAACAAAACTCCCATACGTAAAGTCAGAAAAGAACACTGCCATTATATACAAAGCAAAATTTATACCAAAGTGTTTCAGAGAGAAACAAGCAATGTAAATGAGCTTAAAACAAACAAACAAACAAAACCACACAAAACCAAAACCAAACCAAACAAAAAAAAAAGAAAACCAACACAAGTCTTTGGCAAGGAAATTAAAAGAAGGAAAGTCATATTTAAGTAAATCCCATCAACTGTCACTAGGACAGCCATCTTTATAACCATGTTATGCAAAGTAATCTTAAACAAACCACTAACAAAAAGTGTTTCATGCCTGTAAAGATACTTCTTTATCGATAATATAAAGAGAAATAGAATGTCACAAGTGTTTTGGGTTTTATTGTTTTCTTTTTATTTTGAAATTTATTTTGGTTTGGTTTGATTTTTTAGCTAAGGCTTTTTCAGATGAAAGGAAATTACATTTGTATGATTCATCTTAGAATCAAAACTTTATGTCTTTTCATAAAATCACCTGGTAATCATTTTACACAGCCTCTCTAAGGAGATCTTGGCAAGTGGGTAGCATTTGTCTGAGTCTACAAGGTTCCACCACACAGTCAAAACACTGCAACACCAAATCCTCTCAGTTTCACTTTTTGTTCCAGTCCTACAGCTAAGTTCCACCACTGATTCTCAGGCAACTTTTTACTGCAACAAAAATGATATTATATATAATTTTTTGTTTAGGTATAATATTATATATTCAGTAAAACTAAATTAACAAGACACTCACTGGAAACATATTATTGCTCTTTGTATTTTTTAGAACTGGCTATACACTAAGAGCTAACACACTTGGAGGACACATTTGCCATTAAACAGGAGGAGGGGAAAGAGAAGAATGTTCTTAGGGGGAGATTATTATAGATAAGAGTCTCTAAGCTATAACAGTTGTCACGATTTTACTACATTTATCAATAATTAGTTCTGTATTATTATCACTACATCGGCATACAAAAATACTTCCTTGAAAGAGAAGTGTAAGGGTTCACAAGTAATTTCCTGTACACAAGCCCTGGAAACACAATTATTGATTAGGAGAGCAGTACAGCTGGGCCATTCAACATCTAACTGGATTTGAGAGAATCATTGTCAGGCATTGCATCTCAGTTCAAGTAAGATGATTTTTAAAGCATCTCTGATAATATCACTTGAGTTGTTTAATGAGACTTTAAGAGCCCTGGTTATGTTTTCAAGTACAAAGCGCTTGCCTTCCATTCCCAAAGCTGAGGCTTTGGAGGAAGGATCAGTAACATCTGAACCCTTTTGGTAGGTAACACAGACATATAATTTAGGAACTATTTATTTGGAGGAAAGGCAAAAAACAAGAGCAAAGCTCCAAGGTGAAGTAATGCTAGCCATGACACTATTGACTTCTGTTGCTGCTTTGGTCAAAGATCAAGAGAATAGTTAGTAGCATAGTTAGTAGCATTCAGGCCACTGACCATCATCTCAAAGTACAGTGTTAGCTCTGCTCTGCTTTAAAGCATCTGGCACAAGCAATTAAGATCAAGAGGTCTGAGAATGGTAAGGGCAGTAGAGATAACATCATTGTTATGACACTGAAGCAAAAGAGGAAAGAAGAAACTGCATATGCTTATTAATTTCAGGATTAAAAGGATTAAAGATGCCAAACTGACTCCACTTACAGGCTATAAAAATTATCCCAGAAACAGAACAGAAAGTCACAATTCATCCATACACATACAAAGTCTCATTATCTTTTATCATATTACAATTTTACTTATTTCTTGATAATTTTATAAATTGAAATATAATTACAGGAAAAGTGTTTCTTAGATAAGCACTTCTTGTGATACTTTCCTATTTAATGAACATAACCTGATTCGGTAAATTCCAAATGGACAGTCATACTACCTAATCTACATTTTTCTCAAAGAGAAACATTGTGTTTTGCATTGTGGATATGTGAATATACAACTCAGATCATCCTCTATTAACTAGTTACCAAGACTGGATGAAGCAGCTGCCTCTGAGGTATTCTACTAACCAAAGCTCAGCTATTGCTATCACCTTATGTACAGCCACATATTTGGATACTGACATTGAACCAGTTTTTAATGTAACTTACAATGTCTTACATTAATGACAATGAATGAAATTATTTTCATAGCTGTGTTATAGAACAATATATCATATGATTAAGTTATGCAGATGTATAATTTTATCATAAATTTCTAATTAATATGTCACTCCTTCTGATTATTAGTAAAAGACTTAAATTCAATTTTCAAAAAAAGTAAAAGCCTTCCCTGAAGTCCTGTACTAGACTCAAAAAGATTTGCTATTACTCTAGTTTGTCTTTATACATCATATCCTTTATGAAAGTATGTTTCTGCCAATAAAAACCTTCTTTATCATGTCATTAAAGTCCAAATGCCACTCCTTTTCACTGTCAAGTTTGTTAATGACTTTATAATTTGCAAATACTAACAGTGAATAAATTGAGATTATGAGCATTTTTTTCTGAATATGTGGACATGCATGAACTACAGTGACTTTTTTGTTTTTAATAATCAGGATCTTCTAGATTGTTATCATTATGCATAGTAAACAATGTAATAGACTATCAGTTTCACTAGCATGCATGGTGAAATCTGACCTCTTTAAACAGATGCAATGGAAACCTAAATAAACTTTAGGAAGATCAACTAGAAAAGCCTACTACATACAGAAATATATAGAACATTGTATTTTGAAGACATAGCTGTGCAGACTAGTTTTCTCAAAATGGAAAGTGTTTTGGGCATGGGCAATTTTATATAGAGACAGTATCTCCAGATAACTTGCTTATTTACGTGTAGTTATATATGGGCACAAATAAAACTTAATAAATTTTTATGTACATGGGCTTACAGCAGAAATGTTACACTCTCCCTACAAGTCTCGAAGTTTAGACTTGCATACCTCATTATATGTCACTGCATGCTACAGTGCCTTCTCAAATATTAAGTTTTGCTGGAATGTACTTCTCTTTCCTTTGTGGTGTCATTTTTTCACCTGCACATTCAACTGGAGTGGAGTTATACACTATTCCCTTTTGCATGCTTTGGAAGAAGTGTTTTGGAAGCTAACACACCTGTTAGAGGGGTCCAAACTGCACACATGGATAAACATAAACATAATCTTGTTATTATCCAGCTGCTTTAAATCACATTAAATCCATTCTCATTTAAGGCAGGAGGGGGAGGGTGGAAAAAGTCTAGAACATCTCTTTCTACGAAAAAGTGAGAGCCCCCCCAGCCAGACCTCTAACACTAATCAGAAAGATTTCCCTTAGTCTCTCACTTTTCTATTCAACTACCTCACTGTTCAGCCCTTATAAAGCATAGTTACTGTTTCAGACTTTGTACATATTTTCAAAGCTTGCCTAGCTGTGACTGTTTCCTTCAGAAAACACCAGCTGGAGAAACATCCTTTGTCAATGAATGGGTTGTGGTGCCTCTATTGTAATGCTTTTTTGTGTCATCTTCAAATTCTCCTAGGAATCCAGAAAGACTTAATTTTTTCTCCGACGCTGCCTTCTGTTCCCTTCTTGAACTGACCACTTTTCATATGTAAAATAATATTTGTTCTGCTTTCCTGAATATCCAAATCTCTCTTTTCTAGGCCGTCTGCCATGTCTACTTCACTAGCTAGTAAACAGCTCCTTGTTCCAAAGAGATAAAAGCTACTTCAATCTATTAATAACACACTGGAGTATGCCACCACAAATGTCTTCTGTACTGGATGGGTTATTTAGTGTTTAACAATTCACTAGGGAACATAAAATGAACTAGTTTTGATTAAGCACTTAATCTGTTTGAGTATGAGTGAATTTGAGCTGACCAATGCTATGCTATATTCTACTCACAATGCAAAATATCCTTCAGTTTTAGCTATCCCACAAATACAGTTGACTGAGTGTTCTCTTATGATTTTAAACACATGCTTCTGATTTGAGTCAGTGGTGTCTTATCCATGTTTTCCAAGAGAAAATATTCTACACAAATGCGACTAATGATAAAATACTATTGTGGATTCCAAAAATAAAAATCCTCCTAATGCAGGCTTTGTGGGGACAAAATTCTAGAAATTTCAGCTGTCCACAGAGATCCAGCATGGATAAACCTGCTTTTATCCACAGTTTATCTATGGATAGTTTTATTCTCTATCAACAGTTTAAGTGCTGTTTGGTGTATTTCTGTAGGAGTTACTCAGAAGTTTCTCTTAAATTAAAGTACTTTTTCACACATATCTCAACAATCAGTTACTCTGTAAGAAAGAGCAAATCAATATTTGTTGTGAAGCCCAACACACATTGATAAAGTCTAATGGTAAAGAGCAGGAGTAGGAAAATTACCAGCTGGCAAATTCACATTTGTCCAGAGTACAGCTGTGTCCCAGGAACAAGGCCAGAAGAAGATATGTTCCTTTCCATAACCACCGTAGGTTTATAAATACACTTGTAACAGCTCAATGCTAAGCAGTAGTAGTTTTACTGCATGCTATAATTCTTTGGGGTGTTTCTCTGAAAATACTCCTCAAAGAGTTTTCTTTGTTAAAGTGAAATTTAGAAATTCAGAGCAGTTCCTACTAAATAACCAGATACTACTACTACATCTACTACTACAACTACTAGTAATAATCTGAATTAAGTATGGAGACAAATTTATTTGTAAAAGATTTAGATAAACCTTTATATAGCACTCATAACACTGAAATCTCTTACAAAACTGGTAGCATTATTTCTTAGAATAAAACTTATTAGAGGGAATTATGCCACATAGGAAACTAAACCAGTGGACTGTAGGCTATTTTAAGTTATGATATTGTAGCATTATAATATCAGCAGTGATTTGGATAGTATTTTCCTTACAATAAGGACTTCCCCTTTTTTTTGTACAAGTTCAGCTGAAGCTGTCTGTGTGTCTGGCACCACATTCAAACTCTAGCCTAAGCAGCACAGTGATATCATGCTATTCCAGTTCAGTATAGTTCCCACTAAATTTGGGAAATTAAAAATGAAATCAGTAAAATTCTACTTTATCATATTCTGATCATTCTACCTCTTTTAAACTGTAAAGCTGTATCTCAGACACTAATGTAGTGTAAGTATATTATTTACTGCTTTTTCTTGATCACAATAAGGAATTGACAGGTTTATATTTCCTGGAGTATATAACTTTCAACTAAGTTGATTCTCAACCAATGTCATTACAATAATGAAAGAGGCAGAAACAGCTCCCTCCAGTAGTAGTTACACAGATACATCCACATAGATTAAAGACAAGAGGAATAATCCAATAGCATTGTTAAGTTTTTATTATTCTATTGTGTCTGCAAAGAGTTTTGCTGTCAAAAATTATATAGGCTTCTCTTTAACACTAATAGTGGGAATACAAGACTTGAATTGACATGATTTAGGACACTGTATAACAGTTCAAAGTAATGCAGATTCCCCCAAAGCAGGATGAATCTTCAGGTTGTCAAGTCTTCAGCTTCCTGACTGCTTAAATTATGAAAGCAAGAACAGTGATCTGGTCTAAAACATTACAGTGTTTCCTGTTTTCCCTCAGTAGAGATGTTAAGCATGAAAAAAAAAAAAAAAAAAAAAAAAAAAAAACAAATAAAACTGTTGATTTTTATANAAAAAATAAAAAAATAAAAAAAAAAAAAAAAAAAAAAAAAAAGTCACTATAACTGTATTGACTTCTGTTATGAATAAATCATATCTTTCTTTCAGTCATTACTTGGCCTTCTGCTGCCACATCTCTGATTTTATTTTCTTATTTTCCATGTGAGGGGTCCTGCAGTTACTTAACATACTGTTTTTTTATTCCCAACTTTAATATATTTTCTTTTTTTAAAAGCACTCAGCATCACAATTAAAATTAAGCAGAATTTAGGTGAAATCTTATAGTGCTTAATCTTATGAAGTCACACGTAATTATATTAACTAGAAGACTAAATAATTTTGGATACTTTAGG
>VZRU01005653.1:47928-58680 GCA_013398155.1 Pedionomus torquatus | reverse complement strand
CTTCAAAACCAACTGCATGATCAATATTTTCAAAACATATGAGCTCTTTCATTTAAATATCAACATATAACATGTGCTGATAAAATCCCTCTGAAAGTAGCAATATTATTTTTCTAAATAAATATAGCTTCTCTCTAAATAAATATAGTTTCTTAGTAAGCTTAGTAAGTGGATACAAATCTCATATTAACTACATAAAATATCTAGGAAAGCCAAGTGATAATAGAGATACTCAGATAGTTTCAAAACCCATTTTCATTTCTAGCCATTGATTTCAGTTTAAATTTATCTGAAAAATTCCTAGTTGTGAGTTTGCTTTTTATATTATTTTTTTATAATTTTTAATATTTATGTGTGAACATTGCAAATAATTTTACCATTCCCAGGAAGTTCAAAATGGAAATTACTTTATTATATCTTCAATAATTTTTCAAAAGGAAGGAAATCATACTTCCTTTTGAGGAATTTCACAGTTTTCAGACACCAGACAAATTTGGGGCTGGCACACAGCTTATAGACTTCCTATGTTGCATGATACTTCATATAGATGGGAGGCCTCATTTTATTTTTTTTAGTATAGAAAAAGTTTGTGTTTCAAAACAAAATAAAGTCCTGGAGTTTCTAAAAATTTGCATTGACTATAAGAAATCAAACATTTGAATAAAGAAGAGTTATAATTCTTCATGTGAAACTACCCAAAGCTGAAGCACTACCATAAGAATAAATAACAAAAATTACTGAAAATGAGAAAAAAAACTAAGGGTAGGAATGGTAAAAAGAAAGTGAAAGCAAACTTCTATAGTTTTTGAAATTAACTGAGATTATTTCATATATCAATTAATTAGATCTACAGTAATATTCTCTGGAAAAGAATCAAAAATATCTGTTAATACAGCATTTATGAAAATCTTGAATCCAGCTAATTTTCTGCATTAAAATGTGAGTAAAGCTGAGACAATGAAGTCACCAGATAAAAATTTGGTCCAGTACATGGCAGAGAAGTCCGAGAAAAGCATATGTTTGTCAAATAAAGTAGTATCTGTCACCAAGGCAGTCATCTGTCACCAATCTAGTGTCTTCAGGAAATGTAAAGAATACACTTAAATGATGATAAAAAATCAATGCACTTGGTTACCTCCCTTCCTCATACCTCTTGTTTTTCAATAACATGCAAATTAAGGTGATACCTTAAAATGTTTTCTACACTTATTATTAGTCTTTGTACTAACCTTAAAAAATTATGGTCTGGAAAGAGACAAGAGTTCATTTCTATTCTTTGTAATTACTTTTGTTTTACAAGATATCCAAGAAAATGATTTCTGTATATATATTCAGTATGAGAGTCAAATTTTTGTTTGTTTTGGATGAGTGTCACACCCAGAGGTTCTACTTTATTCTAGAAAAACTGTGTTTAGCTCAGAATATCTGAAAGTAATTTTTTTTCTACATCAGGCTATGATACAGCCAAAATATATATATATATATACTGGCATCAGATACGCATTAAACTCCTTTTCCCTTTTTTTCCCTTCACTTCGAAAGGTGGGGGTAAATGAAAGAGAATACCCAAGTTTTCTGCTCTCAGAAACACGACAACAATCCTGCAATCCTCTTCATGCAAGCAAAGGCACTGAGATGGGTTTTTCAGAACAAGTTTGAACTTGGTATGCTGCCAGATCAAAATGATAAAATCTAACAAGACATGCATGAGTAATGGGAAATTCCAAACTTCCATCCAGTGCTGAAAAGGATGAAAAATCTTTGATTCTTTAAGCCATATTTTCCTCTAGAGAATTAGTACAGTCACAGATATCAATCCAAAAACATCAGAAGGGTTTAAATAGGTTTTATAATTTACATTATGTTTTATTTTCCTCTATCTGCACACAGGTTAAATCTACTCTTGATTCTATGGACTACAAATTTAAATATATTAAATCAATAGAAGATTAAGAGCCAAATATTGAAGTTGCTTTTGGAAGGAAAATGTGCTTGTATTCAGTTGGGGATGTATTATAAAAGCCTATTTATTTTCTTCATAGAAAAAAAATCTAATATTTGGATTACTATTAAATAGGATTTGTAAGCTTCATAAATATGTAGCAATTCATTGTTAAAAATTGGAATTTTTATTATAACTAATTGTCCCCTAAGATTTACACTAAGGTTACTCTATTCAATCATACATAATTTAATGGCATCAGTTATTCACTGGGGATTTGTTTTCAGCTGACATTATGAGATATGTCTCAAGTATTTAATTCTGCAGAAATGCCATTTAAAGTTCTATTTGGAACTAAGAACTGCTCATACGTTAATAACTATTCCAAAAAGCAATAATTCTATTAACTATTTCTAGTTCTGGGAAGACTAAAACCAGTAGTTTATCAATTTATCATTCATTTACAATTTATATTTTTGCCTGGTAAATTTAATTTTTGTCTCTATAAAGCATAAAAGGCATTCAGCATTTAGAAAATGAATGAAGCATAAAATTATTCCTCCTTTTCCTATAGATCTCACATAGGAATGTTCCATTAAATAAAAACTCTGAGGAAAATACAGGATTTTTATTTCATTTTGTTTTGTTCTGTTCTGTTTTAATTAGAAAACTTGACCTGAAGTCAAATAATGCCATACTGCCAATCCTAAAAGTCATTCCATTTTGGACCCAAATTTTCCTTCAGAGAAATGGTACTCCAGAAGCCCAGATGTCTACCTTATGAAGGAATGATTTGCACTACAAAATGGAAGGTAGAACAGTTTACAAATCATACATTTACAATAATAAATGAAATGTACCTGTGATATGCTCAGTGCAGAGGCCATTCAGCAACAAAAATCTTCTCTGATGGTAATAAAGAAAACTTCTTCACAGGTTATAGTTTTATGTGACATTGAATAAACATTGTATTAAATGAAAATGCTAGAATATAGTCATTACATGTGATAATTCTTGTATGACAAGGATTAATTGAAATCCTGTTTGACTGCACTATACTGCTTTACACATCAAGTTGAATTTATTAGATCAACAAATTGAATTAAATAAGAAATGGGAATATATCTCTTGCTACAATTGACCTTTTTTCACTCCAACTGTGGATGAAAAATACATCTATAGTACATTTATAACTCCCAATCTTTGTGAAAAAAGAATATAGAATTTTTAGTTTCTAGTCAAAATTTCAGTTAATAATAAAATTTAAAAAGTCTTCTGGGAGCAGTATTTCCTATATTCACATTGGGTTGTTTCCTGGCAGATTTTCTTATTAGATTACTTTTCTATGATGTTCACTTAGAATGAAAAATGCAGCACACTACAGGATTTACACTTTAGCTAAAAAACAAGGCTCTAATGTAGCTAAGGACATTAAGAGGTATTAAAACAGTTTAGAATGATAAAAATTATCTTTAAGCCATGAACTTAAAATATTTGTCCACTGTAAAGAGGAATTTGATTCAAGTTGATTTCTAATAATTCATATAAAAAATGCCAATACATTTTTTCCAGTGAAACAAAAATCAGGTTTAAGAAAGGTAAATAAATAAAATTTTCAAACAAATTTAAGAATGATCTAAGGAGAAGTCATATATAGCTCACTGTGATTGTTTTGTCTTAAAAGGCTATAAATAAACTGCCATGACTAGAGAAAAAAAAAAAATCGTAAGGAAAAGAAGATGAAAACTAACCCTATAAATCAGTTATTTATTATCAATTCAGAAACTGGCATGCAACCTAAATGGTAGTTATAATTTATTTCAAGTGATGATTCTAAAGAGTTGCTCCCCTCCACCTTCTATTGTTTTTTGTTTGTTTGTTTGTTTGTTTTCCCCTGGTCAGATTCAGTATCTATTTTCATGGGTAACAGAATTGAAGCAGAGCTGACAAACTCCATCTGAGTTGCTAGGACAATTGTGAATTTTATTTGTACCTGTCATTTGGGTGAGGGTTGTTTTTCAATGCATCAACCTTTGAAATCAGCCTGCTAAAATCACGGTGACTTCAATTACGTGGCTCAACTTTCTGTTCAACTCTTTGAGAACTGAATATATCAGTGAGAACATGTTAACACTGTTGCCTTCAGGGGAGAGAAAAGAGTGAGGAAAAGCTAGTACCTGCTTGGAAAGTGGGGGAAGAGAGGGGGACAGAGAGGGGAGGAACAAAAAAAAAGTAGCCCAGTACTTAATACTGCTTCAGAAGGAAACCTGATGCTGTCACAGGGAGATGGTACACAACTATATCCAGAAAACTAGAAACTGTCTTCACTCTTTTTACATTATTTGTGACATTCTCCTTCAGAGTAATCCCATAATATTTACAGGATAAACAAATAAAAGCAATTAAGAGAAAAAATCCAGACATATTTATGTATGGACTCTGAAGCAGATCTATCCAGAAAGATTTCTTCCCATCTTTGTGTTTAGTTTACCTTCCATTACATTTCCTCCAGATGGATGTATTTCAAAATGCCAGAGGCAGAATGCTTCTTTTCTGCACTTAAACTTGCACCAGATACTTATCCTTTCTGTGTTGTTCTGGTGCAACACATATTGCAAAAGTGAACCATTATTAATAACTATCTTACTTAATTCACAGTATCCTTTACTATGACATTTGAGTGCGTAAGTCTTTGAGATGAAGCAAAGAAAAGGCTTAGTGGTTGTCTCCCAAGAACTATGCAACTGGGCAGTTATTTTCTTCCATTTCATCTAGGAACTTAAAAGGTGTACAGGAGAAAAGAAACACAGTTTAACTCTGTTCCCTAAATAGCTAAGTAACAGGAATTATGTAACTACATATGCATGTACATTGCGTATGACTATTTTTGTCTACAACTTTATTCTGTTGTCCAACCTTTCATTCTGCTTCCTAATTNATAAATGGCTATGTTGTCACTCTATGGATGTACAGTCTGTTGCCGTGGTGTTATCTACGGGTGTCACGTCGCTGAAATGACAAAAAAAAAAAAAAAAAAAAAACCACAACCAAACTTCCTTGAAACCTTGTGATGATAAGGGAAAGGGATTTTATTAGTGTCCTGCCTGCAGGGAAGGTTGCCAGATGGACTTTCATCTTACAAGAGATCAAAGAATCCATACAATCAACTGAAAGTAATCACAAACCACTGTGTGTGTTTACAGTGAAGCTCAAAACATCTTGTGCCAGTGCATAAATATATTCAATCTTAGATTGTAAGATGTAAATACATAGTGGCTTTTTTAGTGCTGGCCCTTTCTATTTCTTTTTCCTCCTCAGACAGAAATAAAATGAGTTCATTCATACAGCATATTTCACAAGCAGTGAACTAGAAGTTCTGTTCCACCAACTGTTCCTTATTCCAGCTCCATTCACTGGGCTCAAATGTATATTTATAGTCGTGACTAAACACCAGTATGACATAACTGCATGTACATATTCTGTCTTTGAAGAGTTAAAGAATTCAGTCAGTGGCTCCCAAGCACTTGTCTTCACAGAAAATCTTATTCATAGGAGTGTACCTATTTTTTTATGATCACACCAGATCTTTCTCTCAGGTTTTTGCTTTGTTATTCATTATCTTAGTCAGAATTTTTTCTTTAATGAGAGAAATAAAGTTTAAAAAATAAAAAGAAAATAGAATTTTTCTCCACTATAACAGAGAACAGCATATGTGCATGCACATGCACACACACATGTATATAAATTCAGTGTGGGTGGTAGATGAAGGAATGTATTTATGATGTCTTAAATATTAATGGGAAAAAGCAAGGTTGGACAAAGATAAATCAAGATTGAGAACTTTTAAAAAAGCTTTCTGGGACTAGCTATAAATAAATTTTGTACTTGTCATTTCACAAAGTTCTAAGAACCTTGGCCTTTAGCAGAAGAACTTGTGGTAAGCCCACCAGAAAAAAAACAAAAAAAAAAAACCAAAAAAAAACCAAAAAAAACCCATCATGAAAACAAACAAAACAAAACAAAAAAAAAAAGCAACCACGAAAAAACATGAAAAGCAGAGGAACATATGCAAGGTGGATAACTAACCCTTTATTTCCCAGTATTTTTTAATAGTAGTCAATATTTAGTGCACTCTGCTGAAAACTCAGTCTACAGCAGGTCAAAGTTATTTTAGGGAGCTGTACCACTTTAAGATTAAAGTAAAAATACTATGTTTTATCCTCACAAAAGTCTGTAAAATGTACAGTCTGGAAGCTGGCAATCACCAAAGTCTTACAGTAACATTAAGTTTACTTTCTTCCTTTACTTTTTTTTTTCAGGTGTGGGAAGGTACTCAGTTACTATGGAACATTAATCATTTCCTTTATATAAATGAACATCTAACCAAATAAAACTACAGATGAAGCAGAGAACCAGCTACCCTGACTGTATTATCAAAGGAATACATGATAAACAATAAAAAACTGTTTCTCAGGATAGTTACCTTATAGGACTGAATGTCATGTTAACCAGACATTTTAATATAATCCCTAGTAATTCTTTTTTAGTTCAATTCAATGAGGTACTTTTATACAACTCATACTGTTGCTTAATGTAATTGTTAGTAAAAAGTTTTTTAAACTTACATAATAAGATTACCCTAAAAATCGGGAAGAAGCCAGTGTAATTTCCACAATATGATCATTACCTTTAACTGCTTGTATTTATTCAAAATGATGGGCCGATACTATTATAATGCAGCAAAATTTAGTCATTTTATTTTAATTTACAAATATGAAAAGAGGTTCACAACTGGATTGCAGGAGAAAAACATAGTATTTTCCTCTATTACATGTAGAAAGTATCAATATACTACTTTTGTTATTATTTACAGTTATTAATGTATGTGCTATGTTGAAACATGCAAACACAGATACTTACAAACAATCAAATTTTGCAGTTGGTTAGATTCCATGTAAAATTTTAATAGGACTTAATTAGCTAAGTGACATATATCAATAACTTGCACAACAAAATTAAGCATATAAATAAAAACTCTACTGAGGAACTTGGAAGAAAGACGTATTTAAAAGTACTGAGAAAGGGTGTTTAAACAATACACTACACAATTAGAACACTTCTGTTGGGTACAATAATAATGTAATTTTAGAATGACTTCTGAGTAAAACTGTCTTTTAATAAACATGATTCTGCAAATCAGTAGTTTTAACAAGTACAGCGTGCCTATGATTATTGATATTGATTCTACTTTTTGTAACACATTTCATTTCTTCTTAAGGTATGAAAACATTTAATATTAAATTTAAATGTTCTTTGCTCCTCCTCAAATATGTTGTTAGCTACTAAGTTACATAACAATTTTTATAAAAATATTTTATATGTGTGATTGATGACCAAAGGGACAGAGGCAGGATGAGTAATGTGAACAAATGAAAAAAACCCAAAAAAATTAACAGCAGTAAATTATAACACCCCAACTCTGTTTGCAATAAAGTCTGTATACCTGAATTCTAAACATGGTATAAAAAATTGCACAGACCCAGAAGCAAGTACTGTAAATTAATCTATCAGGGAGAATTTGTAGTGAATAACCAGACAGTACCTATGTATTTGAAATGCAGAACAGAGGAGGCGAGCATGGTAAAAGGAGGGCAAAGCAGGCTGTAGGAATCTTTAAATTTGACATGAATTATATGTGAGACTATAAAAATTTTGAAAGGAAAGAATATTTAAGGAAATGGAGGCAAAAGTAAAACTAGATCATATTTAACAAAGGTTGTCTAATGCAGATCATATCAAAGTAACCTATGGTTTTCTATGACAGGCAATTTTTAGACTGAAAAGTGGAAGCTGATTTTATCTATTGTTGCATAGAAAATTGCAAGTCATTCATAAGCAGTTGAGAATAGGAGCTGCATACTGCCTAAGAACAAGGAAATAGTAATGGGAGATACTGAAATGGGGAGAATCAAATCACATGGAAATTAAGAATCTGGGAATCAACACATTCCTTAATTTCATTAAGACCATGAAACAACAAAACAAAACAAAAAAAAACCACCACAAAAGAGTAAGAGTTGTATTTATGAATTCATCACCCTGTAAAAGTAGGAGGTGTCAACAGAGAGCCAAATCAAGATATCGTAAGAAAAAACTAGATGATAACAGAATAACAAAAATAGAATGAAATTTGGCAGCAGAAAGTACAAGGTCATGTATTGACAGGCAAGTCAGAAGCTCATTAGATAAACATGACTGAAGAATATTAGTCAGTCAAAAGACACCATAAAATTGCCTACTAGTACGAACGACTATGAAAAAACAACTGGATTCTAAAAATTTATCATATTAAATTGCTGTCTTAACATGAAGGATTACAAATGCATGCCCCAGTCTCAAAGATATGGATATAAACAATTTACTATAGACCAGTACTACTGGGTAGCATCTCATTCACAACCTTCAATCACCTGGACAGACAAGAAAGAAAGAGAAAGAAGAAAATAAATAATGATTTTGTATACTCTGGATTTGGAGACTTAAAGAAAGAAAAAGATTCCTTTTTCAGGGATTATTTTCATATTTTACATTACACATTCACAAAGAAGAGTACAGTAGTGGGACAGAAAACAAAATGCAGCGTTACTGGTTTCTTGTTCTCAGATTAATGGTAGAATTCTATTGAATAATAAAATATACTGGCAAAGTGAAGCCTCAACATATAAAACAGAAAATCTAAAATTTTATAAATTGATCATCTAATCATTATTTATATTTTGCAAGTCCACTACAATTTTGGTTAATTGATGGATATTAGATGGACATATGGATAATCACCCAGAAGAACTACTGGTTTTAGATTGTTAATACTATCGTATTTCTGTGAATCTAACATAAATAAAGCTAATCAGGCCACTTATCCCTTTCCATTTATCCCTGGAGTAAAATATTGTAAAATTATTATGAGAGCTATCAAAGAGAAAGAAAAGAATAAGAAAGGAAAAAATATTACACTTCTCCATGTTGAATAGAAATTAAATACCATGTAAAAAAAGTGTTCCAAAATAATCTTTATAAATACCACATATTTTAAATTGCCTAAAGAATTTATAAGGTCTTTGTGTTACAATTTAGATTTCAGCTTACCTGTAGAATAAATCTTGCAGTCTAATAACTCTTTTTTAAATAAGAAAGACTAGAATTTGAGAGAACTTTGCCATCATAGTTATGAAACCAACCCACAGAGCTATGACTTTGTTAGATAAATGATCACACCTCATATCAGCATGTGAATTTTTTAGTAGAATAAAAATTTTGAATGAGCTTCTACTGTTTTGTTTACTCAGGCCCTAAATCAAAAGGATCATTTTAGGGTGAAGATGATAAAATCTTAATCTCTTGGCAAACACTGAAACCTCAAAGGTAGAATAGGTAGCATAAATATGGGATCCTTTTTTCAGAAAAGTCGGCATTGTCTGACAGAATTCATTCTTTTTCTCTTGGCCCTAGCTTCTCCTTTTCAGTGAGAGCAGTCTTTGCATGTTTATGGAGAGCAAATCCCTTGCTGGACACTTCAATGTAACAGATACCCCTCACATTTCCATGCATAGTTGTGTGTATCACTGCATATGTTGTGTGCCTTATCTTGTTGGCCTGCTTAAAGAAATGTGATTCACCTTTGAAGAAAACAAATGGAATGATCTCCTAAGACAGCACAGTGCCTGGAAAAACACTACATTCAATTATTGCTTAAGTTATCTGGTATTAAAATAAATCTCATCTTGTCATTCTAGTGAATGCTTCTGCCCTAATCAGTAATATATTTTCTATCAATTCTCTCTTTGAAGCAATGCCTAACTTTAATATCAAACTGGTTTTTTTTTTCTTGCTACTAGATCAATAACTAAGACTAACAGCAAGGCACAAGTGGGATAGTGAGGGAAACAGGGGAGTTTTAACCAAATACAGTACTATTGCAGACATAAATATCAAGATGAGATTTTGAAATAAGTAGACCCTTAAAGTTGTACCACACCACCAAAATGTAATTGTACAGTTTCACTTGCTGTTGTGGTAGATACAGTAGAACTGTAATCTACATAAGTAAGCTCACAAGAAACTCTCTGATGAGACAAAGACATTGCAAGTGGTCAGAGGAAGGGAAAAAGTTATGCTACATGTACCATATGCACTTGCATAATCAGGAATGCCCAACCAGTTTCTCTAAAACATAAAGGAAGACCTGAGATGACATTCTATAAAAAGGATTTACCATGTTTCTTTGAAAGCTTATGGTTGATGTGGAAAATGTTAAGGCAAGGCACAGTCCAAAGTTCATAACTCTATGGTACCTGTTTCTGTTATAATTATGTCAGAAGATAATTAAAACAGAAGGAATAGAACACAGACATTCTTCCCAAAAGCAGAAACACTGTAAGTGTTGTGAAGCACATACCCACCAATATGCATAAAAAAACCTGCAACTTTTGGCTGTTGGCAAAGCTTTGGCAGCTTCTGTAGCTTGCCACCTAAAGAAGGTAATGCAATGACAGGTTACTTTATAACCTGCTTTGCTCAGAAAATCCTGTAGAGACCAATCAGGAAAGGTCTTCATCTGGACTCCTGCAGGACCCTGTAAAAGGAATCCACCAATCTAATAAAGAAAACATCAATTGTCACTAGAAATCTTAATAAAAATCAGACCTTTTCTAACTGTAATGACTGTTTGTCTCCTCTTTTGACATAAACTAGTGTTAAAAAAAAAAAAAAAAAAAAAAAAAAAAAAAAAGAGATGGGGGGGGGGGGACTTT
>VZRU01005653.1:20027-34746 GCA_013398155.1 Pedionomus torquatus | reverse complement strand
TTCGTGTGGCGTTTTTTGTTTCTTTTTTTTTTTTTTTTTTTTTTTTTTTCTTCAGTGTGGCATTTTTTTCTTACACTTTCAGCTGTGAAAGCATTACAAATTCTACAGATTTTGAATGAGCACAGTAGTAGAGAACTGTAGTAGAGAATCTAAACTTAAAAGTAGAAAGAGAGGTCTACCTTTACTTATGAAGGGAGTGTAGGACTGAATGATCAGCTGCCCCTCAGAAAAAAATATGGCATGAATGTTCCTGGTGAGGTTTATTACTATTAATAATGACATTATAGAATGACATTATGAACCCCTAAATCATGAACATATGATTGCATTAAAATTTCCAAAAAAATTTTAGCCCCCAACCACCCCCATAAAGCATGTTTTGCTTTCAGCAAAAATGAAGCCATCTTTAAAGTGCCCTAATGTTTGTACTTAGGTTATATCAGAAAACAGCTTCATTTGGAAACAAGATTCATCAGAATATTACATTTATTATATTTACACTATACTCTAAAATTGATTTTGCAAAAAAGGGTAAATTTCTGTGTATGTTAGCTATAGAAAAGTTATAGTCCTCAAGTATAATGAATAATTTGTTTACTTGCAAGCTGCTGAAGTTAGTGAGACCAATAGCTGCATTAAAGGACCACATCAGTCCATCATTGTTTGCTTCTGGAGGGCTTCTATTGTACATACTGTCACTATATCTTTGCAGAATTTATTATGACAATACTACAAAAGGGCATTCCTAGTTACAGTGGAGTGCACAAAAAGTAGACATAGCAATTTCACATTTGGTGCAAGTGTCCCAAACTTGTCTTCCTACTTGATGTAGACTGTTTAGGAGTTCAGATATATCAACAGGTTTTTCCATCCAAAAAGATTCTAGTGTCTCTGAGTCAGACATTAAACAGTATATTGCCAAGTTGCTTTCTTGCGTGTCACAGAGAATATGGGATTTCATGCAGGTTGTCATGCATCTACCTGAAAGGAAGTTGTAGCAAGGTGAACATCAGTAAATTCCAGTTCCAAAGTAATAAGTGATAGGACGAGAAGAAGTACCCTGAAATTGCACCAGGGGAGACTTAAGCTGATAATAGGGAAAATTTCTTCACCAACAGTGTTATCAAGCATTGGAACAGACTGCCAACAGAAGTGTTTGAGTTACCATCTCTGGAGATGTTTAAAAGACATGCAGATGTGATGCTTAGGGACATGTTTTAGTGGCCGACTTGGCAGTGTTAGTTTAATGGTTGGACTAGATGACCTTAATAGTCTTTTCCAACCTAAATGATTCTATGATTCTGTGTAGAAGTCTTCAGTGTCAGGAACAGCTATGAGAACATGATGAAATGTGAATTAAGATCCAGAATATTCTGAAATTTAGTTGTTTATTTAAATCAACTTCTTCAGCACTTGAAGAATGTTCTGATTAAACTGGAGAAGCAAGAGTAAGCTGTGTTTTTGTTTTGTGCTACTTCAACCAGATTAAGTTTTACAAATATATATTCAAGGCTCAGCCAAAACTTCGAAAATTAAATTGCTAAACAACAAAAAAGTATTTTGAAATGTCTTTAATGCAGTATTTTGTTACATTCAAACAAATCAGCATGACTAAGATTAAAAAGGCCTATTTCTAAATGACCATACTGGGCAGAAAGATTCAGAGAAAGTTAAAATAATCTATTGCACATCCAGTCTTCCTCTCCTCCGTATAAAATGTCATTTGTATGAAAAAGGCATAGAAACCTGTATTAAAGATTATATGGCTCATAACCTTGCTTCTAGCTCTGCTAAATCTTCCCTTAAATTCAAAACTCTGTCTCCAGAGTTTAGTACAACTAGAGTAACATATCCATAAACTGAATTTCTTTGTCATATAGTTCCTTGAGTTAATATTGACCTTCTGACTAAATTAATATGAGCATAAAAATGTTCCTTGTGCTGCATTCCTCCTCTAAAGATTATCCCATGAGATGGTCCTTGACTCTGCAGCTAGCCAAAATTTTATGCTTAAAAATAGGACAAATATCACATAAAATCTTGGCAAGAACTTTTAATGAAGACATATTCTTCAGGATTAACTCTGAAAACCCCAGGGTTTGAATTAAGAATAATTATTATTGTGGTAATGTAATGCAAATTCAGTAAAAAGACCAGTGCCATTCTGGATAAATATTTGTCTTATAAAATAGCTTACTGTCACCAAAAAGGACATCTGACAGAAGAAAGTCATAGGACTTTTTTCCCCTTAATTACAAGCAAATATATAGGTGGATATAATGTACTTATATAATTACAGAAAAGCCAGTCTTACAACAAAATATGCTGAAAACTGTACATCTATTTGTGTGTGGACAGACAGAATTAGAGAAGTCTATACAACAGTATGTATCTGGAATGTTAAGACAATAATCTTCTTTATCTAGGGGTGAATCTATGGTATCTAGAAAGTGCATAAAATGACTTAGCTTGCCTCACCCAGGATATTGTAACCACCTCTCTGCTTTTGTATCATAACATATTTCCCTCCTGTATCCATGAAATGCTTCTACTCACATAATCTTACCTCTCTATTCTGGCATCTTATTTCCTGTTTCTGTTCCATACAATGTGCAGGTTTGTCATTTACTTTTGAGCTCTTTTGTTGTGGGGCTTGGACAAGTCTTTCCCATTCCTTATTGGCTGCATATCTTTTTTTATAAGCCTCTTTTCTTATTGTTCTCTTTTATTTCTTTCACTCTTTCAGTGTTTTGTTTTCTTTCTAATACTTTTTTTTTTTCATTTCCCCTGCATAGCAAAAATCTTACTCATTTTGTCTCTCTTTGAAATTTAACATTTTATCCATTTGATTTCACAGAGGATTTTTCCCAGTGGATCTACATATATGTCCTATTTATAATGACTGCAAGTTTCCCAGAACAACAACTATGTCTCATTGTAAATTGCCAGCCTTTGCTTGTAAATGAACAACTTTGTAATGAAGTGGGGTTTTTTAGCAGATTCAAACTAATAGAAAAATAATTTCTCTTTAAAATTATTCTTACTGTGACTTTTTGTCTATAAAAAGGAAGCAGTTCTAAATTCATGCTAACTGTACTTCTGGTAGTACTGCAACCTGCTTATTAATTGTAAAACAATTTTAAAAGATGATAAGGACATAGAACAGTTATAAGGCATAGGCCATCTAATGCACTTTCATCTGCCTCTGGCAGAAATTCAACTTTACAACAGAACAATTATTTTCATTCTCAGTGTATCATAGTTATTCACTACACATTATTTAATGATAACAAATATAATTAATAAATATTTGATTGTGAAACACAAGAGAAGTAAGAAAAATCAATGGAATCCATACTGGCTGGTGAAAGTATTTGCTTTAAACGTCCCTTGTAAATTCCTCATTCCTCATCAAGTTGTCGGAAGTAATCAGCCAAACTGGACATTTGTTATTCACTAACTACCTTCTGCATCTCACCTTCCACTAGTCCAGCCCCATCATGCCAACGTTTTCTATATCCAACCACTTTATCCATATTTTAGGAGACTAGAAAGAAAGAGATGCAAATTTTAAAAGTTTATGTTCTTTTTAACCTATTTATTTCTGTTCTTTATTGTCCTCATCTGCCTCATGGCCCTGGTTAATCCTTCTAGTGCCACCTGCTGCAGTTTTATTGATATTACAGGTTTCTCTATATACCTAGTCCTATAACGCAACTGGAGAATATATCTCTTTAATGCAAACTGAACTCCTTCAAGATCATGTAAAATCTGCTTCCCAAAGCTACTAGCATCCCTGCAGAGAAACAGTGCTGTAATTGTCTGCAGAGACTGCAGAGAGCAGAAATACACAAACATAAACCAAAAATAAATTAACAGAGATATATTATGATGGGTACATTAATAATGAGATGTGGAATATTGTTTAGATGTCTATAAGAAAAAAATAAAATTCATATTCACCTAATAGTATTACACATATTTTTAAATCATAGATCTCTATAGAAGGGATGATATAAATATTGCTTGTCAGAAATAAAACCAACATTTACTTTATTTATTTATTTATTTTTCTTGGTAGGGGCACAATAGTGTAGTTTGGCTCCTGATTGAAGAGCTGCAAGTTTTCCTTCTGGCTGTATCGGTTAAAAAGCAAAGGGGAAAAACAAGAAAAATGCCATCTGTGTTTGGCAAATCTTTCAAATTATTGCATCTAAATATAGCTTTATTAGAATTTAATATCTATTTCTTTCTCAGGTGAGACACAGAGCCCAGAAAGGAGCAGACATGGCTCCATCACCATCACCTGCAGGAGAAGAATTCGCTCCCATAACACTGTTGTGAATGTGGATTTGAAGGATATAACAAGATGTGTGGCTGCATAGACAGTTTATCTGCTGCTGTCTGGACATTCAAATTTCTCACCTGAAGGGATGCAGTGAAAATCCTGGAGGTATTTTTCTTGAGGGTTTAGTAAATTAGTTCCTTTTAACCCTTGTGAATCTTCTCATTTTACAGTCAAGTGTTGTAAGCCTTTCACAATAAAAAATTGTATGTATCGTGGCTCCCTACACAGGAGGTCAGTTTCAATATGGGTCACTGGAGAACGAACTGATGCATGTTTTAATAAATCTTTTTAACAAGTGTCACACATGAAGGGGATAATTTATAAAAGGAAAACTTAAAAAAACATTTTTAGAAATTAAAAAAAAAAAGGGGGAATTATGAAAGGAAGCAAGAAAACAGTCTTGCAAGATTTGATACTAAGCTACTTCGGAGGCTTTGCCCTTAAGTGGAACGTGTCTTGAAGGACAGAATGATTAAAGATACAGAGACTGAAAGGGGAGAATGATTTCATAAAACATAACTTGGATTTACCAATGGCTGTTCATGACACATTAAGTTGATACCTCTCTTTGATATCTTATTCTTTCTAACAGAAAGAAATATAGATTCTTGGCATAGAATGCATATGCTTATGAAATAGTTTTGATGTTTCTTCAATGATGTAAAAAATATGGAATATTGGAAAGAGTGTATGTAATGAACAAGAGGGAAAGATGGCAATATCCAGGGTAAAAACATTTCAAGGTGTCGTTAAAATATAAGCCCTGTTTAATATATTCAGTTGCGGATACAGTGCAAAGACAATGAACAGGCTTGTGGGGCTGAGGGTTTGGGAGCTGTTTAGGAAAATATGTTCAGTGTAGGAATGGTCTACAGTATCTCACACAAGCACAGGATGACCTTCCTGAAAATAAAAGTTAAATGACATGCAATTATAAAATATGCAGAATGGGTATTATCTAAGGTTGATGACATAAACTATGTTAGATCTTTAGTTGGAAGCAGGTGAGACTAGTGAGACCTAGCTGAATCAGCCAACTGTGAGCTGAATAATAGCTTCCAGAGTGACTGAGACACAAAAAAAAAACCAACCAAACAAACAAACAAAAAACAATTGTAACATATAGCAGGGACAAATTTATAGCATATTACAGGAGGAAGGAAGGTTTCTGAGCTGTGAATAGAGTGAGAGCCAAAGGGCCTGACAAGAAACGAACAAAGGATCCAGAGAATCCCTCTCTCTGTTTTTGTACTGTTGTGCTAGGGTTTAAAAACCTTACCATTAAAATCCCTAGTGGATCTGAAAATCTGCAGGGGTAGTAAGTAGCTGAGAACCTAAGATCCATGCCCTGGATTTCAATTCCAAACACCAGAAGTTTTGGAAAACTTTTCAAATAATAGAATAACTACAGCTCCATTTTCCAAAGGAGATAATTAAATCTCGAAGAAGGCTGTCTAAGTTGAGACTCCCATTTGGCAAAGGTATGGCCATATATCTTAGAATCAGTCTGTAAAGACTTCAACAGGAATAGTATAGAATAATCATTCCCTTACTGTAGTGTTCCACACACACTAATTTAGGTCATCTCCCATGGAGTGTTTGGGTTGATACACAACTGTTTTCTCTGGGCATCAGATAGGGGGTTTAACTGTCTGGCTGAAATTTGGACACTTCACACAGACCCATGCAAATAAGATTACAAAGCATCCAGACAGGAACTATCTTATTTGTCTCTACTTGATGTATCAGAAATGTAGCTTAGGTCTGTCTATATCTGTTTAAGAAGATATTGCCTGGCTTTCCATGTATATCAATCCTAGATCTCACTGCCAAGAAAGCAGAGTCACGAAACCATGATTCTATAATGATCATGGATTTTATTCCTCCATGAAAAAGATAACCCTCCTTGAAGTAGTAATATTAGAAAAATAAAGATGAATAAGTTGTTTATGTACAATTTGTTTAGACCATATGAAAAAAATGCAGCACTATTAGACATTTTGTGACTGCATTAGGATACAACTCAGGTGTTTTGTTGAAGGACTGTATAACAGAGTCAATATGAAAGAAGGGCAGTAAACAGACTTGTGCAAGTTGAATACGGTGAAAAATATGGAACTCAGTTTCTCTCTTAACTGAATGGGCAGGTCTCCCCTGCACTGTCAGCAAGTAAGAGTAAGCTATGAATAACCAGTGATTCATTCATCATTGATTTTAGAGACCAGGTTCAGGCTCTACATCCTATAGGTTAACTGTGGGGGATGTTGTTCAATGCATTAAGACATAAGCATGTTCTCTGAAGGGAAATTATTTTGGCCTTTTTGTCTGGTTTTGGTTGGCTGGGGTTTCTGCTGTGTTTTTGTCTTTGTTTTGGCTTGGTTTGGGTTTTTGTTGTTATTTTTTGTTTGCGTGTTTACTTTTTTAACATTTTGCCTTTTGATATTATTTTTCTGGCATCAGAAAAGAGAAAATAACTGTAATTTTTTTTGTTCTTAATTGCCTCTTTGCTTTGTTATATCCCTATATGCAGTATAAGTGAAGTATACAGCCTGAATGTGTAGATTTGCTTCTGTATGGTTTAGTAGAATAAACATCACATGATACTGTGAGCAACTTATAATATACCATTGCCTACCTAGTAAATATGATCATGATCTCTTCAAAATGTAGGATTTCTTTGTCGGTGTGTTGCAGATAGGTAGTCTGCCTTTATTTCATTGTGAAACAGAGACACTGAGAGGGATATGACATTTGGGATATGAGCAGCGACAGAAAGATTAGCCACCACACGAGTACTTCTCCCCATCCATATCAAAGAATAATCAAGCTCTTGCAAATGCTGTTTCATTCTAAATGTAAAATGAGACATTGTCTTGTATGATTTCCTTTTATATAAAGCAATAAAGAATAAATTCTTCTTGTGGGTTTGTTGTTTTGTGTTTTTTTTTTATTATTACAAATGTGAGTGGACAAATGCACTCACTTACTTAGGCTACTGGTTTTGCTGAATACTGCATCAGGAATCCAGATCAGCTCTTGTCTGAGAATGAGAAATCCATTGGAATTATGTATTTCTGTGTTTTATCTCCAGGGAAATCTCATGAGATATAGCAGCTCAAAGTCCTGGAATGACAAACAAGATGCTAATGAATCAGAGGTGCCTAGCAGCTTTTCCCAGCTATTATTCTATCCTTTTTTCACTTACAGTTGACAAGACTTCTCCTACAAGATTAACAAAACAACAAAAAGGCAGTAACCAGTTGGTTTAATACAGTATCATGTAGTATTGCCTTTTGTTTGCTCTAGTGCTCAATACTTAGCCTCTGCAGGTTTATCTTTCTCCTCATCCTGAAGGAAGTACTTGTGTTTATATACAAATAGCTCATGCTGTGCCACTACTGCAGTTTACGTAAAGCAGCATTAACTTTTGAGTCCAAACATCGGTGTTCTTTGAAGCAAGAGCTAATAACCAGAAAGACTGCAGCAAAGCATCCAATAAGCCCTCCACATTGCTAAGGGGAGGGGTGTCTCAAAGGAGTACTGCAGAGGCTAGCCATCTCTATCTTTGCACTAGGAATCAAGATTCCCTTCAGATCCTCATACTTGATGCAATTACAAAGAAGATTATACTCTTTAGGCCTTCCATTCTGCCATTTATCCCTCCTGAAACAGTAGATAATGCTCTGAGTTTTCCACAAATCGAGGTTTAATATTGATCTTTCTTAGTGCTTTTCCTGTAGAAGAGAATGATTTGTCTGAATATAACCTTGATTGAGCTATGCATGCCCCTGCTGATATCAGCAATACTGCTAGTGCAGTTAAAAGCTAAGCAGGGTTAGGAAATGTAGATTTTATAGAGAAGTTGGGGAACATAAGCAAACAACAGACTGGCAAGTGTAGAAATTAATTCTGTGATGCTGGAAAGGACAGTAGGAGAATCCTACAATCAGCCAAATCAAAAGACAAAGTTTTGGTCTTATTTACAATTTCAGAAGCACACAATGAAGAAGACTAGAAGTGAATTCCTGAGATCTAAAAAAAAAAAAAAAAATCCAAAAAAAAAAAAGAAAACCACCCAAAACCAAAAACCCACAGAAAAAAAAAAAAAAAAAAAAAAAAAAAAAAAAAAAAAAAAAAAAAAACCAAAAACCCCAAAACCAAACAAACGAAGAAATGAAACAAAACAAAAAAAACACAGAAACTCTCAAAATTTAATTAAAGCAAACTGAGAAGCCTATAGTCTCCTTAAACTTCAGTCCTGTGTTTGTTCTGGGACCTCACACAGGGATGGTAACACAGTGAAAGCTATCTGCATTGGTAAAGCACTTTCTTCATGTAGAAAATTATCTCTCTTCTGTAACTCCTTCACAAAATTAAATACACAACCAGTGTCACTATTTCTCCAGTATCTGATGAAAGGAGATTACAAAAGGATGTTATTTTTTATTTTTATAACTTTCTTTATTAAGAGATCACACAAAGACTGAATAAAATAATAATCAGTGTTGTATGCTGATAGATCTGCTTATTCATTTGTATGTTGTACATGATCAGACATTAATCTCATATATGTCACATTCAATACATTTTATAGTTGTTCTCTTCTTTTGCTTTTTCATGCTTTAATAATAAGGAAGAATCAAATTAAGTATTCAGCTGGCTTTGCTGTGTTTTGAAATGCAACTTCATCATGTACTTTCTGAAGGTAAATGATAATAAGATTTTTATTTCTTATATAGCCTCTACAGGAAATAATGACAATTAAACCACAAGACTTTATGTTAGACAGAGTAATGAACTCTTACTGATTTCTAAATCCATATGAATAAGGCTTAGTCTTTGCTTTTAATGTGTACACAGGAGAGAACTGGTTCACAACTAATGAAAACTTTATACCAATATGGTTTCAAAATTCTACACTGTCATATTTCAATAATGTATTAGTTAATGATTCACATTAATTTATTAATTCACATGATCTAAGTGCCAGAACTTCTGAATACTTGCAGACAACAAAAGCAATATAAAATTTTCTCTCTTGTATCTGTTTACAGGACTATGCTTCTAATCTTAGTCACACAGCTTTCACTGGAGTTTATTAAGCCAGAAAACTGAGCCATTGAAAGAAGAGCAATATTCTAAATCATAACCTTTAAAATCTAGAATAATATCTTCAGAGTAAGTGTCTATGATTAAATTTCTGTTACCACATATGACAAATAATTATTAATCTTGGATATCAAGGAACTTATAGATTATTTTTATATTGTATTTTGATTTTGACTTATTAAAAATAACTAACTTCATTTGGATATTGGCTTAAAATGTGATTTCCCAGCCTCTCAAAATCAGTTAGCTTGTAAATTTCAGTCATCTTTAACCAGAGAGGAAGCATAAGCCAACAATAAACCAATAACTTAGTCTAATAAAGGCTATTGAGTATACTTTGCTGGCTTTCAGCTTTCCTGAATAAGTCTGAGCCATTTAGGTAACATCAAAAGGAAGTTATCAAAGACTTACGAGTTAGGTGCTGCATCCCAAATTTCAGAGCTACAAAATTCAGCCATCTGCTAGTCCTGAAATTACCTTTATTCCCAAAACTATCTCTTTTTTCCAGTGTTGAGCAGCAAAGAGGCATTGTCATACCTGACTGAGCTCCAGAATTAACTCATTCACTCTGCTGTATCATTCATAGGTCAATTATAGCCAGTTTCTAATGCACCTGTAAGGGACTACATGATCCATTGAATATATTAGTGGCAAAAATTCATTTGTAAATTGCAGTGATATGTGATAATCTGTTGTTCCGTTTTTACAATAGTTTGAAGATTGGAGCCTTTGCCCCATGAGTGGAAAACACAAAGCAGCCTCAATGAAAATTGAAGCTAGATAGCTCTGCTTCTTAAAGGGTAAATTTTGAATAGTAGAGGAAAGCATCTGCCATTTTCTGGAGATATTCCATTGTCAAAAAAATTAGTCTAAGATTCCTCGTCCAGTAAGAAACAAGAATAAGTGCACAAACAAGCTCAATGTTGCAGCCTAGGAGTCAGGGGAATACATCTGAACTATACTTATACAGCTTCCTGGACTAGGTTTGTCTTCTGGGTAATGACTGTTCTGCACAGATTGGAGAAACAATTGAAAGAAAACATCTCCAAGTTTGATATTCAGCTGTAACACTATGTCACCTGTGTTCCAGGCACAGGGAAAACCATGGTATTCGGTTTGATATCTGTCCTAGTTTCCTCCTCTTTTTGAAAATACAGAGAACTGGTATCTTCTCATGTCTCAACCAGTATAAAGAAGAAAATATTGTTAATTGTGAAGTGCATGGACAATGCAATAATGAAACCATTTAAATTAAAAAAAAAAACAACCAACAACAAACTAATGTAGTTTTTAGTTAAAATACTTCTTATATGTTTGTGATAAAATGTATTTAGTTTCTTTGGTACATTTTAAACACAGTTATATTACAAAAACTCAAATAAGCTATTACTATTATTGACAAAGCAGAAATATATATAGATAAGAGGTTGCCTCATATTTATGGGACATAGTACCTGTGATAAAATTTCATCTCTCTTGAAGTAACCTCTTTGAAAGCTTACACTTTAAAAAAGCCCCAAAATATAATTTATGATATTTTTTTCAAAAAACTGTTTACTTTTCGCTTCCCTCCTTTGCAGGATCTTTATATTGGTTTATTATGTTAACAGTAAGAAAGGTTGTTACTTATTAGTTATTATTTTTCTATTTTTCTTCTATGTGCTAGAATTTTCTCCAAGAAAATAAAGCTCAGGAAATACTATAGTAATATAGTATAGAAAGAATAGAACTATCACAGTGAAAAGACATACTAAAACCTAAAAATCTCTGCAAAACACAGCAAGACTCTGAAGGAGATTCTATGTACATCTGCAAAATATAATACTTTTCTCATATATTTAAAAAATAAATTAATACATTTATTATATGTATGGCCTAATTGAGGATAGAAAACCCTACTTGATTTTGTGTGAAAATATACACACAATAAACCCAAGCAGTTCCAAAAGCAGTCCTGATCTAGACTTTAGATGACATAAGTGTCATCTAAATGATGCCTTCCATAAGTTTCAAGGAGCTTTTTGACTAGACCTCAACTGGATCATTTAACCTAACAAGTGTGCAGTTAAGGCTGACAAATTACACTCATATTTTAAGAATCTTACAATTGATTCTGTTCAAGCACCATTCAAATCAAAACTGAATGATTTAAGAAAAGCTTATGTAAGTTTTTAAGTAAAACAATTACCAAAAAAAAATTGTTTTCCAGAAATAACGCAAGCAAGGTAATCAAACCATGAAATTTTAAGTGAGTGGTACTTTTGTCCTCTCATTCTAATTTAAGTCCCATTCTGGAATATTTTCAAATATTTTAAATACAACAGTTTTAACTGATCTAGCATAGGTGAGCTTTCAGTGCTAGCAGTTCAGATCCACAGGTGTGTTCCTTTGTTTAAATATAGGCTAGCTGACAACAGAGTTTTAACTCATAATTTTAAAATGTCACTTTTTCATTCTACTGTGGAAACATGGAACATGCTTCTGGGGGAAGGAAGACTGACGTGTGAGATTGAATAACAGTCTAGGTAGAATACAGGTGAGAGATTACTGAGTGATACAGCTGGACTTGTTTTAAGAAAAACTTTTCTTTAGTACATGGTCTATTCAACTTATCTTACTGGCATTTTTTACATGTGCAATCTGTATAGCACACAAATCAGCTCTCATTATCTTAAAATAAAATACACAGGGAACTGTTACATGGGATAAGAATGCAAAAGAGGGGAAAAAAGAAAAAAAAGAAGTACAAAATGTCAGAAGCTAAATACAAACCATATAGACACTTGTAGCTTGTTGCTTAATGTAACCAAACACATTTTTTTCTAGAAACATCCATTACCAGAATCTTAAAATAATCATGTTTTAGATGTGCATGAAACAAAATGTCTGGAAAGAATTTATAGCACTGATTCCCTCTCTTTCTTAAATTTGTATGTGACAGGATAACTCCTCTCATATAAGAATTGTACAATTTGGAAACCCAGATTTTGTATTATCCATTTTAAACAACAATTTCTTAGACCTAGCATCCACAGACAACCCTGACCAAAGATGACTATTTTGCTTTATCTGGTTCTCTAGAAGCTGTAAGAGAGCTGACCTATGAGATCAGTCATCACAGGTACTGGGTCAACAAGTGTTGGGCAGCTCAGTCTACAGTGGATATAACAGACCCACTCTGAGATTTCAGCAGTTCATTCAGTGATAATGTTTCAGTAGTAACAGTATTATACCAACAGCTGTTGTTAATGTGCCTGTATGAATATAACCACTCGAAGGTAAGCAAAATTCCAAATTAACTACAGAAGTATTTCACAAAAAGTATTTGGTTTGATTTTAAATTCTAGAGCAGTTATTTTGCAATTCAAGCAAAAACTCACAAGAGCAGCACAATGCACAAAGTGTGATTCCACAGAACAGTGACATTACTGTGCCAGAAATCATTAAATGACAAAATACTGTTTTCCCATTTCAGCACTTTCAGAATCACTATACTCCTAATAAATTAAACAAATGAACAGCTTTACTGAAGACTTCTTATTTTTCAAAAATATTTGTTTTCTTAAGAACATGCTTTCTCTATGACATTTTTATTATTTCCTGTCTGAGTTGTTTTAACCTATGGTAACTTTATTCCTCAGTGCTAATTGAGGGGCAGAAAAAAATAAATAAAACAGGTTTGGGGAGATTAAAATTTACTGAGCTAAAGTGTTACCTAGTATTCAGTGATTTATTAAATAATATTAAATAATAGAATAACCAAAAGTTTGCATGGCTTCTTATGTTTTCTGAATCATCTTTTCATCATCAATTCAAATGTGCACAGCCCTCTACAGAAATACACTCATGGGGTGAAAGTAGAGCTCAGCAAATTATTCCCAACAAATAACATACTCAGCATACACAAGCATTTTCCTGACATTACAGAGAAATTATGAATATAAATTTATAAGTGAAAATTATATTTATAAAGTTATTGTGCAACAGCCATCTAACCTCAAGGTTCATTCTATACAGTTTTCATGCCCCTTACTCCAGCTTGGACATGAACTCCTCTGGCTTCTGAATATGACCTGTAGGGATGAAGAAAACAGATGCTATAAAGGAGGTGTATCTTTCAAAAGAATATTGGTTCTGACTTTGCACAAGGAGTATTTAGTGTGAAATTCAGGCTCTAAAACAAGCATCATATCCCCTGCTTGTAAAAGTCCTAAGCAGTATTTTGGTTTGTGGTAGTTTATTCTCTTCTTTACATGGGAATCTTCTTTTTTGCTGGAGTCATCCAGCTTCCAGCAAAGATGTGCACAATGCCTGTTCTTTGTCTTTAAGATAGCCTTACTGCTAAGAGATAAACATGTGCAGTTAGAAAATAAAGATTGGAACCCTGTTAGGTAATGAATGACAGAGGACCACAGTTTTCCATCCTCTAGGGCAATAGTGTTATGAAAGATTGGTGGCTGTAGCATCATACCATATTAGAAGAAACAACAGAGGTAGGATTCTTTTTTTTAATCCTAATTAATTCTCTGAAGGGAAAAAATATAAAAAGAGGCAAGTTAGGATCTAACTAGATTAAACACATGGTTTGTCTTCCTTGAATATTCTGATCTGTGCTCCTACAGCACTCAAATACGGGTTTTCACCTTTAAAAAAAAAAAAAAAAAAAAAAAAAAAAAAAACCACANCCAACCCCATCTTCATATTTAGGATTTCTTAGATAACAATTTGCACCTTTTAGGTTGTTCCATGTCTGGTAGGAAGAGGTTAAAATTCAGACCTAATGTTCTGTGTGGAAGACAAGTGCTTAAAAATAGGTGCAGAATCCACTACTTTGTTGACACTTACATTATTAATTGACCTAATTTCCAGGTCTTGTGAAAATAATTCTGAGGCTTGACACTGAAATTATAATTTTCAGAAGAGAAACCCAATGCTGACTTGATGTCATTCTGTTAACAGCAAGAGTTACGTTCTGATTTCATACTAGTCGATATTAAATTCCACTATAATACATGATTCAACACAAAGAAATCCAGCTAGGCTTGTAATGTTTTCTGCACATCTTGTAGCAGTGCCACTGTAGCCGATATACACATATTTAATTGTGATGGTAGTGACCTCATGCTGTTTGATATCAAAATTCAGAGTCTGGAAAATTTGCTTCCTCTGTATACTTTTTTAGCTGTTGGAATAGGTCTCACTGCAACATAAAACAGCATTTTTTTTTTATAAAAAAAGCTGTACTGTAAATGATACAGTATT